>BGPT01000305.1:277422-288346 GCA_003297045.1 Symbiodinium sp. clade C Y103 | reverse complement strand
CGCTGGAATTGAAGGTCTCCTCAGTTCAGAGGCGTCGCTTCCACCAGTGTCAATACTTTGTGAGGTGTTCGATTGCGAGCCGGCAGCTGGTGCTGCGGCTTGTCCAAAGGAGTAGGCATCACTGCTTTCAGCCATTTCAATCCTGGTAAGGGTTCCACGATTCTCCCACGCACGTAGCTCTCCGTAGGAGGCGCTACGGNCTGTGAATAGCTAGTTCCCTAGGGCTAGCTCCAGTTTCCAGTAAACAACGGCACAGAAAGCTCACGATATGGCGCCTATTTTCACTCTGAACCTGCAATCCTAAAGGGTCTTGAGCCAACGTACCGACGTATTGTACATATGTTTCATGGTACATGGCTCTTTCCCTGGGATACCGATATAACACATGTTTGGGACTATGCTCCCGCCTACATGTTATTCGCANCGACGTATTGTACATATGTTTCATGGTACATGGCTCTTTCCCTGGGATACCGATATAACACATGTTTGGGACTATGCTCCCGCCTACATGTTATTCGCAGTTTCAAACATATATTTATATTTATTTATACATGTTCCTCTAACCTGTTGCTACTACATGTTGCTACCCTTCCTGGGTGACCCACCATTCCTACCATTCCTGCCTGAGAACATCGCTTCTCATGGTGCTCCTGTGGCATGGATCCATGATGCTTTGTCTCACGAACTGGAAAATATAGACATAATCAAACAATATTAAAGTAGCAAACATATGTACATTTTTTGTGTTGTTTTTGTGCAAGAAAGAGTGAACAACCACGCTGTTCCATCCCATTTCCAGCCCAAAATCACCTTGGATTCCACAGCTAACAGCGCTTTGGAGGCAATTTCCGCATGTGCATTCCGCGGGGACGCAAACTGGTCGACCAGCTGGTCACCGCTGTCCACACGCAGCAAAGTGGTCTCCCACGGGCGATGGCGGGGGGCCAAGTTTGTGCTGATCCTTCCGTAAATGACACGTGTTTAAACCAAACTGGCACTTTCACCGGGAAACCGGGTGGTACTCGAACGAAACATCCTTCGAAGTGGCAGTCAAAAAACACTTTTTGATTTTTGATGTTGCCATGAATGAAATCTTAGGCGTAGCCTGTGCATTGTTTGCTACAAACGTGCATGTGTGTCTACGGCCTCATTGTCCAGCTCTTGCCACCGACCTTTGGACAGAATGGCCGGTCCCAAAGTTGATGAAAAAATGGTTCCGAACTAGTCCCTTCCCCTTTCCTTTTAAATATTCCCCCTTGTAAACCATGGTTGAATTTTGGATGTATTCATTTAGGGGCTCGTATGGGGAGTATTTCATATTTGCGGGGAGAGATGATTCAATATTATTGGCGTCTCCAAAGAATGGTGAAACGCGTAACTCCATTGGTGCATTGTGCAAAGGTTCAGTTTGTTGGTTTTGTGTTGTTGTCTTGGAGGTTTCGAAGCCGAATGAACGAACTCAATAATTTTCTCGTGCCTTATTCCAAAATTGGGGTCAAGCATGGTCAAGCCATAAAACATTGACGGTCAACATCCAACCTGCGCCGACGTACGTTGCTATTAGGTTGCAAACAAAGCCGACTTTGTAGCTGCCACAACAAAATATCCGCAACCTCGCCACCGAAGTCCTTTCTAGTGGGCTTTTGCCCCTCTATCTTCTTGTAAACCCAAGCCAAGGTCTGGACGCGACATCGCAACCAGCGGAAGGAACTCTTTAGGCGCTTCTTCGCGCCTTGGGTGTTCATCCAACACAAGGACAGCAAGATGCCATTAAGGCCGCCTGTCGCAGCCCAGTCGCAGTTGACAGCACTTCGCAAAAGCAAACTGTGAAAACGGAGCCCCAACTCGCAACAAGAAATTTGCACGGCATCTGAAAGCGCACAGGCAACTGCAGTAGGGCCGTCTGGGTTGCACGGTCTGTTTTTGCGCAAAAATCCTGACCCATTCGGCATGAACATGCTAGGCCCACAGCCGGCTTCGCGCCACGGCTGGTCGGCTTCTGAGGCCTATCAGCTGGCGTCGGTCTATGCCCCAAGGCCGAGGTTGCGTTTCCACAGCGGGCGAGCGCCTCAACACCTTGACGATGCGGCTTCAATATGGAGGGCGCGGCTAAGCATTATAAGTACTGAATGACCAGCACCAAGTAGAACTTATCATGCCTTTCTGCCATACCCAGCTTCTGCATAGATTGCAGCATCAAAGTCGCCAATGCTGAGTATGCCAGGTTGTTGACGAACGGTAATAGCATGTGTCTGTTTCGGCCTCTTCGACTGGTTTCATTTCACCTCATGTCACCTCATCTCACCAAACCTTGTCCACAAGGATTTTCCAGACAACAACAATGATTTGAGAAAGGAAGAAAAAACACTCGGCTAAAACTACCTGACCTAATCCCTGCTCTTTTGCGTACATGTATATATATATATATATATCAGCAATTGTCCGGATGTCTTCGATCGGGCCGCAACAGCAGGGATTGGTTAGGCAAGTTTTTTCATAACCTTGTGTATTTTCATTCTTTCATGTTGTAATTCTGATTGTTATGTCTACATGTCTGATGATTCTTCATTGTTTTCTTATTCGTTGCTCTAAATCATAGTGGCATAATTCAAGTTTTTGGGGTCACCGTTGATTTCCACTTCACCTCATCGTGTGTGAACTCATCTCACTTCAACAAAAATACCCTCTGGTAATTTAACAGAGCGATTGAACATTTATAATTGATTTTCCCATTAAACATGGTGATTTTCCATAGCTATGTTAGTTTACCAGAGGGTATATTGTCGTCCCACCTCACTTCATATCACCTCGTCTTACTTCATCTTACGTTACGTCAGCTCATCTCACTTTCTATCACTTCATGTCACCTCATCTACCTTCGCCTCTTCTCACCTCATCTCAGCTCATATGTCATATGGCCTCATCTCACTTCATCTCAACTCATCCCACCTCATCTCAGTTCAATTCACCTCATTTTGGTTGATCTCTCCTCATCTCACTTCATCTTGCGTCTGCTCACCTCATTTGACTTTATATCGCCTCATCTGAGCTCATCTCAGCTCATCATCTCACTTCAGCACAGCTTATCTTACCTTATTTCACTCCACATTACCTCATCTCACCCAACCTCATCCACACGCATTTTCTTGGCAGCAACAATATACAACCTCACCGGATCTTCTGTAATCAACTTTTCTTGCATACATATACATGTATATGTATAGGTTTCGGGTGAGTTGCTATGCATGATTTAGATTAATAGGTTCTCCTTCTTGGAATATATCTAAGTTCAAGTAATCACTGGTTCGACTGGTTCAACACGGCCAAAAAGGTGCTTGCGATTTTCAAGCTGGTCGAGTTTCGCATGTTCATCCTTGTTGAAAAAAGGCATTGCACCGTCCCGATGTTGCGAGTTGTCCATCCATGACTTCGAACCGTATTTTTCCTTTTTCCTTTTCTTTCTTATGCTGTCTTAGTTTCTCTTACTTTTCGCAGTTTGTCAAATACAAATCTCAAAATGAAAAAAACACACTTTTTGTGATTTGCAGCATGCAAAACAACATGAATGTGCTAACCAAATCTGGTTGGACATGATGAGACTGACAGGCCATGCTTTCACAGTTTACACTCCTACTGAAAATACATGAAAATCAAATACCAGCAATTTGTTGGTCCTTGGTCCACAGGATCTTTAAGTCTCATGGGGCTTACCTCGGGTCTCCTGCCCTTTGGGCCTTATGCGTCTCAATGATAGGAAGAGCCAACATGGAACCATCACAAGAAACAGCCTCGAATTGAAAACATGGTATCTATCTCACAGAATCCAAGCTCATCTCACTTCACCTCATCTCGCCTCTTCGCACTTCATCCCTTATCTCACTGTCGGCCCATTTCACGAATGACAGCACCATAGTAGATTGCTTACAAAGGGCTGCAAGGACAAAATCATCTGAGTACCTTTTTGATCACACCCATACCTTGCTTTTTTAATGTCCTGTTTTTTGAAAGAGAATTGTATGAATTATACTGTGCTGATTCCACTGCTGCAATTTTCCATCAGAAAAATCGGCAGAGCCTTGGAACAGCAGACTGCAAAGCAGTCTGACTGTGGCAGACAAGGCAGGAGGTGGGAACAGAATACATGTGTGATTGAGTGTGGGAAGAGAAAAGACTGCCAGGAACAAAAAAACATAAGAAACACCTCCAGTGGCTGCAGAGAAGTTACAATCCGGGAACTGGAAAACACGAGGGAAAACACCGAAGCGACAGGAAAGACTGCCGCACCATTCTGAGAACAGAAAACGCCAAACCCATTGTGATGAAGTCTTGTAATTTTTCACGTAAACCGGCTGTCAGAGTCATCTTATAAGGATGCCATCATATCATGACCATCCTTCCTATTTCTTTGCTAAAATGGGAGAGCTATCGGACTCATTGGCTTCCAATGTATGATATATGATATAACTTGTATAGATAGAAATTCTGTCAGACCACTACCATAAACAAAGTATCCCAAGATCTTTTGCTTGACCCTTTGCAACATGCAAATCATCTCTATCAGTCTTCAGCACCTTTGTCTGTCATTTGATAAATGTGAATGCCTTCCACCGATCAAGCATCCTAAGCTCGCATTTTATAAAAGACAAAAAGGACCATTTCCATCCATTTCAACAATTTGTCCCTTGGCATGCAGGAACAAACACCAAAAATCTCGGGAATTGCCATTTGACCGTTGCTCGGAAGGGGACGTTTTTTTACGTGAAAATTAAACACAATACAATCGTCATTTCGGAACACCAAGACCTCAAGTTTCTCACTGTTTGCAAGCAGGAGGATCCCTATAAAGTGACCCCAAAACCCAACACCCAGGTGTTGTGAATTAAAAAAGGATAAAAACTATACTTAAAAGGGGGGATGCAATGGTATGTACTGGTACTATTGGTCCAAGAAACGCTGGCTTTGAGGCTGCCCTCAATTCACTGATCATAACAGGGAGTTGTTGGAATTTGACCCGAGCCCACTGCAGGGCCGCCGAACCCATTGCTTTCCCTATAACAATGCAGCAGCTTGGGATTTGTAGTGCCTGATTTTGCAAAAAAAAAACACACACACACACACACGTGATGAAGGAAACCTGCGTCCTTTCTGACTTGCTTGACGGTCCACCGCCATTGGGTTCAAGAGCCTGAAACTCTTTCCAGTTCATCCCAAACATTCCCGCACCAACTGAACAAAGATCAACCTAGCACTTCATCTTGATTGGTGATGATTCCATTTCACATTCGCTTTTTAAAGTTTCCATCACCTTCATGTCGCATCCGCCCAGAGGGGGGGACCAGCTTAAATCAGCGCCAAACTCGACAAAGGAACGGAATCCCTTTTGCCTGTACATGGAGCTCTCACCTCATTTCCCACTTCTAGTTCCATTTATTCATTTCCCATTCGTCGCTGCGTTGGTCTACCCAAACATGCCACAGTTCAGTGGTCCTCCCAAAGAGTTTCTGCTTTCCAGGGGATCCCGAAACAATTATGCAAAAAACATGTGTGCCATGGTCAAAACGTGTTATACGTCTTGTGGTCATCCATCCTGCAATGGGAATCCTCATAATATGCAATTGATGATAAATATAAATCCCGATTCATGGACTGACGCCCCTCCCCCAATGATATGGCAATTTGCACAAGTCTTAATCATGGCACATGTGGAGGCAGATACAGTACTGGCTATCTAGAGAAATCCTGCAAAGTTTGAGAAACCGGGAGGAGGGTGGGACGTTGTGGAGGTCTACATTCCCACATTTCACAGTGTTGTTTGACTCTTTTTTGTATATGTTTGAACATGGCAACTCTTTGGTGTCCTTTATTTCTGTTTGGCTCTTCTGTACGCTACTTGACTATTTGATACGTTTGTTCAGATGCAAAAAGGGTCTTGATCCGTTCTCTGAAGGTTCACGACAAAGGCAACACTGCAACACAAATGCATAGCCAACATAACCCAAAAGTGACAAACACATGCGTAGTTGTGCTAGACACGGATTAGTATATCTTCAATGATTTTGTGAGACAGCTATGGGACATGGGGTTTTCACAGCATCCCAGGACCATGAAAAGTTCTGGGCACCAAGTAATTTTCTCGAGGCTCACTGGTTTCTAAATCCTGAAGACATTGAAAGAGAATGACTCTGAACATCTCTGAACATCGAAGCAATTTTTTCGCAGTGGCTGCTGAACCTCTGTTGTTTTTTTTTTTTGTTTGGGGGTTGCACTACCCTTGATATATCGGGGATTGTCATCATACACTGGAAATCCCATTCTTAATCACTATAGATCCATCGAATCCCCATCAACAGAAGCCAGCCATGCCTGATGGAGGCGCAGCTCGCGCCCTGGGACATATCTGCAATACACCACTATAAATCTAGTATACATCCATAATACACGAATTATAAACACAACGGTTCTACACCAGGAAAAACAATATAGATGCCCACATCATATGTATATACACATGGGATACAAAAATAGATACTATATAAATAAATAAATATATATATATATACATAATTATATATACACACCTGCTGGGTATAACACTTAAACTTGCCATGACATCCATCGTTAAAGCTCGCTTCGAAGAACATCGCTGAGTGCCCTGCGAGATGCCTAGTAGTTCCTCCGGTGACTCGGCCTTCGGCGAAGGATTTACATGGAACAAAAATCAGATCTTTCCTTATAGTAACCCCAAAAAGATTCAGAACAGCTTCCATTTACCCCTGAATTTTGGAGAATTTACTCACTTCCGCATCATTTTGGAGTTGCTATACTTGTAAAACATGTTGCGACATATCTTTTTAGCATGCGAAACAAACATGTCAACATCATCATTTCCAAGTTTTTTTCAACAATGATGGGACATGGGTGAGAGAAACAGTTGAGTACCTAAATTCTCAAGAAGCTGTGGGTACAAACGCCTGCTTGAATGACCAATGCAGCTGCTTTGCAAATGCTCAGTATGTGACATTATGTGACCATTCTGTGACCATTCTGTGGCAGCCCCTTCCAGTTGGATTTGGTACTATGTAATCAATTTCATTAGAATGATTGCCAACCACTTACTGAGTGTTATGATGTGTCAATGATACAATACCATATGGTGATGTTCATCCAGATTTAGCCTGTGAAACTTACCACTGCTGGCGCCAGCGAGCTGCTATAAATTTGCGCTGTTTCTGGTGCAACCGCCGGAGACACTCCCCAGCAGCAAATTAGGACAGCCCTCATATCATATACCTAAAAGAGATTATCCACGCAAGGATGGGGGAAAAAAAGTAAAAAAACAACAACCACTTCACCCTAAACAACGAAGGGCGGTTCGTTGTTAAGGTGCTTGGACTACATTGCCTCCATCCTCAGAGCATCTCAGAGCTGCACTTTTTTCCAGGCCAAATAGGAAGTGACAGTCACCTCGGGAAATGGAGAGACCAGAGGACACGTCTCGTCACGTCACGTCTCCAGATGTAATTTACATTTGGCAGCTCTCGACGGCGTGGCTGGAAAGGATGGTGAATCTCATGGTACGGGCCATGGTTAGGGGTTCTTACTGCAATGACGGCGTTACTTTCAATAAAGAACAAGTAAAAAAGCCTAGATGCAGGGCACCAGTTCAGCAACACTGATACCTGGGATTTCCAGAACTGCTTCTCTCAATCACCAATTGCTATGATTGCTATGCTACTACAAACACATGTATACATATTTATATGTATACTTGTATATATATATATGTATACATATGCAACTATATGTATGCATATATATATATATATATCCGACCACTCTCATTGTAAACCAGATTTCACAAATGTCTTATTTGGTATTGAAGGCCAAGTGATAAGAGTATGTGACTAGACAATGTCAACATTCGTATCACGGTGGAGCGGCCATATTTGACCATTGGAATTCTTTTTGTTTCGATTGGATCTCACATGATTTGCCAGCTGTCTGAGGTAAGCATCAACTGTCGTGCACAAGCAATTCCATTCGGTGCGGATCAGAGGTAGCAGCGCAGGTGATTTCCATCGTTCACCATTTTTCAGACCCCCAATGACCTGGAGCTTGAACATGTCACATAATCAGAAATTTCCAGATTTCACCAACATTTCGCTGGACAGAAAGTGTACTAACACTCCCAAAGAAGGGTAACTAGGGTACCCAATCCACTGATCCGCACACGAGGACATCAACCAGCCACGCGAAACAACAGCACTGCACATCTACCTAGGTCCATGTGGGTCTCCATGAAAAGGCAGTTCTAGTGGGGTACATGATAATTTCATATGAAAATTTGGGAGAAAACTCAGGATTGGGATACGCCATTTCTTTTTAGATAGCCTACTAATTTCGGGGTGTTTCTTGAATGATTTCTGCTGTATTTTTCGATGCGTTTGACGATAAGTTCATTGAATTCTCTCTGAGAACTACTCTTGTGTCAGTTGTTTGTTGTGAACCTTCGCGTGACAGTCGCAAACTAAGTGCTCTCAGAAAAGGTTTGTCTTCTTCATGATACGCAGGAACTCCTCTTCGTTCACCTGAAACATTGATGCCATTCGGAGACTCCGATGACCCAACTGATCCTATCTGATGAGAGGTTTCAACCCGTCCCCCAAAATGTGACTTACTCAATTGATCTCCTCATCCCAAATATGCGGGGAAGAAAATCTGGAACCACCAACCCTGACTCTACTCAAGCTGATTGATTAAATCATATTGAATCAAGTCCAAGATCTGGCGACAACACTAGAACCTTGGAATTGGGCTGTAAGCTATTCAAAGCGCCACCCCGGAAGATCATTTTCCCAAACATGTTTCCTTTTATGTTTGGGATATGACGGATATGTATATATACACATATATACACGTATAATCATTGTCCAACCACATATTAAACAGTATTTGGCCACATACATGGGTGTGGGTCAAAACCCACCCATCTGTTCACTTCACAGTAGTTGTTAAATATGGATGTTCATCCCTCCCATCCCTATGGTATATATATACATATACATACATACACATAGGTCACTTGCTCCATCCACCCACAATCTTCAATTGAAACTATGGTATAATCACCCTATCTAATCACCGGATCGCATCATGTTTTTCTTTTGCAGTTGAAACAGCTCTGAGATGACTAACAAAAACAAAACATCTAAATCCAGTTCCTTCTAACCATCTGGTATATATCATAGTAAGCCCCAAAAAGATGCTGGAAAAAAAGCATCGCCAAAAATTCAACATGATCACTTCGCGGCTGAATTGCTTTTGTATCTAAAACTGATTATATATCCGTAGTATAATGATGATAGAAATGGTGATCAACTAGGTGAATTCTATCTGTCTATAGATGCGGGTTTCCTAAAATGGGGTGTACCGGGTACCCCCAATCATCCAAGTCATTAGACAATGACTTAGTATTGAAACCCATGGTGACTTGGGGATCCGCCATTTTAAATTCCACAAATACGTGGGATGAATGGATAAGTTATTAACAAATGGTTTGTATATATATATATATATAAGTACCATGATTATTATCTGCATGTAGAAGTGTCTTTTCGATCTAATGATGTTTATCCCAACTTTCAGTGGTTTTATATCTATCTATAAATGGGGGTTGCTAAAAAAGAATACGATCGCAGCATTTTTCGCGGCACCTCACCATCTCCATCGCGATCCGCCTCATCGATCATCTCTTGGAGCTCCTGCGACACTGGCGGAGTTTGGAGGAGCTTCACCCGGAAAAAACGGTGATTTCATGGGTTTGAAATGAAAAACAGAAAGCAGATTTTCGTGGATCTTACTATCTTACCACGAAAAATGGGGGAGTTCACTGCTTTGACTCCCATGAAAAATGATGAAACGTACCAGGGTGAAATGAGGATTCAGTTGGTGACTTACCCAGAAAACGGGGAGATATCACAGGGATATGGGGCTGCTGACGTCGTTACCCAGTTTCACCGTGGGGGATTCCCATTGAAAATATGGCCAATCTCTGCATAATCTTGGCTCCCCATTTCAGAAAACGAGTAATTAAACGGCGCATGATTTCATCCTTAAAGATGCCCACTCAACTTCTGCAAAACTATTCAATCGATTTCAATCAATTTCAATCGATTTCATTCATTGGTGTTCCTCTAAATCTTATCCTGGCTGTGATATTAATAATGCATGATCCCCCAGTTTTACACATCCCTGGCTTTGCATACCACCCCTAGTACCTCGTCCGTCATGCGCTCGCCAAGCTCCTCGTGGAAAGCCACTGGGGGTTGCACGACCACCAGAGATGTACCCGTCCGGACCCCAATCATCCGATGCAGCTCAAAAGTATATATTCCAATATCATATTTGAAGCCGATCTAGACTTTACATGATTTTAGATGACTTGAGATGACCTTAGAATCTTTCGAATCGCTAGATTCTCAAGATATCCACCACATTCCTGCCCGAACAATGGGACATGTGGCTTGGCGCCTTTGCGACACGCTTGAGGTTCTTGAAGGAGATCTTGCCAGTCTCATCATCATCAAAGAGTCGGAAGGCCTTCAAAATCTCATCTTTCCTGACTCACTGGATTGGTTTGAGGGAAGATTTACAGAAACACCCTATAAATCATCGGAAAAACTATCAATCCACTACCGTGACCTGAGAACAGCCAAGTGACGGGTCGCGGTTCAGGATCTTGTGGGTCATCATCTTCAGGAACCTTGGCTGACAGAACTTTTGGTGTCCATGTTGGTTGATGATTGATACCACTTATATTATATATATGTATATGTGTGTATGTGTGTATGTGTGTATGTGTGTATGTGTGTATGTGTGTATGTGTGTATGTGTGTATGTATGTATGTATGTATGTATGTAT
>BGPT01000305.1:265194-277389 GCA_003297045.1 Symbiodinium sp. clade C Y103 | reverse complement strand
TATGTATGTATGTATGTATGTATGTATGTATGTATGTATGTATGTATGTATGTATGTATGTATGTATGTATGTATGTATGTGTGTGTGTGTCTGTATGTATGTATGTATGTATNTGGATGTATGGATGTATGGATGTATGGATGTATGGATGTATGGATGTATGGATGTATGGATGTATGGATGTATGGATGTATGGATGTATGGATGCATGTATGCATGTATGCATGTATGCATGTATGCATGTATGCATGTATGCATGTATGCATGTATGCATGGATGCATGTATGCATGAATGCATGTATGTATGTATGAATGAATGAATGAATGAATGAATGCATGCATGAATGAATGAATGAATGAATGACTTGTATGTATGAATTGTATGTATGTATGTATGTATGAATGAATGAATGAATGAATGAATGAATGAATGAATGAATTGTATGTATGTGAATGAATGAATGAATGAATGAATGAATGAATGAATGAATGAATTGTATGTATGAATTGTATGTATGAATTGTATGTATGAATTGTATGTATGAATTGAATGTAATGTAATGTAATGTCATGTCATGTCATGTATGTATGTATGTATGTATGAATGAATGAATGCATGAATGAATGAATTGTATGTATGAATTGTATGTATGTATGTATGTATGTATGTATGAATGAATGAATGAATGAATGAATGAATTGTATGTATGAATTGTATGTATGAATTGTATGTATGAATTGATTGATTGATTGATTGAATGAATGAATGAATGAATGAATGAATGAATGAATGAATGAATGAATGAATGAATGAATGAATTGTATGTATGAATTGTATGTATGAATTGTATGTATGAATTGTATGTATGAATTGTATGTATGAATTGTATGTATGAATTGTATGTATGAATTGAATGTAATGTAATGTAATGTAATGTCATGTCATGTCATGTCATGTCATGTCATGTATGTATGTATGTATCGACTATTGATCAACGAAGTACAATCAGCTTGAACTACCGGTGTTGTCTGATAGATCTATGGCCCAATGGCTGTTGAATCTGATTACATTACCAGACTTTTTTGACTGATTGATGCTGAATCAACCCATCCCAAAAGCAGTGGCTGAGTTAGTTGGGTATCAACCTTCCCAAGAAATCCAGTGGCACACACACACACACACACACGCCCAGCAACTCTTCGTAGCCAATGGTGCCACTTCCATCGTCGTCCACATCGCTGATCATCTTCTGAATCTCTTCCTGTCGAAAATGGGCTATACTCCACAATTTATCGTCATGTTCATAGGAAAATCCCATTACCAACAAAATTGGATTCTTGTAGAATTTTCGGACACAAAAAAATAGCTTGCGTATGGTTTATGTGAATAATATGGCTCGATTAACCATATATTAACCTAATATGGCTCGATTAACCATATATTAACCATATATTGACCATATATGTATATATATATATATTAACCATATATTGACCATACATTAACCATATATTGACCATATATTGACCATATTTTAACCACATATTAACCGTATATCAACCATATATCAGCCATGTATCATCAGCCACACTTCGACCATGTCGATTCGTTCATTCTTCCCTGGCCTTCTTTGGCTCGAAGCCAAGGGCTCGCATTGCCACCTTCAGTTCCTTGGAGTCGATCTCACCTGAAACGGCTGATCGATAACAGGACCATTTATGATGATGATGATGATGATGATGATGATGATGATGATGATGATGATGATCATCATCATCATCACCATCATCATTATTCTTACTATTGTCATCTATTATCATTGCTGTTATTATCTGATATCATTATTACTATTTTCTATCATCATCATCATCATCATCATCATCATCATCATCATCATCACTAATACGGTTACTAATACGATTATATTTTATATATACTACTACTATCATCATCACTACTATTGTCATTTATTATTTGCTATTATCACTACTATTAGCATATTATTTGCTATGATCATATGGTACTGATGCTCATTTCGCCATTTCTTTCTTCACGGCCTGCCGCGCCAGCCGCCCCTGCTACGCCCGTGCCGCGCACGCCTGAGCCATCGGTATCGAAGAGATCGAAGGCCTCCTTGATCTCCTGCTTCTGTTCCTCTGTCAGCTCCTGCAAGGCTGACTGGGGATGGCTTCGATGCTGGTGAAACATATAGGGGAATTTCTGATCATTGAGAATGGGGATTTTTTGGGATATTAATGGGATATTAGTAAAGTTATAGTGAGATGCCATTGGAGATACGACCCACAATCGATTGGGGGTCTGATACAACACGATCTCCAATGTTTTCATATGTTTCCATTTTTCAGGGGTGGTGCCTCTTATGTTTTTGGACATGTCCACTTGAACAAGTGGTAAAGTGTGATAGGATAATGCGGGGCAGTGGTTCTTCCATTCTTGTTTTTCTTTTGAAGGTATGTATTTCTTGTTTCTCCACGGAAATCATTCGTCGACCGATGCCCAACAGATTTTGAGCGATCCTTCTGCTTCTTGCCACCTGCGTTGAAGCGACGGAGAGCCATTGGGAAGCGACAGAGGCAGAGATGGGGCGCGGAGAAAAAGCTTGAGCCGAACTCAAACAGCCTCGGCGGTGGTACGGACTCAACACAAGCAGCTTGTCAGTCCTGAGAAGAGCTTATAGGATTCCAATAGGATTCCAGTGGCACCTTCTGAAGTTTCCTTAAGTCTCAGTTCTTCCGCGACAAGTTGATGGTTTCCTCGTCAAATCTTGGCCCATCTCTGGGCTTGACAGGACTGAAATCGGTTCCAACTGGTCGTACCTGAGCACCTTCTTGCTTTGGCGCGACCTGGCCAGTACCATGTTGTAGCGAGGGTACAGTAGGGTACCAGAGGAAATCACACATTTGGCCTTGAAAGGATTCATGTTTGGGCCGCTCATTTTGAACTGTTTTCGTTCTTGTCTTTTGCCGGGTGACATTTGTAGTCAATTTATACCATCCATTACCATCCCATCCTTCAGCATCTCACTCTAGATCATCATCCACACCAGTCGCAGCCGCTGCATTTTTCGCCTACTACAACCCCTTTTCGGGGACGGGGTGATGTTGCTGTGCCGTCTTGGCTCAGCGCAGCATCTGGACCGGAAGCGCGAGATCACAGGCTGTTGCTCTTCAACAGCCCGGAGGGGTCTATGTACGATTGGCTTCCATCTGTGGGCATGTAACCAACCCAAAAAAAAGTCAGTTCGCTCGCCAAAATGGGGGATTTCCTTATATTTCATCCACCCTTCCACGGGGATTTAATCGATATTTTACCAAAACCTGGGATTCGCTCAACAAAAAATAGGATCACCGACCGCTGCAGCTACCATTGCCGGCTGTTTCTTCGACCTGGTGGCGACCAGTTGGGAAACCTCCACCAAAAGGAACTGAGGAATGCTGATTTCAATGGGAAAATCACATAAATCGCCTTCAAATGGGGCTTTACCATGTTTTTAACCAGCCAAACTGATGATTTTACAATGACGACTAGGGATTTAACCAATGAATTGATATGAATCTGGGGTGGTCCAAAACTGGGCGATGCCCCCAAAGGGCCAGTTTCAAAACGGAAAACGGTGATCAACCATAAAATTTTGGAGTGCACAATTTTCAGACAAACCGGCGTCGATTTTTGTTTCAACATTTTCAACCACCTCTTTGAAATTCAATCCGTTTTGGGAGGGTCTTGGAGGGTGCTCAGCAATGCCACAACGATCAATCGCATCCAAAAACTTGCACATTGGGTCGGGACTTGTGGTACTTGGCATTGGGTAGCCCAATTATTTGTACTGAGTCAGTCAAGCCATTGGTCATATACATATATATATAATGCATTGCAATACATCTCTTTTCTCGCAACACACACACACACGTAAGGTACAAAAAGTGTGTATGTATACATTATGATACGTATGTCTACATAATATGTGTATATATATATATATATAGATACATACCTGTATCGAACAACACTAGGATAACATTCAGCCTCGACCTGTGGGTTCTCTGGCACCTTGAATTCCTGTCCCCAGCCTGATGGTCCCTTCTGGGGGAACATCACCTGGCGGGGCGGTCAAATGCTGGAAACACATTTTTCTATCTTCTTTTGGGGGTACTATATTCCTATTTAGATGTTCAAGATATGGAAATTGATTCGGAACATCTATCACAACTTGTCTTGGCGTTAGGGTGAAACAAACTTGAAGGGCCAAATGGGTAAAATTCTAAAATTCTCTAGTTTCGGACATTTGCTGTAGCCAGCCAAGCCGCAAACCAGACCCGACTCTGACTGAGCCAGGCAGTCATTCACCATAAGAGTGTCTGGATTCTCAGGTTCTGTGCGATATATCTATTTTGTTAATCACATCTCAGATTTCATTGTATTCTGGAGCCCTTTAACGGTCTTTGTATCATATCTAAGGACTAGCTGCCAAGGTCCAGAAATATGACAGTTCTCAAAGAAACGCGGCCAATTCAACTGACCCTTGTCGCCAAAGAAAAGCTCTCAGCTAATTCAGGGATTGGGTACCACCTACTGAATCCTTGGTAAGGTGTTGTCACTACATCCCCGCTTCGACAAGTACAACCCCCTCATCCCGATGATTCCTGATATCTCATGTCGACCATCATGTCATCATGTCAACCTTCCCTCTTATCGTTCCTTACAATCCATTCTTGTTCGTGCCAGTCTATATAATTAGCTGCATTTGATGGCTGAATTGCAAAAACAATCTTGAAACAGACAGCATCAATTTTGAACAAACGTCATTCCCAACAACAGAAACACCTGACGTATCCTTTCATCATCAATCAAAATACATCAAAATTGCCGTTTCAAGATTATTTCAACAAGCTGACAAGATCTGACAAGATCTGACAAGATCTGACAAGATCTGACAAGATCTGACAAGATCTGACAAGATCTGATAAACCCATGCTTTCGCCGGATCTGGGATCTCCGCCTCCGACGGCATATCCTGACAGAGCACTTCCACTGGAAGGCACAGCTCAAAGCCCAAAGCCTGGCCCAGGATCCAAGAAATCGCCGGGTAAAATGATGGTACATTTGCCAGTGAAATGGCTGAATTTGCTGGTAAAATGATCTAGTTCGCATGGTTTGGGGCCAACAATCTACTGTAGGAAGTACTAGGGGTTAAATTATGGGATTTACCGTAGTCCTGTAGAGCTGAGAACTGGATCAGCAAACTTGGCTAGAAAATCCCTGTGGCCTAAATGGAGGTTTCTAGCTGGGAAAAACATGGGAAACTATGGGAACATCCACTATAAATGTTGTTTTGTGGGAAAAAACATCTATATATGAATTTGTGGACTTTTTCCAGCAAGCCATGTTTGAGGACACCAGAGGGTACCCAGAACATGAACATGGCCAAGTCGAAGTGTCCAGTGAATCACTGGAATGGTGCTGAATTCTGGCGAGGAAGCATTGATTACATATCTGGGCTTGTCTGAAGATGGGGTACCCCCCAAAATCTCATATGCTTCATCATCATTTCCCCATTAAAACATGCACAATACTCCATTATCAGAGACACTCAAAATCAAATCGGTGGTTGTATATATATATATATACAGTATATACATATATATAAATATAGAGTATATATATATATATGTACATATACGTATCTATAAGTGTAGGTATATCTATACACAATTACACACATATCTCATCCAAACTCCCCGCTATGGTTGCTTCTAACGCCACATTTCAAGATACTTCCGGAGGTGACGATTTCCGCGGACGTCGGAGTTCCGCCTTTGGGGGCGCGATCCACAAGGACTTCTGATTCCGACCGATTCGGCACCATCCATCACCTGCTGGCCAAAGGTCCGGACATGGCTGGACCATGGGATATGCTGTGCCGGGAACTTGGTACAACTGTTATTCTGATGAAACTTGATGAAACTATATACAATATTACATTATATATATAGAGATAGATTTTGAGTGGGCCGAGACAAGACAGGCCTGAAACATGTTCACAACTGGAGCTGCATGTCACAGGAACGGACTTTGTAGAACCAGGTCACTCAGAAAAAGGGTCCGAGGAGACCAGCGATTTGGATACCAAGCGCTCTGAAACTCTTTGCATGGTAAACACCAATAAATCATCATGAACTATCACAATCTTTGGATGATAAATCCCCACTACTGACATATATATATATAATCATATATAATCATACTGAGCACAATCAACACATTTTGGAGGATCAACATTCAACCACTCCGACAAATTGGAGCCCAGTGGCTGTCAGTTGACATGTCCCAACGTTCCGCCTGGGCAGGCAGCGAAACATTGGGACTGCCCGACTTCAAGGGGATCAACTGACCACTGGAATCCACTGGGGATTTGAATGTCTCGACCATCCACAGTCATCATATGTCATCATATGTCATCATGTAACTATAGTTCCAATCATGTTCCACGTTGATTTCATTGTTTTTTCCCGGAGAAGCTTCTAGAATCGTATATGTAAGCCCATCCACTTTCATAAACATCGAACGTTCATGGAGGTGCAAGTGTGCAAGCAAAACTACGCAAGAAGATATGTGTATCTACACATATGGATACATATGGGTTAGTCTGAAAACTAGGGGATTAATCCCGCACATGGCCATTTCAACTATAAGTATAACCATCATGGCAGTGTTAATATCCCATATAACTTATCTCTATTGACCATCAACCCCCCTAAATTGCCATCAAAAAAAATGAAATTGATGATTACATAGCATTGACTAAGCATGAATTTTTTGGGGGTTCCATGGTTTTGCCCGAATATTTCAGAGAAACCAACGTGGTGTGCAATTGATCAATCTCGCCAAGCCTTAGATGCCGAACTTGCTTTGGCCTCACGGGTAGCGCTGGTAGAGCCAGCAAGAAATTGAAGCGATTTTCACCGGAAAAAAGGGGGATCATCAAAAAAACGTGGTTCTCGGATCTGGCTTTCTAAAGAATGCATGCACTCAAAATGAACTCTTCAGTCCGCCGTAGCATAGAAAGAACCTAAACAATCCAATTCTTCCAGCCGAACTTCGACGCTCCTGCTTTCTCGACCTTCAAACCACATTCGAATGGGTACCTTTTCACCTCTGGGACTCAACCGACACAGACCCCTTGAGCACAGGTTTGCCCTTCAAATTGTACACGTCATTCCTCGACGCCCCTTTGGGCTTGTCTGCAAAAGAAGGTACCCCCAAAATGTAGAAGTGCCACATAGTGCCACACCTTCACATCCGAGTTCAGTCGTCTCGTCAACATGGACACGTATGCTGCGCGCCGGAAGAGGCCACAAGCGCCTCGGGCAGTTCGAGGCCAGTGATGAATTGTATATCCCTACTGAAATCATCAACTTTTTGACAAAAAACACACTCTGGGGATCATCAACAGGTTGTAATCAAGGTTGCTTTGACCAATATCTTCAACGATAAATTCAATGTCAGATGCGGCTGCTTTGAAGTGTTCCCTTTGCTTCAAGATTCTCCTTAAAAAGCTTCCTGTTCAACTGGCATGCAGGTCACGACAACTGGGCTGCAACTGGTAGCACATGGAATGGTTCGGATGTAAGGCCATCAAATCATCAATGGACTACGGAAAAAACTACAGAAATATACAGGAAACCATCGTTTTTCACCAGGAACTAAAAGGGTTTCCCGTGGATTTTCCCTTCGACCAATGCTATCCGAGGTCGTTGTGAGGTCACCATCTCCCCATGATCTAATATCCACAAACTGGTTTCCGCCCAGTATGAAAGAAAACCATATCATGCTCTTGCCACAACTTTCCACATCCCATATCCCAGTAGATATCCTCACTATATCTCACTATATCTCAGTTAATATCCCCATAGGATATCCCATTATCATATATTATAGACCTATATCATCATATATTATTCCATTGCAATTCACATTACAACAAATTATAACTCTATATTAGTATCCCGTTATCATGTACACGAACTATAATCTATCCATATCTATCCCCCAGTCATCCCAGTCATCCCCATGACATCCCCATCCTCCCTATCCAGCTCCAGCAGCCTGGATTGAAGACAATACCCTGGCTCGTCACTTGAAACGTCGCTGCTACCTGCACCCGTGCACTGTCGTTGACGCGCTTGGTCGCGAGGTGGTTTTGGGAGGATGATACTGGATTCAAGTAGCAAGTTCAGGATTTGATTTGTGTGTGTTTTTTTTTAGAAGAATATTCCGTGGTATCCTCGAAAATCTCAGTACGATTGTCCTCAAGTTGTCCATCATATCTCCCGG
Organism: Symbiodinium sp. clade C Y103; assembly: GCA_003297045.1. Lineage (NCBI taxonomy): Eukaryota > Dinophyceae > Suessiales > Symbiodiniaceae > Cladocopium > Cladocopium sp. clade C. The sequence continues at coordinate 269,032 of BGPT01000305.1, read as the reverse complement.
CACCTGCCGTGGACCGGCGTCAAAGAAACTGCTGTTGTGGCTAAAGAGTCGCACGCTGTCACCGGAATTCGATTGGACCAGCAGATGGAATGACACCTGGACACCGGCGGCACATCATCGGATGGTGAGTCTGCGGATTGGAATCAACAAAACACGGGATTTTTCCAAATGACAAACCAATTTTGGGGCACCTTTGAGCTGCTTTAGGTTTAAAGATTCGAATAAAGCAACTCATATGATTCAACCTTTGCACTTCCGCACTTCCACATTTGGCTGTACATGAAAGCAGGTCATGGCTGTACATCACTACATCAGAAATAACAGTAACCCAGTAATAAACCGTAACATTTAACATCATCTCATTTCAGGGGTATAATCCGGGTATACCCAAGAATAAAACTCTATTGGGGATGGTTGATTATTGGGTTTACCACACAAACATCATTACATACATCCTGGATCATTCATATCATTATTACCCTCTGGTAATTAAACGTAGCTATTGAAAATGGCAATTGAAATATTGGATTTTCCCATTATTAGCATGGTGATTTCCCATAGTTCTGTTAGGCAATACCAGAGGGTAATTCTAATTATGTGGAACACTTTTATCCTGAATCATATGGCTATGAGTCAAAATCCTGGTACCTTCTGTTCACTTCAAGATAGCTGGGTGATTTATGGATGTTCATCCCATTAAACTGGACAAATTCATAGGTTTTGACCCATCCCCATATGTGAACCTCTAGTTAACATCACTAGTTCTCTATTAGTGAGCGCCTTTGGGCCACGGAAGAGTTCCACATAGACCGTGTAGTTGCCCTCCGGCGGCGCTTCCGGCCAGGTGATGTTCTCTATCGCCAGCTCACCTCGGCAACGTCGAGAAAGGGCGAAGAGGGCACATGGTAGAAATATACCTATCAATACGTATAGATATGTGATGATATGTGTAGATATGTATGAAATGTATGAATATGTACAAATATGTATAAACATTGTCTACATGTGGGAATGGTAGTTCATTGTAATCGTATGTGTATGTTTCTACAAGGATTATCTTTTACTGAACTACCATCTACCAATCACCTCGGAGGCCAAACATTTTCATGAAATCACCCAGTAATCATTCATATTTTGAGTCGTTGGGTGCCAACATTCAAAATGGTTGAAACATGGTTGAAACCGCAAAACACGTGCTCTCAAACATGTTCAAAGCAATTGGCAGATTGAGATTCCAGGATTTCATGAAGACCCTTCTATGCTCTCATCCCATCCAGCCTGCAGCTCCAGTACTATCTATGTCCAACTCAGCTCCACATTCAAGGCCTTAGCCCGCAAAATCGTCGCCACTTTTGTATGGGTCAAAACTTAAGACGGAAGAAATCTCACCATCTGCTCAACCTTACGGTTACTCAACTTTATGAAGCATGTTTTGAATATCCTCTGGTAATTTAACATAGCTATCGAACACGGCCATTGATAGTAATTTAAGTATTAGACATAGTGATTTTCCATGGTTTTGTTGGTTTACCAGAGGGTACCTTAAAAAACTGTTTTCCTACAAACCTTCCCTACCTGTTGGTGTGCATTACATCCCGCTTTTTGTTCTTTTCATTCCATTCTTGGCTGGCTTCGTCCCCATCTGATCGTCCAGTTGTCTGACTCCGAAGGTCTTGGAGATTAAAAAACAGCCATTGGGAATTACACCAAAACAACCACTTAGGGGATATTGAGGATTGTTTATATAAATATCAGTTACTGCTAGTTACTACAATCCTCATTGTCACTATCAAAGATGTTGACTGGTGAGAAGACACCATTCCCATCATACGTTGTTGATGGTTCCTAATTCCCATCAAATATAAGTTGTTCCTAGTCCCATGTTGACCACATCATTGCTAGTGCCTGGGCGCCCGCACATTGAGTGCGGCTGTATGACACGGTCTTGCCGCAGGGGTGCTCTATAGACATATCCTCAGCTTGTAATTGGAGCACTAATTGCAATCCACCTGTGATGGTAGGCCAAAACAAAGTTGACCCATTCTTGCTGCATTTGTCCCATTTGTGTTTTGTGAATTTCATACTCCACTGTTGTTGGCTGAATTCTTTTTTTCCACATACAGCATTTTCAAAAAAAGCATGATTTGCCGCATTTTTAGAAATGTCCTCATTTTTTTTGTTCCCCGGACATCCTCCCCAAGCACTTGTACAAAAACCGAACCTATACAAAATGTATCAAAAAGATCCGAAACCCATCAAACCCATCCAAAGAATCATCCAAACTCATCAATATCACAAGAAATCATCAAACAAATCATCCAAAAATCCCGTACAATCCCTCAAAAATCCATCAAGAGCCTCAAAAAGTCAAAAAAACACACCGTTCAAAAATCCCTCAAAATCCATCAGATACCCATCCAAAAATCCATCAGAAACCCGCAAAAATCCCAGGAAAATCCGATGAAATTCCGATCAAAATGCCATGAAATCCTTCAGAACAATCCCATCAAAATTTAAATTCCCATCAAGATGCCATCAAATCCCCCTCCAAAACTCCCATCAAAATTTGAACAAATCCTGGGCTCCAAATCGCTTCGGCTCTGCTCCGAGCACCAGGAGAGCGCCACTTGCAGCTGCCACAGGTCACGCCGCGCCGCGTTGCGGCGCAGCTCCACGGCGCGGCGGATGCGGCGCACTTCCTGGAGGGGTAGGTATTTTGCCAGCGATTTCATGGTGATGTAATTGGATTCTAATGGGACCTTCATAGGGACTTTCATGGGATTTGATGGTGAATTTCATGGGATTTCAAGGGATTTTTCATGGGGATTTCATGGGATTCATTTAGTTAAGATGGTTCACTAACTCATATGACTGATATCACGAATTCATCCAATATAACTCAAATACGTAAAATGACAAGAATATTCCATTTATGATTTGTCTGTTATATCTAACATGTATACTTGACATATCCAATATAACCGATATAACTAATCAATTGGGTTTAGATATAGTGAATTGTAATGTAACAATGATTGAGAAATTTACCTATGGGCTTGTGCTACTGTAATTAAGTTAGCTCATTTGTAGCTGATATTGCCATGAGTAGTAGTTTGGCTTATATTTACACCTAATAGCTAAATTGGGTTATGAAGTGTCATAAAGAATTGGGGATTGAACCAACGTGGGGCTTATCACAAAGCAGTGGGGGTATGAAATGAAGGATATAAAACCACCCAGTCAAAGTTTGAGCTTTCCCAGCCCACGTCTTTGAATATCTTTCAATATCATCCTACTTGGCGGCGCATCCCCGGCATCGGAAGTGGCAAGTAATCATGATAGTCATTGACAATCATAACTGGGGTATAGCCAAGAGTGTTTCCACGGGCCGCAGATATTAACCACCATAACTATCCATAACTTGTACCCTCTGGTAAACAGCCACATAACTATGGAAAATCACCGTTTTTAGTGGGAAAATCCACATTTTAATGGCAATTTTCAATAGCTATGTTAGTTTACCAGAGGGTATATATCATCTCTGGTTAGTTCTGGGCTGCTCCTCGCACTGAAGTTGATGGCTGGCCAAATCGCCCTCGTGGCCAGTCCAAGTGCAGCCTGAACAGAAAGGGGACGCCGGCGACGTGACAAACGTGAGCAAAACGTGGAATTCAAGAACTGGAAAAAAATTGGGCGCTTCATTTTTCTTTAAAAACATGATGAATTCATCATGACATCTATTTCATCGAAGGAAGTTTAGAAGTGAAACTTCCGACAATATGGACAGTTGAAAAGCAGAGGTGAGAAAAGTCAGAAGTGAGAAGATCAGAGATGAGAA
>BGPT01000305.1:219548-264498 GCA_003297045.1 Symbiodinium sp. clade C Y103 | reverse complement strand
TCGCTCTGCCATCCATCATTCACAGCAACTCACCTTTCCTATAGTTTGCTATTCCTGAAACTTCCGCCACCGCCTTGTGCGGTACTACTGGTATATGTACCTACAAGTACTTCTCAAAAAGATGTTGGGCAAAGATGATGTTCTCATGACCCCCATGCTACCAGACAAGCTAAAAAGGGGGTCCAAATCTTCGCCTGCATAGGGGCAGCGCACGTTGAGTCTCGAGGACAAACGCAACTGCAGCTGCGCAGGTTGCCAGCCGTGCGAGGGGAAGTGACTCCTGGAGCTCTGGTCCTTCTTCATGGGGTCCATAGATGGATGGGATTTACAAAACGCAGGATAGCCATGATATGTGGACAGAATGGGGGTGAAATTAGGATATGACCAAGAATATGGGGACATGAAGATTTGTGCAAAAATGGATAGGAGACCTCACTGGGGGAAAAAGGATGATCCGATGATCCATTGGAATGGAGTTGTGGCTATCCAGATATGCATCCAATGCACCTGTTGGGGACTCGCACCGTATCAAATTACTAGGTGAATCCCCTGCGAAACAGAACCGGCTCACGATTTCAGAGTCAAAGGTCTTCAGTGCTTCCAATTTGAAGGGACAAGACATGACAAAACCATATGGCCAATAGCTAGGTAATGATCATATAGATTTAGAGTAATTACGAAAGTCACACCTACTACCCAGGCATGACCCAGCTGTTGATTCTAGCGGATAATCATCGGCTCCTTGCACCACCCAGTGACAAATAGCATCGGCCGCTGCCCGGCAACACCAGAGCCTCGGAGCCCCATTCCCCACTTGAGATCCCCATAGATGTCTCAAAATCGGGGAACACATGGGGAATACCTGAGAAATAACATGTGTTTCTCATGTGTTTCTCATGTCCTCGGACCAATTCCCCATTCATTCCCTTCCAAAATTTTCCCCATTTGCTCACCCAAAAGTTACCTCTTATTCTGTGCTTAATGTAGTCCCGCTTTATTGCCCCACTTTATTTCCCAACTTTTTCCTCTGCCCCAGATAGTTTGCCATTTCTTTCCCCGCTCTTGGATGATGCTGAAAACAAGCATCCAATCTGCTGGCTCTGTGCCTTGTTGATCAAACCACTCAAATCTTGGCTCTGAACGGAAAAGCCGTGCATCTGCCTATGTGCTTCTTTTTGCAGTTGACCACCTGTTGGTTTTCTTGTTTTTGGTACCTGCTCTGGATCGACGCATCCTTTTTGAGCATGCGTGACAGTGTGCTTTTTAGCACCGCAGGATCCCTTAGAGTAAGAGTTTGTCTGGAGAGTAACAGAGTAACAGCCAATTCCGTTTCCTCAACAAGTCAAACCGGGTTATTCAACGATCCGACACTCAAAATCTACAAAAATACACCACTTCGACACTTTGCCAGTAGTGTCGTGTACTGAACCCTTTCATTGAAAGCACAGGTACAACCTGTCGAAGGACAATCATTTTGTTTGGGCCAACTATCACGATCTGTCTGTATCTATCGCAACAATAAGGACACTTGGTATCTTATGGGTCTGGAATGGTTTTGGGAGAAGCAGGGGAAACAGAATCAAAAAAAAAAACGGAAAGAAACAAATTCCCCAAAAAAGTAGCCATCCTTTTTTTGTTGTTGACATGGAAATCGGTGCCCTAACAATTAATCCTCCCAACATTTGGTGGCCCAAAAATTGCTCCTAATAAGGGTTGGAGCTTCATAGCCCCACAGGTTTCATCACCATTTCTCAAGGTTACAACTCCTTAACAAGGTTACATGGAGGTTTCCTAAAATAGGGATACCCAAAAATGGATGGTTTGTAATGGAAAATCCTATTGAAATGGGTTACATACAATTCCTTAACCAGTTTCCCGATAACCCTAAGCTGAACTGATCTGCTCCCGAGTCGCTCGGAGCATCTGCGGGTCATTTTCCAACTGCTCTCGATGCCACCCTGGCCAGATCCCCATGGAAAGATCATTTGAAGGATGATCCCCATCTAAGGATGACAACACATATAGAAATAGTTCCAATTGGGTCCTCAATCGATAACATAGGATTTATCCATAATTTGGATGCTCTCCAAGTAAAGTGAAATCACAAGACCTGGAAGCTAATGAGGTGATCCGGATTCAGCCCGGCCTCTTCGAAGAAGACACATGCTCACATTCATCGGCAAAAGTCCAGGCTCATTCGGCAAGGTCACCTTAATACCTGCAGAAACGGCGTTGTAGGTCCAAAAAGCCCACCGAGCCAGAGATTTTGAGGAAAAACCGCCTCGGCCAAGTAGCACAATCCAGGTGAGACCTATCTCTCCACCCCGGCCTTCAGTCCCTTCCGGCAGAAAACAACATCCGTTGCTGTCAGTGGTAAACTGCTCCTGGCGTACAGCCCTGCGCTTTGGGGCTGGATTGGGATATTTCTAGATGACAACCCAAGGCCCGGGGTCTTACATCTGCCATGGAACAAACACGTCATGCATCTTCACTTTTCCAGAGTTCCTCCATAGTTCTCTTGCAATCTGCATGGAGAGTAATTGAAAGTTAGGTTAGTCTCATGCGTCGATTCTGGGGGCTTTCAGTGAAGATCGAGACACGCTTTGAACTCTCCAAACATATGGGCCTCTTATCTACAAACAGTTTTGCTGTGCTGAAAAGTATAAAGTCGAAGAGGGAATCTTCGTGGAACATCTTCTGCAGTGCATATATGAAAGCTGGGCATCTAATTAAATCCCAAAAACTTCGTTGCTCATCATCAGGTCAATCATGCAAGACAGAAGGTTCGAAACAGCAACAAATATGGGAACCTCCCATCTTGTTTTTGCTTTCTTAGCTGTAGTCCAATATTTCATAGTATTTCCATACATTGCCGGATGCTATATCTCACAATCCCATGTGCTGTCATATCTCTTTTCTTGCTCAAACAATCTTAAGATATGGGTGGTCAAAACTCCGGTACCCGTTTTCACATCAACACAACATCAACACAACATCAACACAACATCAACACAACATCAACACAACATCAACACAGTATCGACAATCATCCACCCATCTGGAAATTGGGGGATTTCCTGGGGAGTACCCTCAAATCATCCATTTTATTTGCGGAGTTTCCATTATAAACCGTATAAACCATCCAGCTATTGGGGTAACCCACCATTTATGGAACCCCCATATATATCTTTAGAATTCTTTAGATATCCATCTTTGAACCGGTTAACGCCAGCCGTTTTTGTCACAGATCTAGCCACATCTCCGTCCTCAGGCAAAGTCTCATCGCGTCTTAGGGTCACTAAGACTGAGGCTGGATGACCTGCAGGTGTCTGCAGGTCGCTAGGGATTCCCACTAATGGTGGTCTAATGGTGGTTGAATGGGGATTTCATAGGTTTTCACCAACCTAACCATCTTATAATCCAGTGATATGACTTGGGACTTCTTAAAATGGGGGATCCCCAAGTCACCATGGGTTAACCAATACTAAGCCATGGTCCTGACTTGGATGATTTGGGGGTACTCCCATGACTTCGGAAACCTCCGTATGTAAAGGGTAGTATACCCCCCGAACTGATCACCAAGCGGAGTTTGGAACGCTGCTCAGGTATCATAAACCAGGTTTATAATCACCATCATGAGATACAACAATCAGCTAACAGGGGTATTTAGAATAGCTAAATGCTTTTAGTGCCTTCTTGGTACACCCAAAAAACACCATCCCATCCACCTGCCACATCGCGGTCCAGCTGGTCATTGCGAGGTCCCAAGCGCATGTACACAGAACGCTCCTTCCGTGGTATGGCAGGTGAGACCGGTCCTGGTGGATCTATCGAACTAGTTCCATGGGAAATGATGGGAACACATCAACATTTAAGGCCCAGGATTTTCACACAGATTCTGTTCATTTCAAACACATTAACCATCCAGGTTCGGGGGTATCTATAATTTTGACATATACCCAGATGGTGTTTTGCACTAACCTATAACATCCTATAACTGGGAGGACTGGGAGGGGGGCCACATTGTGTGGATCACCGTCGCTAAAACATCAGGAAGTCGACCACAAAAGAGTTCAAATGGCTACCCAGCTGACTCATGCACTTCATGACATGGTGGCAATCACTTGTTGCACAAAAATAGCCGTCCAAATTTTCACACTGAAATCATACTTTCAAAGGGCCTAAGAACCTCAGGAACACCTTGCATCAACGGAAAAAAAACGCCAAAACCTATTTGAAAGCCATCTCCAAGAATCCAACAATTTCATATCCATTCCATCATTCCAAGATGATATTCAAGCTCGATTCCAAGATATTCCCCAAGCACCATCCCCACCCCATCCACACCGGCTCCTTCATGCGCACCGATAGGCCGCGCTCACAGACCTTCCGCGCTGCCTCGATGCTGGGATCCGAAAAGCCACGACGGCTGCCGGCCACCTGGATGGTCATGGGAGGAGATACATGGGAGATATAGCACCTTTGGGATAAACCATATGGTTAATATCATGGTTGATATCATGGTTAATATCATGGCTAATTCCATGGTTATCATGGGATGTACCACCTTTGAAGATTGGACAGAAACCGCTTTTGGATGAAGTGAATGATCTGGGGTTGGGCATAGGGAATGCAATGATATTCATGGGGTTCACCAGTGAATGTCGGGATTTGAGGGATGTACCATCCGCCGAACATTTGGTCTCAAAACGGTGGATGAGGTTCAACCAAAGACAGCAAGGTTAACCTGCCAACATGGTGATTCAAGCCAACGAACCACGGGGTTTAATCAAGCAAAACATGGGGTTGACTGGGCATTTAATAACCAACCTATATGGTGAGTTAAGATGATTTGCTGGTATAATTGACCATTCCAACAACCAACGCTTTGACTCCTGAGAATTACCTATTGTTAGAAAAAGTGGTCTTCTTACTATCTATTAGGCAGGGTCTGGGTTGGTGCGATAGTAAATTCTCAAGACTTGGAATTCCCGAATCCCAGATTGTCTCATCATTTTCTGCGGATGAAAAACCATAGCAATTTCCAGGCATCTTTGACCCTTCCACCTGGGTTTGTTCAAAACAAGTTACCCCAACACCCAATGGTTTGACACCTCACTTTCCATAACAATGTGGCCATAAATTTGGGCAAACCCAAATTTGGAGCCCCAGACCATCGATCGGTTTATCTACATATGTATATATATATATATACATACATGTATGTATGTGTGTATGTATGTATGTGTGTATACATATGTGTGTATATATAAATATATATCATACATATTATATCATCCTTTTTTTGATAGCAATACTTGTGGTAAACCCAACCCTTGAAGACCCTCTGTGTATCTTGATAGGCAAGTTCCGGATTGGGATTCTCAATCAATCGGGTCCCATTAAAGTGATGTCCTCACCTTTCACTAGTCAGTTTGCCCGTTGAAAGTTGAGATTTTCCATTGCTACATCTTCAGATTGCCCTATGGAAACGAACTTGAAATCATGTGCATGAGGATTGAGTGAAACTGGGATCATCTTCAGAGTGCTGTGTGCATGTCACCCTGGCCTCATAGCTGTCAGCCTCCGCAGGAATGTCCAACAACTCGAGGGTAGGCTTCATCAATAGCTCTTCCACTCGCGATCTTGGCAGGCTCAGGGGTGTTGAGCTGAGCTCAGGGTGTCATGAAAACTATGGAGGAGCAATTTCCTGATGTATAGCCACCCATGCTTTTGCTGTTGACAGCATGACCACACATAAGAATTTCCACAACAAAACAAACACCTCAACAACTATCAAACCAACATCATAATACCCACTAAACCCACTATCATAGTAATGTGTCATAGGTTACCCAATTTGTTCACCATGTGTTCATTCTTAAAGCACCATGTTTTAACAGTTTGTCATTCTTAAATCACCATTTTACTGTCATCATCTTTGTTGTCCGCACCCCAGCGCCTGAGTTTCTGCAACTGCTTCTGATGCTTCGCGGCCAGGGGAGCCAAGCGATGTAGGCCGCGTGGAAGGTGCCAGGGCTCCTGCCACGGTGGCCACAGGATGCAGGGTCAGTCTTTGGACCATCAAAGATGGTAAAAAAACATGGATTCAACCATCAAAAAATGTAAACCATGGGGATTTGACACAATCTAACCCTTGGAAAATGTCATCATGGCTGGAAGCTGCTGACCATGATTTCCACTCATTTGCAACCTGAAGCAGGCTGGAAAACCAACGATTCCTAGGCAAATCATCATCCTTCATCATCCTCCCATATCCTTCGGACATCTTCGAACCCTTTCCACTGCAATTCTCAGAAACCATTTGACTTGAAGGCCCCCAGCATCCAATGTCATTCCACAATCCCAGCTGCACCTGTTCCTCACCGATTTTGCAGATGGGAGCCCCTTCCATCTCCGCCATGTGCAAGGCCCCCTCTAAATGTTCCAAACCTCAGCACAAGCATGCGCCACGACAGGGTCCCTTGGGGCGAATCTGTTGTGGGGTCCACAAGGAAGGCGCGGCAGCCGCGCGTTTTTTTCCTCTGCAGCTTCAGGTCAGAGTCAACATGCCGGCCTGGCAATGCCGTGGAATCTAAGATGAGGAGATTGATTTACAGACCAGTGGCCCTCCTCCTCCTCCTCCTCCTCATCATCATCATCATCATCATCATCACCACCTCTGCTGGACCTTTGCAAACCTCCCCCCGAACGTTTGGAAGGAGACACCTTTTTGTAGTACCTCACCAGTACGTCCAGCCTCTTGAATGAGCTTGAGCTCTCGCTTCAGTTCCTGGACACAGCTAAGCTACAGCTCTGAGGAATCCCCTGGCTGACTCAGCGCCATGTGCTGCCGTTGCACCGGGTGCTTGTAGAAAATCAATGCAACTCAACCAGAGCAAGTCATGTGCATGTCATATCAATTGATTACAATTGGCTGCAATTCAATCTATGTAAACATAACATACCAGTATATTTGTAGCATAATTGCGAATGCGCATATAACTTGGTGGACAATTGTTCAGCACTTACCGTATACTTTTATTCTGTCAATCCATGACTCATTGTTCACACGTTAAGAAACATCCGCCACAAATTCAAATCACCAGAAACTGTCAGACCTCATAAACCCATGATAAACGCATCATAAACGCATCATAAACCCATCAAAAACCCATGATAAACCCATCAAAAACCCATGATAAACCCATGATAAACCCATCAAAAACCCATGATAAACCCATCATAAACCCATCAAAAACCCATGATAAAGCCATGATAAAGCCATGATAAATAGTTTTCCACCACCCAACGTGGCATCGTTTTCCACTGCTGTCCTTTCCGACCTCCAGAGCCTTGCTGTCTGGAACGATCTCCGGCGCTGAACCTGGCAGATGGCAGGTTCAAAGTCTCCTCTCCCCGTGGGTTTTCCATCAAAATCCAATGGATTGTTGGTGAGTTTTTGATGATTCTAACGGTAACATGTGTGATTTCCGCGTGATTCATGGATGTTTCATCTCCAGAAATGGTAGTATTAGAGGTTTTAGAGGGTTTTAAACCATAGTTTAAACTATCCCCAATGTGATTGTGGTAGCATCATGGAAACTTGAGACCCCGACCTTCCATAACTTTCCTTGTGAATGGTAACAATATCCAGACACGCTGGGCTCGCTAAAATTGCCAACTGATAACTTTCTCACCCGGAATCCACTTGTTCAGGATGACTTGTCATAAGAGAAAGGACGCCCCTTCTGCAGTGTCTTGCCTGCGAGCTCCTCCAATATGTTCGCATGAATCAGCAGACAAATATACCTGGAGATCTCCCATGAACCCCCCCATGGGACCCAACAAAACAGCCGAGATCGCGTACACATCAGCCGCGCTTAAAATGCTGGGCCGATATCAGGTGAGGGAAAGGTATACCATGGTATACCTAGTAGTATACCATAATACCATGGTGTACCAGACAGTCCCAAGATCACTCGCTGAAGGCAATGCGCAGCTCGTCCGTCTCTGGCTCAATCTCCAAAGGCTCGGCCTGCCACCTGTGACACGGCTTGGAAATCGAATTGGGTTGGAAATCAAATCTTCCTGGCAAGTCAAATATGAAGGTCATCTACAACTGGGATCTTATTAAACTATGTTCTTTTCTACTTACTTTTGCCACGCAAAAGCTTTCCCAGGTGCAAATATTGCTCAGCTTCTTGATCAATATGAAACAGGCAACAAAACAGTTGCTTAACCCATGATGTACCTGTGAGATGCCATTATTACTGCTGATTCCTCCATCTTTACTGGTGAAATCTGGCCAAACCCACCATTTCAGTTTTTGACAAATGGACCCCCCTTGAAGAAAGTCTTAGTCAATTTTGGATCATCAGCATGGATAAGTTTCACAATGAAATATCCGTGGATCATCCAACTTTACTGGTTCATAGGTATATCAGGATATCAACATTTTCTGTTTAGTCAGCTCCCTAAAGTTGATAAACTACCAACCTTTGAAGCCACCAAGTATAAATAACATGGATTAAATGGTCGTGTGAATTCCCCAAGTTTCCTTTTCGGATCTCCGTTGGTCGGTTGACGTCTAATCCCCCATTCCCATGTAGAAACAGTAACCCTGGACGGGCAAACCCAAGCGGGCAAACCCAAGTGGGCCCTGCCAGGTGTCAGTCCAAACCAAAAATGATATCTCACTACCCCAAACAACATTTGGTGCTGTTGCTTAAAACAAGTTCTCTTTTTGGGTATCAAAATCCACCAACTAAATGATTCATAATCAATGACTAAGATTAACCACTAGTGGTACCTAATTAACACGTGTTGATAAATCTAAAACATTCATCATTTACTACCAATTAGGTACACATCGTGGATTCTCTGAACATCAATGATCAATCTAAAAAATCACCAAACATCGAATCATTAGTCATTATGACCAACCACTACTTTCGTGATCAATCATGGATTTCCCAACTTTTTTAAGATCATCAACCCATTTTCCAAACGGCTTTCCCCATGGCAAAGTCCACATCTGGGCCTCATCTCCAGCACTATCGGTGCCAGCTGCTGCAAACGTTTTTGACAGAGCTGTCGCAACGCAGCGCCGGCGCCTTGCCAGACCTTGATTTTGGATGGATTACCATCGGTGAATTGTGTAAATCTTCAATACTTCAATGGTCAATGATTGGGTAATGGATGGATTACCAATGGTACATCTTCAATGATTCAATTACCAACGGTGGGACTATGAAAAATGGTCGATGAATGAAAATCAATGGTAGGCATCATGGTTTTTGATGAACATCCAAACATCTCAATATGATATATGTATGTATATATCTATAGATACATTTTGTTTGCCGCCATAAACAATGGTATGTTGAGAATGGGATGGGCATCTAAAATATTGGGAATGCACTGAAACAATCTGCAGTATAATATCGATCATCACTATTCCCACCAATCCAAAAGTTATAGTAGATAAACTAGTCTAGTAAACCCAACAATAAACATTCAATAAACCCAATTGGCCATGGACAATTGTTGGCTTCGCCACACTATGGGGATTCAAGGCAAAACCACAAAGTACCAATAGTCGTCACAGTTACTAAAATAACAATCAGATTGTATCACACATGGGAATCCAGTGAAACAATAAATAGCAGGGATTCAGCTGCCCGAAATCAAAATAGAATGTCAAACAAAAAAGACAATACAACCACACATACACACACAATCAACATTCAACCACATCATGTCCATTCTTCGCGTCCTCACCTGCAAGAGCACGGCCAACTCATCCGTCACCTGCATGCTGTTGAGGTGCAAATTGGGCAACGCCTGCGGTTCGAAGTGGGGATGACCAACTGGGATTCATGGAGGATTCATGGAGGATTCATGGAGGATTCATGGGGATTAACAACTTAACAACCAACAATACAATGGGGATTAACACTGGTGATTAACAACTATATCATCTGGTTAATTGGGGGTTAAGTAAACAACCATCATCAATGGGATGTACTACCGACAAGATGTGATGGTGATATTTACAATGGGAATTGTAGAGAAACGACTTAATACGATATTTGGGGGTGTCTGAAAATGGGGAATGCAACCCCGCAAAAAAGCATCCAAAAGCTATTTCAAACAATGAACATGATGCTAAACCATGCTAAACCAATCTAGACCATATGAGCTTCTGACATGATCCCATCTTAAAGAGAAACCCGAATGCTGGTCACAACGAAACAGCCTTGACCATCACATTTGGGGTCTCCAAGAAGTTGAGCACGAAAAACGACCTGAACCCGACCTGGCAACCTGACCTAGCAATTGAAAGTTCCCCACCATGTATAGATGATTTTCCCATCAAGAATCAATGTATAGATGGTTTTCCCATTGAAATATGTTAACATTCCTTTTATAGATGGGGGTTCTTGTGAAAAGATACTAAAAGTCTGCTAGTAGATCATTCTCCCATCAAAATCCGTGGGTGGTTTCCCCATACGGACGAAGGCTACAAGGATCAACGGAGCGCAAGGAAGTGGAGAGACACGACTGTGACACAAAAGTAGAAAATACAGGAACATACTAATCACTATTCATAAAAGGATGCAATTCCTAAGAAAACAACAAGAAACAAAAGAAGGGAAACTCATGCCTTTTGTAACTCTTGGAACTAGACCGTAAGCCTGAATTGAAGACTTGACGGACATGACCTTCTCGGATGCTTCAGATGTCACCTGCAAGTCAGCTGCCACCTCTTTTGGCGCCGTCGCTAGCAGCTCCTGAGGTGACCCTTGGTGCCAATGTGAAATCTCTGGCATGCTGACGTAAATCGTGAAGAAACATGCCTCACACTTGAATGTCCTGGTTTTCTTGGTGATACCCTCCGGTAATCAAACATGGCTGGCTGGAAAACTCCTCATAAACGGACATGTTAAATTCATTTTAATGGGAACATTGTCTATAAATAGATATAAATAGGAGATTTTCCTGCAAGCCATGTTTGATTACCAAGGGGGTATGGCGGGCCTCCTCTGTGAAGGTACAGCTCCGGCAGGGTTCGCACCTGCAATTTCTGCAGATGAGCTTTGAGAAACCCACCAGGCACAACTATTCGTGCGAGAATCATGGAAAATCCCAGAAAATTTGGGACACTCATCTTCGTTCATCTTCAGATCTGGTCTTTTTGGGCCTATCCTGGGACCCTGACCGCGCTGGCAAGGTAAAGCCATACGTCCGGAAGAGCAGGGGATTGGAAAAGTCACCATAGCTGATGAAGACCTCGTCACCTCGATGCATCAAGCTGCGAGAGGCTTCGGGTTCCATCCTACCAAGCCTAAGCTGTTGAACACCGGAACCGTAAGAATCATGTGAATGGCATGCCAAAAGCAACCAATTCTGCGAATCTTCAAGGCAAAGCTGTTTCCTTCCCCCAATTCTTGTCAATGTCCCAGGTCCATACAGCATCCCAGCCGTAAACACACCTTGCTTCAGATCTCGGGTGGCTGTAACAATGACTGCACCCGATTCCTGCACATCGTCAGTGGCGAGAGCTCACAATTCCAACAAGACCCCTATGGAGAAGTTGGGATACTTCGACATCAGGTTTCTCTCAGATTTGATGGCAACCGATCTCTTCACCCCCCAAACATCCCCGGCAAACATGGCCATGGGTCAGTTCACACCAGAAAAGCCGGGATTTTGGATGATTTTGAGATATTCATCCAGTAAAACAGCTGGTTCCAGATGACCCATCCCCAAACCTCTTTGAGGTGACCCGCCTCGTCCCAATCGCTCGACGCATTCGGCTCCCAGGAATGGTTGAGAAAATCCACCCCTGCGGGGGGAATTGACCAATTGGAGGCAGATGTGGTTCATCCCCCCTATCTTAAGTAACAAATCAGAGAGCCAAGTCATGAATAGATCCAGTACTAAACCAGGGTATTGAGGTGTGTATTTAATGTATGAGTGGGAATATCTCCATGAATTGATAGGTTTTTGGAACTTTCATCATTCTTCAGGCCCACACATCTAACTTCTGGACACATGAACACTGACCTCTTTGGACAGAGCCATGTGGCTGTGAGTCATCCTAGTGCAGCTTCCAGCAAGTTGAACACGCGTGAGCCCAAGTCTACTCCCCTGGGAACTATATGTATACTGTATACATAATTGTACATATATTACATATATAATGTACGGGTATGCTAATTTTTAGGCACTGAAACTTCAAGAAATCGATGCAAATCATCCATGTCATCCCAAGATTGACACTGGATGTACTCTCATTTTTTGGCACATGTTGGTGTCAAAAAAACACCATCTATATCTATCGTAACCCCCTAAAAAAATGCCAAGTCTTCTGTCATTTCATGTCATTTCTCACCAGTTTCACAACTTTGGGATATTTCATGATATCATCATATATCATCATATATCATCATATATCATCATATATCTTCATATATCATCATATATCTTCATATATCTAATATCTATTTAAAAAATCACCAATCAGATTTTTCTACCGTTGGGTACCAATCCTTGAACATCACCCCCCCCCGGCTCCGGCCTGGCACCAAGGCCGAACCCTCCGGACCACGGAAGCGTCGTGTCAGGAGACAAAGCCACGCCTGGAGGAACAGACCTGTGGCATCACCGCATGGCACTGGGAGCGGTATTGGAAAATCACCATTTTTCATGGGAAAATCACCATTTTTCATGGGAAAATCACCATTTTTCATGGGAAAATCACAATTTTTCATGGGAAAATCACCATTTTTCACCATTTTTCATGGGAAAATCAACTATAAATATCTGTAACTGGCCATGTTCAATAGCTATATGTTAAATTAGCCAGAGGGTGTTCGAACTCTGAGATTTTTTGGACAAATGTTTGGAAAATGTCTGGTAAAATGGATGAGATTAATGATTAAACTCTTACGCCATCCAATTTTTGCCGGACTTGATCATTGCTCTGAGAATTCTTGGTGGCTTTGACACGATGACGAAGGAATGGGAGCTGGGATGCCGTAAATCCACTGGCATAAACCACTACTATTTGTGGATAGTTTTACCACCACAATATGGGGGTTTCCTAAAATGCAGGTACCCAAAAATGGATGGTTTACAATGGAAAATCCCATTAAAATGGATGATTTGGGGGTACCGCTATTTTAGGAAACCACCATATCCAATACTAGAAGCGACTTGCAATTGGATATTCTTAGCTGCGCCTAAAGATGGGAGATCAGTAGATGGCTACTCAGTCAAGGCCTTGGGGACAGCAAGCAATCCATCATTTCAAGTCATTGTACCGACAAACATTGACAAAATTGGTTTGGTTCTTCGAGTTTGTTAAGTTTGTTGAGTCACTATCTTTGGCGCCCCCAGCTGGATCCACAATTTTCCCTCAATTCCGGAGATCTCTCAATTCCAGAGCCTTCATCGAAATCCTCGGGCAACTCTTTGGATCCCAAGGTGCTGCGCATGCAGCTGTACACGGTCCTGGCGATGACTCCGTTTCGGAGTTGCAACATCTATCTCTGCGAAATTTCCGTTTCATTACAATAATTACATCAATATTTGATAATATGTATATATATATATATATACATTTATATATGAATACATATCGTATATAATCATATATACATAATATATGTGATCACCAATTTCCCCAATGATTTCCCCTTTTTGACCTGTTGTACCATCCAGGATCCGCGTTGCCTGACATAGTCCGCTTGCGCCCTGATCAACTCGGGCTCGGCCGAGCAGGGAATCTCCAAGGGTCGGCGCTCCTTACCGCGGTGGATCTCCCTGCCTTGCCCCATTTTGGGTGAATATGAGGGGACGCATCAGATATATGATGTATATTCATGTATTATGTATACATTATATCATATATATATATACACAATTAGGATGATCATTATGATTCTTATTTGATCTCTTCTGATCTCATCTGTTCTCATCTCATCTCATCTCATCCTTTTTTGTCCCGTCTGTCTCTCTCTGTAGTATATATTATGTGTGAGATACCACTGATGACGCAAGCTTCCAGTCCAGCTTGTTCAAAGGGGTTCCCTGGCATTTCGTACGGAGGCCTCTGCGCACACCCAAACTCATTGGTTCTCAGCCGTTCCCAAACTCGACGAGCAATTCCACACTGCAGTTTCACACTATTTTGGTGAGGTCAAACGGTCTGGCAAGTTTCAGTGACTTGGAATCACCTGTCACATCCACAAACATCAAAACGTCTTCGCAACCAGGACAGCAATTTGCTGTTTGGGCCCCCTGATGTTTTTTCACCATCTGCGACCGAAGGTCCCAAGCAGCGACATAGGGATGTGCTCGAAAGTCCTGGTCGCTGTTGCTGTACCCTCTGTTAATCAAACATGGCAATTGAAGATCCACTATAAATAGGGGTTGAAAGGGAAAATCATCAAACAAGATACTGGATGTTCCAGCAAACCATGTTTGATTATATACCAGAGGGTATGTCTTTGAAACAAGAACCAGGGTTTTTCAGAAGTTCTTGTCAGAATCTGTGAACTGCAAACGCATCCTTTGGCATATTCAGTGCATATTCCCCCCGGGCTTACATCACATCGAATCCACAAGTATGGACGTGGGTAGATCGTCAATATATGCGTATGGGTCACAGCAATTGACCATATGAGTATAGTTCATTATATATGGATCCCCTCCAATAAACTAACATAGCGATGGACAAACCACCATGAATCGAGACTATGTAGATCCTTTCCGACCGGGAAGGCCATGGCAGCCATGGATTTCCATAGCAACGATACAGTATATTAGATTACCAGAGGGTATGTTCCTTTCACATTTTCTTATTGACTATCAAGTTCCCAAGCACCCAGCAAAATGGCAGCACCCGCAGCCTCTGCCAGAAGCACCTCCGCCATGCGATTCCAGGTGCTACCTGGGCAGGAAGGGATCTCCAGTCCTCTCAGGAAAGGAATGGAAAAACCATGGATACTTTTGCAACAGTATTTTGCTTAGAACATGTAAATAGACACCAGCAACCAGATAGAACCAGATGATCTTTCATTGATGAAAGGATACACATGCCTTGCGAAGTCCCAAACCAACCAGTTTTTGCAGGAAAGGCAGGTATCCACCATATCAGCCTGTCAATATCCTGTTCTATTCCAACTTCTCCCCATATATATATATATACATATACATATATATATATAATACATATATATACATATATATATATACATATATATATATATACATATATATATATATATAATACAGGTATATATATATATAGATACAGATATAGATATAGATATAGACATTGGGTCAAACTCACATTTTTCGCTGGTGAAACATCCCTCCCACATCAGCGCCCCTCGCTGCGTCTCCGCACCCACGGCATTGCTGGACCGGTCCTCAGCTCCAATGGCCTGGAGGAGATGTGCCAAGCCTCAGGATATCCACTGGTGCGACCTGATGACCCAGAATTCAACATGGCATACACCAAGAATGGGGACAAAAAACCCGGGAATATGCCAGAAGTATTGGTTAGTGGTGATTGGATGCTGTTTGGCCCCTGTTTTGACGCTGAAATCTCCCCGAAGATGAGGAGTCAACCATCAAAATGATGAGGAATTCACATGATTGAACAACTTGTTGATGGATTATAGAGGTTATAACCATATTTGCATCAGCGACATTGAAGGTGAACCCTGAAAACTGGGCTTCCTTTTGATGAGTTTTCTACACGGATTTCAAATCACTAGATTACAATCAAGCACATAAAGATCAATTCATTCTGGCGGTGTGCAGCTACTTTGGAGCCATCCCCAAGTGATGAATGGCTACTTGCTAGCTATGACTACGATGAGGAAAGGATCTGCCTTCTGACCCCAGTGGTTGCGGTCCTAGGAATCTTCTAACAATCCTGTCAACATCTTTGGCTTAAAAAAGTCGAGACTCGGCGCAGTACCTGTCTGCGATCACACTGAGTCACATCATTTCGACGCAAACTCATATCAGTCATATCATCAGATCCAACACGAGCAGTTCGGTGAATATGGAGTTTCATAGCGAAACAATAGTGGCATATCATAATAGATTATAACATATTATAACTTGTAACAGACCAATTAAACCAGTTCACATTCGGACCGCAGTACAACCCAACCGGAGCTCAGCTGGCTCAGCCATTCACCTTCTTGGACGCCCTGCATAATGCATCTGCTGCCTCCTCCCTCTTCTCCCTATCTGCGCTGGGCAACGCCTCGCAGGCCTCGTAGAGCTCCGGGAAGGTTTCACGACAGTTGGGCCTAACGAGGGAAGACACCCTGTGAGGCTTGGAGATCCATTGGAAGTTGCAGGTCTCCGGACATCCTGACGATATCAGAAATGACGCTGTGTACATCTGTGTACATTTACAGGCAAAAGCCTTGGCAAAAGCTCAAATGATTTCATAGTAATCTTAGGACGAAATCATTCATCTCCATTGTCCATGTGTATCTCACATCCCAAGAGGACCTCCACCTCAAAAGATCGCAAACAGGCTGTGTTTTTTGCCTCTGGTAGTCAGCTCCATGGTTTTCTGGAAAATCATCCATTCAGTTCGATCATGTTCCCATTTCAATTTAGTTCGGGGATCTATGCTTGAAACCTCCATTTATAGTGGAATTTCCCGATATTTTCCCATTGAAGTGCCCATTTGTGGAACACGTCCCCAGCCAGTCCACCATTGCAAGCTGGGGGGCCTGGAGAAATGAAGTTCTCTGGGAATCTTCAGCAGCACCTCCGCAGCTATGCTGCAGGGGGCACCAAAAATGGTCCTTTTCATGGGGAAAAGATGGCAAAAATCCGGAGAAACATGGGATGAGGTTCCCAATTGTTGAGAGAATTGCATGGGATGAGCTTCGCAATGAACAATTAAGTCCCATGAAATCCCGTTAACAGGTTAACAGCAAGAGCATTTCCTTTTCCTTGGACTCCCAGCCCGCCAAAAACGCGCC
This sequence comes from Symbiodinium sp. clade C Y103, assembly GCA_003297045.1. Lineage (NCBI taxonomy): Eukaryota > Dinophyceae > Suessiales > Symbiodiniaceae > Cladocopium > Cladocopium sp. clade C. The sequence goes on along the minus strand of BGPT01000305.1, from coordinate 247,468 downwards.
AGAGCTGAGGCGCGGTTCCTTTCGGAATGTCATCATCAACCACCAGACCTGGCACCTGCGGGGCGTCAACAACCCATGGAAACTGGAAAACAACGAATCTCCGTTGTCGCAAAAGAAAGTGGATACTCAACAATATTATAAATATATATATACGTATAGATATTCAACATGAATTGATGGCAAAGTGACTATGCATATCTAAGAATAAGATAAATGTTGGATCGATTTCCATTGCCAGGCTACAAACAATCAGCACAGGAAGGATATGGGTCAAGATTGTAGCGCCCAAAACATGGAATGATTGCCCTCCAGTAAATTACATAAATATGGAAAGTCCATCATGAATGCACTTTCCATACGTGAGTCTATCTCGGGGGCAAGTTCTGTACCCCTTAAAATAAAATGATGAATTCATGTTCACATTGATTTCCGAAGACCAGCTACTTAAATTACCATAAGTGCATATGTACAAATTCATGACAGTTGGCATTCTGCGGTTTCCCTAGTAATAGATGTCTTCATGGTAATTTATGGATCTATGATTATTATATGCGTAGCTCTAATTGTAGTAGTTGTCAGCAGGCCATAAGTCTATTGCTTGACAAACCCAAAATCTTATCGTCTGTTGTGTATATGGTGGGTTATAAATCACCATTCTTTGATGGTCAAACCACTGTTCTTGTCCATGAAAACAAAAAAAAAACAGAACCATTCTTCATTGGCGAAATCCTTTTTGGCTGGTTACCATACCACTCCCCCGAATTAACATACACCCTGCCAAATAAGGTTGGAAGAGTAGTTGCCACCAAGAGATTGTTACTTCTGTCGCTTCGCGACGGCAACCGCCCGCATCGGAACTGTTTGCTCACGGTAGAGCGTATGAATTCTCTCAGGAAGACTAAATTACAATAAAGATCAACAAAGCGTGTTTGCAACCTTTTTGTGTTTCTTTTTAAATCTGTGAGACCACTGTAGACTTTGTGTTGTTTACGTTCAACTCTAGATATAGACTCCGATTGTTTTTTGGCCTACGTTGGGCTCATTTGTTGATCTTGGAGCAATGTTTAACGTATGTTGAACCTAAATGGAGGCTATATTGAGATATTTGTGCCTAAATATTGGTCTGCGTCAGGTCAATGCTGGACCCATTTCTACCCATGTAGCCTATCTTGGGACAGTGCTGGACTCAATTTTGACCACTCTGATCATTTCTTCAGTTTACAGGGAAAAGAAGTGATTTGTGCTGTGTTTCTTGCGCTATGCTTGATGTGAGAAAAAAAGGGTTCTAACATGTTCTAACCAAACCAAATTGGCCCAAAACCAAATGTAAACGGCCCAACATGAGCCCAAACTCAAAAGAAAGCACAGTGCAAAAAAACATCAAAAAACAAACCTCCAAGATCCTTCAAAAAAAACCACCCAAAGCGCAACACGGGGCCTTCAGCTCCTCCCTTCGCAAGCCATGCCACCTTGCGCCGGCCGCCTGCAAGGCATCCCGCAGCGCCGCGGTGCATGCGGCACGCGTGTGGGGCGCCGCGGGTGCCGGGAGCCTGGAAGGTGCGGATGGGGAGTTTTCTTGGGATGGTTTTTTATGTATTTTGTGGGAAATGAAGATCTTTTAGGGAGAATGTTCATCCAGAAAAAGAGGTGTTGATGGATTCTTCTAGCCATAAATATATGGTTTTAGGTGAGGTGTTCACCTTTCAAATCGGGAGTTCAGCAGCACGATTTGAGATGATTCTATGTATCCCAATGCCTTCTCGAAATTGGGAATGTGTGCGGTTCTTGGCCATATCCAATGGATCCAGATCAAACATTTGGTGGTTTCCTGAAATGGGGGTACCCCCAAAACATCCAAGTCGTTACACCATGACTTAGTATTGAAACCTATGGTTTTTCCAAGCAAAAAAATCCAACATCCATCACGCTGTCACAGCCTTGGCATTCCCCTGGCGCGTTTCTCTGGCGGCTCTCCTGCAAATGAGCTAAGCCAGTGGGCACTCAAAGATTGGAGAAATCATACTAAAACATCTGGGGTTGGATTAAAACATATTAAACACCCATGGTACATCATGGTACTAGACTATATTTTTGTTGGGAGAAACCTCCACAAATCCCAGCAGTTTTGGTGTTCACCACGGTACATACCAGGGTTTTGACCCATAGCCATCAGAAGATCTCACCATCTCCAGTGCTCTTTGGGGTCCAAAACGTCTACAGATCAAGTCACATGATCACATGGAGATGATGAAAGTCCAAACCAACACCTGTTGCACCTGTTGCCCCTTGGTTCTCCTTCAGCCATGGCGGCCAGGAAGCACCCACACGTGGTGTTCAAAGAGTTTCTGTTTCCAGGGCTGTTCAGGGGTGTCCCCAACTCATCGGACATGTTCCAACTAGAATTTCCAGACTTTGTGATTCAGGTTTTCACAAATGCTTTCAGTTTCCAATATGAAGTTCCAGACCCGCAACAGTTTCGTCGACAAGTCACAGGCTTTCAGGGTGTGTTTCTCTGAATTCAAGCGACAAACGTGAAGAACCGTAAGATTCGTGTGTTTCAAAGCTGTCACCTCCAAGTTCAGGATAGTCAAATAAGTTTAAGAAGTAAACATTATACATAATATCTGTATATTTATAATTCTATCGTGGTGGAGTCCATGTCACGTTTTTTGCGATGCAGTCGGCTCAAGCTGACTTCCAAGATGTCAGTTGTTTGCAGCAAAAACAGCACAAACGAGGCGGGCGTCAAATATCATGATGTTTGGGAATCAATGGTCACTGGCTGGTGGTTTCAATGGTGTCAACCCCGAAAGATATTAATTGGGATCATTCTCCAAAATGGGGTTGAATCGAATCTAATAGGACAAATATCTGAAACCACACACCAGATCAAGTGTTGAAAAATCGAATTTTGGAATATCGGCAATGAAACTCCTTTTCATTGATTGCATGGCACAGAGCATAGCCAATGTCACCCCCCAGCTTGGACCAATGAGGAGCAATGCAGGAAACTGAATGCCATAAACCTACCATTTAGGGGATGAATATTTATCACCCATTTATGGTAATATTATGTAATATTGGGGATAGTTCATTATTGGGTTTACCACATTGCACGCCGTAGACAGTCGCTACACACCCAAAACTCCACATTTGACATTTGGGCCCTTGGACGGATGGGTGTTGCGTTCAAAGCTTTGAAGAGCTCGGCGGCGACTCGATCCTCCTGGCTCCACATGTCACAAACCCATGAAGTAGGGTTGGCTATGGAGTCCAGTATATTCCCATGGTTTTCCATTATTTCCGATTATTTTCTCACTATAATTTGGATAAACCCATTATTTGTATTATATTTTCCCATCATTTTCTCACTAATGTTGGTAAAACAATAATAAACCATCCCCAATTTCACCATAAATAGGTGGTACAAACCCTTCCCAAATGGCTGGTTTATTATTGTTTTACCCACATTATATTCTTATCATGATCTTCGCATCTTGGACAAACCGAAACGGTGCAATTTTCAGACAAAGGCGCACCTTGCTTCGTTGCACTTCCGGCTCGGAGGTCCGACGTTGGGCCCTCGGACTATGGAGATCCTAGAAGTGATGCTGACCCTACCATGGGCCCTATATGGCAGCCCTGGGTGGTGAGTGAGAGGTATGAAATTATATATATATATATGTATAACTATATATATATATACACATGGTAGATTATAGATATTATATTCAACAATTTCAAACAATATTGAACAATACTAAGCAATATTAAGCAACATTAAACAATATGAATTTTGATAAATGTATAAATTAATATATATATATATATATAAATGAATATAAACAGATTGTTCTTGCCAGTGCTCACATCCCAAAAGATGTGGGGCCAGCTGCAGATTGGGCAACCCCAACACCTGCCGTTCATAGAAGATCTGCAAGGCATGCCGCCAACCTTGGAATCCAATTGGTCCGTTTGTTGGGTCTGAAAATAGGCTACAGTACCCCCCAAAATTCATGGGCAATCATGAGTTTTCCTGTTCTACAAACGCCATTTCGGGGCAAAAGCATCATTTTCAAACACAGCCCAATATGTATTTGCAAACCCTGTTTTTTTCCCTTAGCGAAAGCGCTAATCAACCTGGACCCTCTTCATAGTCACTGGGATGGAAAGCAAAGTGACTTTGACTGTTCTGTTGGTGAACGCCTTCATCGTAAGATCCAACTAGGCCAGATCCTTTAGTTGTTCAATGGAATAGATTAAGAATGATTCATATTCACACCATCAGAAACCATCCAAAAACCATCGCAACACCATCCAACACCGCAAGTTTTCTGTCGGTCAACACCCCCCATAGCATGGTTCCTCGGTCGTCGCACTGTCGACCTCCTCCACTGGCAAGCCGCGAAGTTTTTCCGCCTGGGCGGCACGCGCATGGAGAAACCTGCGGCTTCAACCAACAAGAGGTGAGATTCAACCGCCAAAAATGTTCTGTTTTTTGTCAACCCAACATGATTATCTGATCACATCTTAATCAACCAAAGATGAGATTCATTGGGTTCACGAAAGGGACATATTGCAAGAAATGCACAGACTGTTGCTGTACAAAGATGGGAGAACTTTTGGTAGCCTTTTAGACCTGTTTGTTTTCATGGATTGGGCTTACGATTGATCATGACCCATGACTGATATGATCGATTCATTGACTCATTCACTATACCGATTGAATCGTTCACTGATTCATTGATCCATTTGTTGATTAATTTGCTTTTCATATGGGTTTGTCTTTCAATAGAATACCCCAAAACTCCATCATATTCCCCATCAAACTGCCATGAATTGGGGGTATCACTAGTTTCCAACAGGCCCAAACATCATATTGGTGGGTAAATACGAAACAAAATCACCCTATCATTTGGCTGGTTATAAACCCCCATAACTTTGTTGGTTAGATCCCCTCCGAGATTAGAAACCAAACTACTAATACTGATTTTAGCATATTTAAGCAATGTTGTAACTTAGCCAACTCAATTATGATATAACCCCCCTAGGCCCATATTATGATAACCCCATCGAACATTGCCATTAAACATGGGGTGATTTATCCTCCATGTAGATAGACCGCCTATTCTCCCCAGGATTTTCTTCGTTTCTCCATCTCCAGCAGAACGCCTCGCAGCGCTCGAAGGTGGAACGCAAATCTTCCAGGTGACCTAGGGAGAGTTTTTTTCGCGCTCGAAATACCCAAATTCCAAGGGCTTCACGCCGTTTTCCAACACGATTCTTATCAAAACGTCATTGTTGGATACAGCTTTTAGGGGACAAAAACAGTGCCCAAAACGGATAATCAATCATCAATATCGCCAAAATCTGTCGCTTACGGTCTCAAACCTCAAATTTTGACCTACATCCAATCATCAAAAGAACAACAAGTGAATCGCGCCAGTAGTCATTCGACTGGACCCAGCCCCCGCGAAACCTACCCCCTGAACAGTTTCATGTCAGCCCCCAAATCGATGGTGCATAGTTGAATGGGTCTGTACTGCATGAATTGGTTGACTCGCCACAGAGTCCATGGATCCAAGAAATTCAGCCTGCTTTGCAGCTAGGTGATTTGGGCAATTATCTTTCCATCGACTCTATGTAGCAGCGGAGTGGATGTTTGTTTAGCAAACACCAGCCGCTGACAGGTCACTCCATAGATTCAGGGTGCGGTTGCACAGCGAATTGACTCAATGTCTTAACCCAAGCGAAGCAACTGCGACTGGAGCTTGGAAGACACCTCTGTATAGAACGGATCTGTTCAGCTTGGAAAGACATCAGGGGCCTTAAGAAGGACCTGGCAACTAACACGCAAACCGCGCGTTGAATTTGGGCCGTTGAAATGGCAGGCTGCTATATCAGGCTGCACTAAACGTCAGAATGCCAAGGTTCAGCCGGGGCTTCCAACGGCTGGTGGTTGAACCCGCCCAAAAAAAATGTTACAGTTTGAGTCATTGGGCATCATCACTCCAAATAGCTCAGCGATAGAAAGGAACCAATGACTTGAAACATCCCAGATCGGTTTATTTGGGTCAAAGTCCATCTGGCAGATTTCAAAAAAGAACTACCTTGGCATCCCAGTCCATTAGCACAAAGTCAATCTCAGGGTTTCTGCAGTTTCCAGCATCAGCAGTTTCTGTACATCATGTCACTGAAAGGGAAATTGCAGGAGCGCTGTCGATGGATCGTCGCGGCTATTTTCAACATCTTTTTTGGGGGGTTCAGTCAGTTTATGTCAGTTTAGTCATGTGCTGAATCTGACTGATCAAAAATCCTCCAAGATTGAAGGTTCTGTTTCCAACTGCAACCAGTTTGACCATGTTTGATCCATCAACAGTTCAGTCGAGCTTTGTTTTATGCTCGTCGGAGCTCAGCTTTGGACTCCCATTGGATTGCGGTGAGCGTTGTCGCTCCGCATACCTCAGCTGGGAACGAGGGAACGCCGAAAGGCCGAGGTTCTGGGCTGAAACTTTGCTTGTTGGGACATGGACCGCCCAGCCACATCACCACCAGCTTCAACTGACTCGGTGCCAGCTCCTTCCCAAACACCTCCAGAGCTTCCTGGCGTCTCTTCCAGAAAGGGGGTGAAAAGTTGCGCAAATCCTTGAGGTCTGGTGGATGAAATTGGGACCTGGTGCATCTTGGATCATCTTGGATCCTGCACTTGGGTCTCATGTGTTTGAACCAATGATGATTCTTTTTGCAGAAGAGATACCTCCCAAACATCACAAAAAAAATCCTTTGCAAAAACCAGCGACTCGGCGGGGCGTTAAGCAACCAGTGAAACGTCGGACAGCTCCGATGATCCGAAGAATCACTTCAGTGTTCGTTCAAAACCCAGGCTAACTACCCAAGTCAAGTGTTCACCCATCCACGTCCAATGTCAAAGTGCTTTTTTTTATTGCTGTATAGTATAGTCACATACTATGTATATACATAATATACACTTAACATTATATCATTCAAAATATCAAAATGTATTTGACCATGTACATATAATATCATCATCATAAAGTCATTGCATCATTATATTCTGGAAGGAGAATTTATATTGCCATCTGAACTAATCTTCCAATCCCGATTAATGCCAGGGTCTATGTTAATTTACCAGAGGGTATATATATATATATATAAAGACAGCACCCATTCCCTTTTTGAGCACTGCCAGACCAAATTTGTCAGAATAGACAGACTTCCAGTCTGAAAACTTCTCAACCTCAAAGAAAACAAGNAAAGACAGCACCCATTCCCTTTTTGAGCACTGCCAGACCAAATTTGTCAGAATAGACAGACTTCCAGTCTGAAAACTTCTCAACCTCAAAGAAAACAAGGGGGGCTCGACAATCCTTGTGACCCCGCCTACCCCAGGGGACAAAGATTGCCCCCCCTTTACCCCCCACTTTGCCCGCCAAACCGGGCTCCATGGGCACAGGTAATTTTGAGAGGATTCATTCCCTCTAAGTCTTTCTCACAGACTTTTCTTGATCAAGGAAACCGGAAAAAAGTGCCCCCTTCCNGCTCCATGGGCACAGGTAATTTTGAGAGGATTCATTCCCTCTAAGTCTTTCTCACAGACTTTTCTTGATCAAGGAAACCGGAAAAAAGTGCCCCCTTCCTTTTTGGCAAGGAGGTGGGAGCGGAGGGCACTTAAGCCAAAAAGCTATAAGTCAAAACGTCCATGGTTGTGTCTTTACATTCGGGGCGTTAATTCAAAGACAGCACCCATTCCCTTTTTGAGCACTGCCAGACCAAATTTGTCAGAATAGACAGACTTCCAGTCTGAAAACTTCTCAACCTCAAAGAAAACAAGNGCTCCATGGGCACAGGTAATTTTGAGAGGATTCATTCCCTCTAAGTCTTTCTCACAGACTTTTCTTGATCAAGGAAACCGGAAAAAAGTGCCCCCTTCCACGTCCCCCAATCCTTCTGTCAAGAACGCTCAAGCTTTTTATCTCCATGGGGGGATCTGTACGGAAGATGAATTCTTAAAAACGGTGTGAAACGGTCTAAGCAACGGCATTGGGATATTAATTTCGGCCAGGACAGCTAAGCCCTCATTGAGGTAGGTACGCGCTGTGCGTGCTGCCATCCACCTCCCTTGCAGGAGGATTTTGTCTAGCGAGCCATGTTTGCCAAACCAGAAGGTCGCACCCCCGCGCCGCAAGGAGTACGGGCGGAACTCCCAGGGATCCAGGGATAGTGCTGACAAGGCACTAGCAAACTGCTTACGCCATACATGCGGAGACGGACACAGGAGCGACCCAGACGAGGTAGCCCGCTTCCAGTGAGCCAACCGGCGCACTACTTCTTTGACCGACACAGTGACACTCTCAGCAGCCCCTGTGCGCTTCCCTCCCTTGGTATAACCCAGGGAGATAACGGCGGTAAAGCTTTTCAAGTCCACTGTAACATCCCTATTGCGCACTCCTAAGAGCTCCCCGGTGCGAAGAACAGCGTAGTATCCTAGCAACAACGACAGCCCCATGGCAAACGACCTATGAAACCAGAAATATCCAACCAGACTTTGAAGAACCCGCTCTGGGAGCGGCGGCGCTCTATTGGGTATCTCGTTGGCATTCCATGTTTTTAAAAGCCTCCAGGATCCTTGCAGGCAGCCTTTGATTTTTGGACTTGCATCTTGAAGAGCTGCCAGCGTGTCTGATGCCAGGGCACGACCTTCACCAGTTGCCCATAGCTCTTCCAAGTAGTCACAAACCAAGCTGTCTAGGGCTGCACGCTGTTTAGGTAGATCTAGGTTGTTGTTCTCCAAGAAATCATAAAACCGCTTCTTTGCTTTGTCATACCGAATTCGAGTACGTGGCTGCAACGTAAGACTCCGAAGACTACCCATTTCACGACGAACCTTTTGACGCTCCTGTTTACTCCTGCCTTCTAACCTTTTTTGACCTTTCCCCATTTCTGGACCTTCAGCCGCCGGCTAGGCCGGTCAGCTGGGTTCTGACTTGTATGAACGTAGGCCCAATGGCCACGGAGATTGGCAGTGAGTAACAGAGCGTTGATTTTCATCAGAGTTCGTCGTAACTTGCGGCTGGAGCTTCGTCCTCGGCTGAGAGAATGCAGACATACCATAGAATCCAGTAGGTGAAGCACCTTGTGATTCACCCATTGTTTTTTGATGATCCACCAGCGAACTGTAGTTAACACTGCCCTCATTTCAAGGACATTAATGTGCTCGGGGGCCCCCCGCCAACACCACCCAGTCACCTCCTTCCATTTCCATAGGCGACTTGGCAGGCTGTAACGCATTCGCTGATGGCGGACTAGGGGCTCGGACGCCGACTGAAGCATCAGGTCTTCACCTTTCACGGAGATTAACCCGGACAGTTTTCGCACCAATCCCGCATCAGGAGATACCAAGCTGATCTCCCTCCTCACAGGAGGCCGCTGCAGCACTGTCTGTAAGCGCACTCCCCGCCCAGGAGCGCATCTGTTGATGAGTTCTTGAACACTTGCTTCTGGGCATAGTCCCAAGCGAACAAACAGGGGTTTCAATAGACAAACTACCACGGGAACCGACCAGGAGTTGCCCAGCAAAGTTTTGCGCAGGTCCATCCACCGGTCACCTTGGCGCTCAGCTTTCGGTAGACATTGCTCGGTATACCGGACTGGAAACCCCAGGATCACTTCCCGCTCTTCTATCGTGGCCACCCGAACTGCGCCTGAGGAATGATGGGCACAGTATTCTGAACGATACTGATAAGGTGGGTACCGATGGCTGTCTGCTTTCCACCGGGCTAACGCTTCAGCGTCACAGGAGTGGACTCCCGCTGGGCGGCGACCTGGAGTGGCTGAGGGTCGTGAAGTCGTGAAGGTGGGAAAACGATGACCAGGTGGCATAAACCACCCCGCTTGCAAGAACTCCTTCTGGTCGAACTCCGCACTCAAGTGCACTGGGTGCACTCTACTCCACCCGGACCCTTCCGGTTCCAGCACTTCCAAGCCTTCTTCCGAAGAGAGCTCCCAGGTGAGCCAGTACAAGCGCGGTCGACGAGCCAGACTCACGCCGGCAGAATCCGCCCGAACTGGTAGCATCTGTAGGTCCTGCGACATAGCTGTTCGATCTGACTCATCCATAGATGCCACGTTCTCCAAGAAAAGATGGACTTGGGCCCAGCAAACCCAGCAAAAATACCTGCGCACCAGGTGGTCAATCCGCGGCACCTCCTTGTAGAGGGAGCTGCGTAAGTCCTTCTGAGACCCTTTCCGGTCCGCATTCAGCCCGCTCACCTCTTGACAGGGGGGTCCCGCACCAAGCAGGACCACCCCCACAGAGGTGAACTCACAGGCCCAGTGTCGCACCACCTCTTCGGTCACCTCCTGGACGCACTTCACCACAATGCTTCCGGGAAACGCAGCTTCGACCACACGATTAGCAGCTTCATTGCATTCCACACTAATGTGGCCGGCAACAGCCACGTGTAGCAAGTCCACGGCCACCCGCAAGGCCGCAATGCCATCGAACAAGCCAATGGTGAGGATCTCCACAGTCTCAAAGGGTTCTTCTTCTTCACCGCGACTCAGGGAATCTTGAGCGGCTATTCCATAGGAGGTCAACCCGACAGAGGCACTTATGCCACCTCCCGTCATAGACGCATCGCTTGCCGTAACTTGTGTCTCCAGCACCAACCGAAAGTCCATCTGGGCCAGGGGGACTAGAGCCAGAAACCGAAGGATTTCTTTGGCCACTTCCACCGGGATGACATGCCGTATCACCGGAGGGTCCCCCCGCAAGTTTTCGATGTGACGCCAGATGGCATTCAAGCTACCTAGGAGGGCCCTGCGGAACATGCAAATGTATACAAGGCCTCCCGCTACCACCTGGAGCTCCTTCTGAGTAGCCCGACCTTTGTGGACAACTTCCCATGCGAGTCCCATATACTTGAGGATCTTTTCAGGCTTGGCGTATGCTACCCCAGCCTCCCCATCCAGGAGGGCGCCTTGTATCTCCGCCTTGGTAGCCCCTTCTACTGCCTTCTTTGGATGCCGTGGAAGTTTCAACAGCTCATATTGATCCCTCAAAGCATGCTGTTGCGCTGAGGGTAGACCTTCAACTTCTTGAACCAAAAGACGGTCTACTTTACGCAGCTCATCCCAGTTGTCCAAATACACCCGAAACATCTCAGCTGACAGAGGAGCAGGCCTGTCCCGGCGCAACTCCCGATCACCCCCCTGTTGACCAAGTGCAGCCATACTCCAATGGACCACATTCCGGTGCATATGTTGGGCAAGCCCCACACTGTTAAGAAATCCCATGGGTAAAACACGAGACACCAGGTGACAAGGTTCACCCGCCCATGCTGGGGGAACCAGGTGTGAGGGCACCCGTCCCGCAAAGCCCATGAAAGGCCACCATGAGGAGGGCGTCTTAAAGAGGTAATAAAAACATTTGATGTCTTCACTTGAAAGAACTGCCACTTCCCCATCCTCCAAATAGAAGGCACTAAGACCCGAAACAGTGGGTAATGTTCCTGTATCTCCCCGGAAGGAGCGGCAAAGCCGATTGGTGGGCACCATGTTCATGATTAACCGTTGAAGTTCAACACCATCCTTTACTTCATTTTTGGACACTGCAAAAAGTCCATTGAGTAACGGTTTTGTTCCCACATGGTGTAATTCCCGCAATGGCAGCACGGCGCATATGCCAGATTTGATCAGGCCCTCACATACTTCTTCCGAATCTTCAGAGGCCACTCGCACTTGGGGCGTCCGCCCAATTACTTGTTGTTCAGGGGGTAAAAGAAACTGCTCAAACTCTGCAACATAAACACGGCAACCCCCCGTACAGAAATCCTCCAATGCCAAGCTGCCCACCTCCGCAGGGAAAGCTGCAGAGATCGAAGTCCATGTGAACGCCTGAGCCAGTCTGATTTCTTCCCCACGATAATCAACTCCCCTAACTTTGAACAGATCATGAAAGGTGGAAGCTGGCACAGTCTCACCCCATTGCCAAGTCCTATCCAGGAAACACAGCAAAGACCCCACCAATTTTTTTCTGCAAAGCCGTTGGTCGTCTGTGCGATGTCAGGCCTGATCCATAGTATGAATTCAAGGCCAGAAGAATTGCCTGCAGCCAAGCCAGCTTATCTGGGTGAATCCCCTCATAGCCCCTCAGAGGCAGTGGAAAGATATCCGTTGCCGTGGTCGAGGCCTTGACAGTGCGATCCCATAAAACTTTCTGAAGGGACTTGCATAAGGGTTCACCCAACTGACGAAACATGCATCCTGCCAAAGTGGCACAAGGGTCATCACCCTCCACTGTACTGTGAAAAATGGGAGCCACCCTCTTCGGGGTAGATCCCTCTGTAGCGGCCACAGCAGCCTACTCATCAAGGCCTGTTTGACCGGACCGAGCCCGCTCTGTGGCTGCACTTGAATTATGCCTCTCATCCAGGTGGGCCCCCACGTCAGAGCGCGGCCATTCGTGGATTGGCTCATCTTCAGGGCCCCACCCGTCTGTCCTCACCTCATCATGCACCAGGTGTTCCACAGAAAGGGAGTGCTGCCAGTCGAGATGTGACTCGCCTTCCCGTTGACACCCTCTCTCATCCTCTCTCTCCCCCCGATCCATACCTAGGGGGTCCGACATAGTCTCACCATCCTCATCTTCTCTTCTCTCCTCACTAGGGACCTCTCCCAATCCAGGAGACCCCCTCAACTTGGCTTGTGCTTCTTGGCATCCCCTTTCTCGCCGTCGCCCTTCTTTGGATCGCCTTTCTGACTCTTGCCCTTCTGACCTCCTTTCTTTCCAGACCCTTTGCTCCAATCGTCTCCTCTTGGGGCTGTGCTGGCTCTTGCCCCGAACGGGCGACTTGCTTCCAAGCGAGAGCGCCCCTCTTCGCGTGCTAGGCGTGTCACCTCTTTGAATTCTGGAGTGGTGGACAGAGAGGCGCTGTCTCTCACTAGAAGTTCCTGTTGTTGTGCAACAGAGAAGTGCACGCCCGAGCTCTGCATCTCGAGCGCCTTGAGGCGCTGCCCGCAAAGGTCGAGCAGCTCTGCAATCTTCCCTCGCAGCCCATAATCGAGGGCTTGCGCAAGTGTCTGCGCTTCCCGCCCCATTGCGGGCGACATTCGATGAGCGAGCTGCTGCCGATAATAACGGCTGAAGATTGCTGGGAGTGGGCCACTGCCCAACTCCCAAATCCCTCCCTCTTGTTGTATCAGGGATTCTGAGGCCTCCTCCAAGGCGGCACATACTAGTGCCCCGGGTAACTCGCGGCCGATCTTCTGAACCCGGCTCGTTGACCCGAACAGGGAGTTGTCCCCCGCTTGACTGCTGGAGCTGCTGGTCGAGGAGTCGCTGCTCCCCCGCCGAGCGTCCTTGCTCGAGCGCTTGGCCAAGCGCGCAGCCCGGCGTCGAAACCTCTTCCTCACAGCTGGGTCGGGGTCCGCTCCGGTGTCGCCCAGCACGGTCTTCACAGCCTTGGTGGCGTCGACCTTCAGCTTGCTCCTCTTCTTGCGCCGACTCCGGCTCCGCTTCTTCTTCTTGTCGTCTTTGTCGGATCCTGCAGGAGATGGTGGCTGCCTCTTTTCCCGATGCGGCTCTTCTCTTCGACCTCTGTCTCTCACCATAACGTCCCTGTCTCGTCTCAGCTCGTCCAGCTCGTCTTCTCCCTCTTGGGCTCTGTCGCCTGGCAGGAGATTCTCCATCCAATCTTCTCGGCGGGGCCCCAAGTGTCGGAACTGCGTCACATGAAGGAGTCCCTCGTCGTGAGGTGTCCCTGGACACCCCTCTTCGCATAGATGGGCTTCCATAGCTTGCCCTGGTCGGCCTGATGCTGTCTTCAGCAACTCTTCGTTCCGCGTACCCAGCACCTGCACACTCAGGATCAAACGCCCATCCTTCAGCCGGGCTTCCTTCACCCGGAGGGCGGCCGTAAACGGGGCAGTCCAGTAGGTACCCTTTACCACTTCGATGTCCTTCAGATTCCGACATTGTGCCAAGGTGACACTTGGGCTATCAATCAACTCCCCAAGGTCACCCTCTGCTATCTCCTCTTCTGCTGCACTGGGTCTTCTCAAACCTCTGACTCTCCTCACCACGGCTTTCGCCTTGGCTTTGGCCACAGCCTTGGCGGCCGCAGGTCTTCTCAGCTTTGGGGGCATGGGCCAGTCTAGCGACGGCCTGCTGCACGCCCGGCTTGTCCCCAGAACTCACGGTTGCGCCTCTTCTTCTTGTCTCCTTTGTTTTTTCCAAAGTGGCGTCCTTGTCCAGGTGGGGGCTCTCGTCTGGGAGCACGGATTGGTCCCACCCACTGTGACCCCTCAGGCCTGTGAGCAGCGCCCGCTCTATCTCCTCCCCGGCCTCTAGGAGGGCTATGGTCAGGGCTGTGAGGCCTAACCTTCCGGCGGGGTAAAGCTCCTCTGCTGTCGCTGCGGCTTCTCCTCAGTCCAGCGGGCCTCACTGGACTAGCTAACCGGGGGCTCTCTCGCCTCCTGCGGCTTCGAGATCTCCTCTTCTCCTTCTTGGGCTTTGGCGATCGCTTTGAATCTTCACCTGGCTCTCTTCTGTGGGAAGGTCTTGAAGACGAAGCTATGGGAGGGCTTTCCTCTTCCTCCTTTGTCTCGTCCGCCTTTACACCCGCTTCCTCTTCAGGTGTTGGCTCAGGCTTCACCCCAGGAGCCTTTGGGAATGCTCCCTTCACAGGCGGGTCCTCACCCCCCGGCACGTCAGCAGCAGGTTCAGGAGGGGGTGCTACGATTCCAGGAGTTGTCCCACTGGCCTTCGGGACAACTCCCCGGGCGACCTCACTGAAATCCTGAAGTTCACCCAACCAGGTCCTCAATCTCACCAGAACCTGGTCCCCCGCGTCTGCAGGGATCTGTGGGCCCCTGACGTATGCTGCAAACCTGTCAAGAGTCCTACAGATTGTACACACCCCTCCCTCAGCCCCAATCCACTTGCTGTAACAGGAGGTGCACGGCGATTGGGGCATTCAACACTTAAGCCAAAAAGCTATAAGTCAAAACGTCCATGGTTGTGTCTTTACATTCGGGGCGTTAATTCATATACATTTTACCATTATATGAATCTCATCTTCGCCCATCTTTGTGCCACTTGGAGGCCTCGCCCACCGAAAGGTACAGCTCCACCAGGCACAGAATCGCCGCCTTGCCTGGATCAAACCCTGGAAAAATGGATGAAATCTAGGCATTTTCAGTAGGAAAACTATGGAAAAACCTGGATTTCTTCCAAAGTCCTTTGATTTTTGTTGTTCAAAAGATGGATGAAGTTGGTTTGTCCCAAAAGTTGTTTTCCCAAAATGAACAGAAAACTGTCATCAAGGACTGCCGAGACGCGCGTCTCAGCCACATCGCACGACAGGGCGGTGCTGAGTGCCGGCAGGATCAGTACCAAATGGTCCAGGGCTTGCCTCCCAAGGAAAAAAACTGCTTCATTTTAGGGGATAGATCAGTCATATATAAATGTGTATATATATATATATACGTATCTATGTAGTATTAAATATATAATAATATATATATTATATATTATTATATATATATATATATATTATATATACATATCATTATATATATATATATCATTATATATCTCTAATATAATGTTGTATTATATCATATTACATTATATTGTATTGAACCACATTATCTTATGTTACATTATTTTATACTATTTTATATTATTCGATATCATGTTTTATCATTTTACATTATATCATTTTGTATTATAGCATATTATATTCCAAAATATCCTATTATAAAATTCATATTGCATTATATTGTATCGTGTCATACTACATTACATTATGTTGTGTTGGACCATATTATACTATATCAAATTAGATTATAAAATATAATATGACATTATATTATATTACATAGTATCGTATTATACTTAATTGCATTATATTTTATTGTATTGTATTATATTACATTATATTGTATTGAACCACATTATATTGCATTGTATTATATTGTTCTATATTCTATTATGTTGCTTTGTAATGTATCATATTATATTACAGTATATTACATTATGTTATCAGATATTGTACTTTATTATATCACATCATATCATATTATATTATATTGAATTATACTATATTATGTTATATCATGTTATATCATATTATACTATACTATATTATATTATGCTTTATTGTATCATATCATATTATATTGTATTATACTATATCATATTATACTATACTATATATTATGCTATATTATGCTATATTATTATATCATATATTATACTATATGTTATATCATATCATATGTTATATCATATTATATGTTATATCATATTATACTATATCATATTAGTTTATACTATATTTATCATATTACATTATATCATATTACATGATATCAAAATATATAATATCATAATATATGATATGTTATATCATATCATATTAATAATATTTTTTTGTTATATTAATTTAAATTAACTTATACTATATTATATCATATTATACTATATTATATTATATTCATATCATATTATATTATATTATATTATATCATATTTTATTATATTGTATTATATTATATTATTTCATATTATATTATATTACATGATATGATATTATATTATATTGTATTATATCGTATTATATTATATTATATTATATTATATTATTTTATATTATATTATATTATATTACATGATATGATATGATATTATATTGTATTATATCGTATTATATTATATTATATTATACTATATTATATTATATTATATTATATCATATTGTACTATACTATATTATATTATATTATGTTATATTATATTATA
The DNA here is from genome assembly GCA_003297045.1 of Symbiodinium sp. clade C Y103. NCBI lineage: Eukaryota > Dinophyceae > Suessiales > Symbiodiniaceae > Cladocopium > Cladocopium sp. clade C. The sequence goes on along the minus strand of BGPT01000305.1, from coordinate 230,643 downwards.
TTATATTATATTAAATATATCATATTATACATACAAACCATGTATTCACGAATTAAAAAAAATGCATCCAAAAAACAATGGGTCAGTACCTATTTTACCACTGGCTCGATTTCACTGGCCAGTTTTTCTGGGTTTCCAATCCCAGGCGCCTCGGGGGCAAGCGGCTTAGGCTCAAGGGCAACAAGGAGAGAGCCAAATCCGTCTCTGCCACCTAGGTGGAAAACCATGGGTGGATTCTTGTTGGATCTCTGATATCTGATCTTGAAAGCCCTGAAAATTTTTGGGGAACGCTAAATCAATGGGCCGAAAAAAGTGGAACACATCAAGTCCTTGGATTTCTTTCACTCCAAGTCGCCAGAGGAAGCAAAATCTCCATAGCTCTCAGGGGCAAAATGGCGGCCAGCAAGCGCTCCAATAGACCTGGCTTAATCGATGAATCATGGTCGAGCAGGATACTGTGGTATTTTCAGCACCCCAAAAGATGGAATAGCTATATAAATTGACATTGAACTATATATTACATAGTGCTGAATTACATTTTTAATTCTGTTTATCTGTGGGTTACCGCAGGGGACTTACCAAGCTCGCTTGCCCATGCTCCATGCCAGGAATCTGAGCGTTTTGAAGGCTGAATGACGCACCCCCCTTCCTAAAATGGGGGTACCCAAAAATGGATGGTTTATAAGGGAAAACCCTACTAAAATGGATGATTAAGGGGTACCCCTATTTTAGGAAACCTCCACATGGCTCTCCCTCCCCCAGAATTTTTTCGGATGTGGAATCTGCCATCTCCCCAGCCCCATTCCAAGGCATCCAAGGCACGCAGGCTTTTCCGCTTCAGCTCCCCCAAGCTCTGGCCATGGCATTGGAAGAGTTTCGATGCCAAGACCTCTGCGAAGTCCTCGCAGCACTCCGGGTGCTGCATCAGCTCCTGGGGCTTGGGAAACATGGCTCCAGTACCTGTACCAAATAAAGGGATCACAATGGGATAATGGGATAAGAAGGGGAAAATGGTTCATGAACAAGAGTTCATATTGGCTATCAGTGACTATCCTCTGGATTATATATTTCTGAAATTTAAGAGTTTGCTCTGGAAAATCATCATTTTTTCCTTACAAAAAATGGGACCATCTGCCAAGGCACTTGCAAACTTTCCAAAGACGCTGCCTTCGCCTGGCATCAGGGCTACCATCAGGGCATCAACTGGGCCTGGGGATATGATGGGATATTGGTGATATAAACCAACCAGACTGGCTATTAAACCAACATAAACCAACCATTCAATGGGGATATCCTGGGAGATTTTCTGGAATGCGATAAAGTGAGAGAAGCCGCTGAGTATCTCGTCTGGTGGTTTCAAGGCCTCTGAAAATACTCATCAATTGGTAATTATCATCCCATTTACGGCATGGAAAACATCACTATGTGAAACCACCAAGCAGTGAAGTAATCATCTGAAGAGAATCCAACAAAGCTGAGCTGCTCAACATGGGCCCAAAGCGTCTCTAGCTCTCCTGTTTGCTGTTCTTAACTCTGCTTCGTGCCATCTGAGAGCTTGAGAATTTGAAGAACAGGTAAGTTCCAAATGTCAGGACTGGACAGGTGGGGGCTAAACTCAAGAATCTGGACATTCAGAAGCTTTACCCGCTGGTGAGCAACCATGGCTGTCTAGAAAATACTTTCTGGATGATTCAAGAAGAATCTGTCTGCCAGTGTGATTTACTGGTTTTCACTCCAAATTAACTGGTTCAGCATTTTCCTCATGAAAATGGCAATAGGAGCTCCCCAGTTTCCAACAGGCTCAATTGTCGGTGGGTGAAACCAATAAAATACTGTACCCACATGAATCATTTGTTGGTGGGTTATAAATCACACTAAAATCATGTACAAATCAAACAAGACTAATACTAGCTTCAACTCAGCCAACTTAACCATGATATATCTAACCCCAATAGTTAGTGTTTAGTGTTTCATCAACGAGCCATCAAAGATTGCCATATCAATTGGGGGGATTTATATGGAGGTTTCCTAAGTCATGGGGTACCCCTAAATCATCCATTTTCGTGGATTGTCCACTATAAACCATCCATTTTGGGGATCCCCCTTTCATGGAAACCTCCATATATCCATTCGTCTACAGCGCCATATGATGCCCCGACCTGACGGTTGGAAGACGTCAAGCCCTTCAACGCTGAGACCAGGGAACGGTGCCCTGGGACGATGTAGATGCCAGAGGTGATTTGACCCAGAACCAGCAAAACGTGACGACGTTTTGAAATCTTGGGATTGGACCGGATGGCACATGGGATTGGACCAACCTCAGCCTGAAAAATGTGTAGGTTAAAGTTTGTTTTTGGGTCGGTGAAATTCAGTGGATGTGAACCCATCGTTTGTTGGTAAAATCCTCTAATGTGTTCTTCATTGATTAAATACCCCGGCAATTGACTCAATCCCCAGTTGTTCAATCACCGGATCATATGCTGTGCCTTCCTTCGCCCAGCTCGCTGGTTTTGGCTTGGAAGGTCGTGCAGGCGCCTGCAACGGGACCGCAACGAATGGGGTGATGGGCATAGTGAGCAAACCAGCTGGTGGTATTGAGCAACAAACATGGGGATGAGTGACTATGGACTGTAGGTGGGGTATATAACGATCAGGGTTACAGGTAACAGAAGTAAGCAATACATTCAAACAACAATGGAGGCCTTCTTTGCCTAAAAGTAGGCTTTACTAAAGCTCCCACCTTCCACAACTTGGGCTGCTTGGTCAGCTCAGCTTGGAAGAATGGAAATTCGGGTGGGGTCAATCTACCCAACCGATCTGAGATTTCTGCAACCTTGGGTTTACAAGATTCCCATTTTTTTCCAGATCAAACGCTGCATTCTGATGTGCAATTCAGGGTCAGAATCTCAATCGTTCTGAGCCAAATCCAAATATCCGCCTGCACCGTCGCGGCAGCGGGAGAGAGCTCCGGTAGCAGCGCGGTCAAAGCGTTGAAAGGCAGCGGATGCCTTGGTTTTGGGGTAGAAAATGGAGATTGCACTGCCCAATTTGCGACCTAACCCGCCAAAAGAGCTTGGATTTTGCCCCATGGATTTGACTAGCAAGAAAATATGGAGTAGCATAGATTGAACCAACGAAACAATGAGCAGGGGCCAACATGGGAACCAAAACGTCAGACACACAGTCACAGGGAACCAATAAACACAATAAACCCAACCGTGGTCAGATTTGATAGTCAGACTGTGTTCTTTTGGGGTATTTCAGTATTCCAATAACTTGACCAGGCAGGTTATTCGAAAATGGGGAAGAAGCACCCATGGGATTTGGGCCACCCACGTTGGTATCTATTTATATAACCTTATGCATCTTCAAACGATTCTTATTCGATACTCTTCTTGATCCAAATTTTGATCTAGAAAGAGGCGACCCTTTTTGATATGACTGCCTAGGTGATATGAGCAAGGACGCAGCTGTAACTATCAGTATGACACCTGCTCTGTTAGCAGTTGAAACAGCAAACATCCAAAAAACTAACCCGTGTTGGACCCATCATCCACCCTGCAGCACAGTGTCACGGCGACGATCTGGGCGTACCAATCGCTTAGGTCATTCTTGCACAATGTATCCCCAGGCTTGAGGGGGAAATCACCCGTGTTGCTATCCATTTACTATCGGGATCATCTGCGCATTGTGATCAGATAGATCTGCTTTCCCAAATTCTGGCTGCCCACAGAAATCAAGCTTCAAATCACCTGCGGCTGCACGGAAAGCATCACCATTCGCCACATAGAGCCTCCAAGGACGTTGTGGCTGGGGGAAGCACATACAGCAGTGAAGTGGCTTCCATGGTTTGCTGATGTTAGCTCCGGTGTGCATTTTCATCCCTAGCTGCAAGTGAACTACACATTTTGTACGATTGAATCGCCACATTTGCTGCTTGAAGTCTCTTTTCTGGCAAATGAAACTCCTATCTTTGCTGGTTATTTCATGTCAACTCCTCGTCTTTGCTTTTTGGATCTCATTTACACTCTTGTAGTCAAAAATGGTAATGGAAAATCCCCCATTGATAGATGATTTTCCTATTAAAAATCTCCATTCATAGATGATTTTCCCATCTTTTCTTCAAATCGCTGCATTTCTCTGCCACCAGGGTCCCCAAATTGGTCGCCAAGGAACACTCGTAGGGTTCGCAGCGCTGCTTGCTCGATGCTGGACTGAGCTCTTGTCGGACGTGGCCACATGCCACAAGCTGAGCGGCTCGCAGCCAGGTGATTCGGATCTTTCCCCGGAGAAATCGTGGGAACATCATCTATAATGATGACTATTATGGGAAAATATGGTTTAGTAGCCATTTATAATGGGGATATGGTAATATATCATGGGAATATGATTGGGATATGATTTATGAACCATTCATGAACCATATGAGAGGTTCGTAAGTCATGGGGGCACCCCCTTGCAGCATCATCCAAGTCATGGATGACGATGATGCTGCAAGTTTAACCTATGGTGATTTAGGGGATCCCCCATTTCAAGAAACATTCAAATGGGGATATATCCTGGGGGTATAATGAGATAATATGTGGGATACGATAAGCAACAATCAAACATGGCCAGCTGGGAGATCCCAAAGCCAGCCATGGACGTTTATAGCTGGGAAAATCATGGAACCAAATGGGTAATTTTCCATGGTGATGTTAAATTCCCAGAGGGTAACTTCTATGTTCTTATCCTTGTCATTCTCGCTGTTGTTGTGGTTGATGATAATGACGACGACCTTTGACTAATCTTAATGAACTGGGTGGAACGTCAAAATGACCAACAAGAAGGTGCGACGTAATTGCATGAATTATAACAAATTCTTATCTGATTCCATCATGTGGGTTTGTCTAAAGCTATATAGTGCATCTAGTGCATCTGTAAATCCACTGGCAAATCATCATATCCCCATCAAAACTGCCAAATAATTTAGGTGGGGTTGCCCCATGTTCAGAAACACCCAAATATCATATCGTTAAATATGCTATTACATCCCCATGATATCACCATATGGTTGGTTTACACTCTAGGAATCCAACGTGGCACTGGACAATCTCCCATTTAGTTCGATGATTTTCCCAGCTGTGAATCTCCATTTAGTTCAGGGATTTCACGGCTAGCCATGCTTTAGTGCCGGAGGGTACCCCGAAATCCATGAGCGTTGGTTATTATTCCAATTCATCCATCAATCATGTACAAACCATAATCATCACATATCATCACTATGAACTATCCATTAGGGATATAAAGAAAAACCAGTACTATCAATTACTATCACTTTGGGAGTACTATCCATTATTATCATCAACAAACCGATAGTAATTGATGGTAATTGACATTGATAGTAGTTGATATCATCATCACTAACCATTACTATCACTACTGCCACTAGATTACTCTTTAAAAATTACCATCAGTCACCAAATCCTCACTTTCATCCGCCACCTCGAAGCAACTCCTGCAGCAAGTCTGTGAGAACTGGTCCTTTGAGGGACGGCAGCCTGCGCCGAAAATCAGGGGGGAAATCATGGGAGAATATGGGAAATATATATATATATATGTGTAGCAAAAATAGAGGGATTGAAGTGATTGAAGCATCAAACATGGTGGTGTTTTAGGGGACATCCCATGGGATACAATGGGACAGAATGAATTAATTAATGGGATAGAATGAGACTATCATAGAAAATGATCGTTCAAAATATCGAATAACGTAATGAATGATACTCTGGATAACAAATAACCACCACATTTGGATATTCAAGCGTTGAAATTCTGAAACAACGGGAGAACAATAGGAGAATAAAACCACGCGGTTTTTCCATAAGTGATTGACTAGTGTATTAGTGCAGAATCATGGAACTCAATGGGGATCTCTGTGGGTTACCCTCAGTAATCAAAGATGACCCCCACCTGATTGGGTCAATGAGGATTTCAATGGGAAAATCATCCGATTAAGTGGGTGATGTTCCGTTGCCATCTGTGATTACCACAGGGTGAGCATGGGACAATTGACAATAATTCAAGCATTGAATAAGCCATGTGTATCCATTTTAGCAGTAAATGGGGTAATGAAGTGTAGGATTTTGCTTGGTAAAAATGGACAATTTTGTTGGGGTCCTTAAAATGTGAATCTGACGCTTGCACTTTACCACACAGGACAGAGCTAGCTAGCTGGATCAAATCAGTTTGCATGGGACGAAATCGGCTCAAGTCAGATCTGATATAGATCTGATCATCTCAAGTGCAGCCACACACACACACTCACATCCATAAGAAAAAAATAGGAACATGGGATTTAATGGGATTCCCACCGCAAACAATCACAATCCCATCTATTCCATATGACTGATTAGACTATGAGGCAGAACCAAAACGTTCAGAGATGACAGCTACATTACCAAGGTGCCCTATCTCTGCGAAACTTTCCAGAAGCTTCAAAGTGTCCTGGCAGATGGTCATCCGGAGGGCCAGGAAACAGGGGTGGGGAGCTTCCTTTGGTGGAGTGTCTAAGATGGTTAAGGAACATGATATTGCAGGATGTTGCCATCTGTTGATGATGATGATGATGATGATGATGATGATGATGATGATGATGATGATGATGATGATGATGATGTGGTGGATGTGAAATTGATAGCGATGGCAACATTCCGCAGCATGGACTCTGGTGGAAGAGACATGTGCAAAAGGTGGCCCACGGACCATGGAATGTTAACCGAAATCCAATTTCTTACCCATGAATCAAGGTGTTACTAAAGGACCACTGCAGTTGTAGTGCGCGGCAAGATTTCACTTTGCCCTTCGGATTTGTTGAGGGTTCGTCTGCGAAGGCGGCTCACAAACTCGCAAATGCATGCCTCTGAAAGTTGTGTAGCCCCAAATCCATTGGTTTCACTCAAATCTGTTGACAGAAAAAATCTGGAAGAGTCTTAGGGTCAAGAAACGCAGAACAAAATTCTTTGTGATCACATCTGATAAAGTAGCGACCATATACCAAACATAGGAAGTGAGGAACTCCCAAATCCATCGAACTCAGAAATAAACCAAATAAACAATGATTCCCAAATGGAATTGGGATGATTCCCCATATTTCTATATATAGTATCCCAAGATAGCTCATTAGTTATGTTCCCACTATATTCCCATATCATGTCACCGTGTCACCCTTTTATCCATATGTGTATCTGTATCTGTATATGGTCATCCTGGAGTAGATCGAATATAAACATGTCAAAAAACACAAACGTACCCACTAAATTGGAAATATGTTGGTTCAAATCCCATGTTCCATTTCAAGATGGTTCTAAGTATATACATACATTTTTACATTTTATAATTACATGTCTCTAAGAACCTGTATCAATATAAATATAGTTGCATGTAGCTAAGAATCTATGTACATATGCATATAGTACCTGCATATGTGACTGTATATACATATGGCTATGAGTCAAAACCCTGGTACCTAGTAAACCCAAAAATAGCTGGTAAATGGATGTTCATCCTATTAAAATGGATACTAATAGGTTTTGACCCATCCCCATATATACATATATATATATATATCACCCATGCAATTCTTTCCTCATCTCCCTGGAGATCGGAGGTTATGGAACTCAGCAGCTCGCGTTGTCGCTCCAAAGGCCTTGGATCCACAAGTCATCACCACTTGTGTGCCATTGATTGAAGCATCTCCAAGGTTGGTAGGTTTATGGCATTGGGTGTCCCACATCTTTTTTTAATGGTATATCTATTTACTTTATCGTTTTTGGGCTGATCTACTGTTCCTCTGATCACCTATCCTACTGATCTCCTGTGTTATTTTCTCACTGATCTTCTCTCCTACTGATCTGATGTCCTACTGATCTCCTATCCAGCTGGAGAAGTTCGTTCCTAAACTTTGATCAATCGAGTACCAGGAAATATCCCTACACAATAACAATCCCATAGGCTTAACAACGTCACCCCCTCCCCAACAAAAGGACTGTCAACAGGGGATCAGCATCCCAAACAGGACTGGAAAGCAACGAATATAGTGGTTGAAATCACCACCAACTGCTGTTTTTATCACCTACTCACGTTCATTGAAGAAACTCCTAGTTTTGTCGCTAAAAACACCTTTCTAATTGACCATCCAATAAACCACTCAATGTTCGTTGCTTAGTGTGAGTTTGCTCCAACCCACCAACCTATCTCCATCTGCCAAGCCGCAGAGATCGCATCTGCTGCGCCGATGGCCAGCGCGCCGCTCGCATCTGTTCCGCGCATGGTTCCGTGCAGGGCACGTCATCGGAGGAGCTGTCGTAGGTCTCCTGCATCGCTGGGGACGATTTAAGTAGCAAATGACATCACTATTTGGGAGGCTACCCCCTACTTCATCAACCAGGATTTAGTTGTCCGAGGATGAAATTAGCGATGTTCCTGGCCGGTTTTAGTCCATGATGCCATGATGGGAGTCTTTCTCTGGCTGTTTCGGCCATGGATTGGAATTTTGGGGCCATTTATGAAGCTAAGCAATAGGCTTCATCTGTCAAAAAAATGGAGTCAACTCACAGCATCCAAGGTGAGATGGAAAACGGGAAAACTATGTAAAAATGAACCCAAAAACAAGTCGTCTCTTGATTGCATCCCCATGTTTCTGGGTCTATTTGCAATTGCTGACGGTTTATCCCCACTGTCTACAGTGATGGCTACAGTCCAACTTTACAGCTTCATCCTCGATGTTGAAGTTCCTGCTTTTACAGAGGGGTTCCATGTTTGTTGCTGAAATGTTTGAGTAATATTAGAAAAAAAAAGTCCAAAATGACCAGTTCAATCAAAATCTATGATGAAATTTGCAATTTGTTCATCCTCACCGAAACCTTGAGTCAAGTTGTCCCTAGTTGGACGCACCACCGTTCCAACACCACAAATCAATCGCAAGGCATTGATTCATTGCAACAGGTGCCTGGGAAAATGCGTTTTGACTTCATCAAATGATGCCATAGCTCTCTCTCTGCACGAAGTGGCAAGGGAAAATTCTCTATAAACGGAGGTTTATAGCTGGGAAAATCATCTATATGAATCTTGATGGAGGATTTTCCATTGCTATGTTTGATTACCACATTGTATCCGAGGCATACATCCCGATTGTTGGCAATACGCATCCCGGTTTCTCGATGTTTTTCATCATGTTCCCTAATCTTGACCGGACCTCTCTCATGTTGCAGTGTTTTTTTCATTGGTGAAATTCCCGAAATCGCGGTGACCGGTGGCTTCTATGGCACAAAAATTGAGGCGACCCCGCATAGCTCGGCTGTTGGGTTGATAGTGAAGGAGCCTATTGGGCTTATCATATTAACAGTTGCTATTAGGCCCCAGTATTCGAGAAAGTGCTTCTTGTTGCAGACAAACTGTGTGTTATTGGTGTTAAGATATATTTGTGGAAAAATATCATGTCAATGTTTTTGGATTAGCCGAGGTATCAAAATCCCGTTTCAGTTTTCCCTGGCTGGTTGGGATATTCATGAACAAATCCTACTGATTGGGGTATCAAGATCCAATTGTTATTGTTTCTTCATCATATACAGTAATATATTCAAGTGGACATATATCTTCTAGTGGTTATCATATCATAATGCAATAATGACCATAATAACAATCAAAAAAAAGTCACAACAATAATAACAATATCTGACAATATAAGGCAATATATAACAGTTAAAAACATAGTAAAATAACAAAATAATGATAATGATAATGATAATAGTAATAATAATAACAACAACATAACAATGAGAATAGTGATAAGAATAAAAATAGCAATAATAGCAATAACAATTGTGAACAATAGAACCTTAGTTGTCACAACTATTGCTGTTCATTCATACCCCAACTGTTGCCCCTTGTCGCTTCCCCGGTCGCCTCACCACTAGGATCAGGCTCCGCCGTCGGCACCGACTGCGCAGAATTCGCCGGTGTCTCGCGCACCAGAAGATCGAGCTCCTGTCGGTGCGCTGCCGGGAGGTGGAATGGATCTCTTTTTAGATTCAGATTGCTCAATAGAGACTATGCATATATATATATATATACATATGTACATATATACGACATCATATTGAACTATATATATACATGATATACATGATATACATGATATACATGATATACATGATATACATGATATACATGATATACATGATATACATGATATACATGATATACATGTCAGTGATAGTGATACTGTATTACATGAACAAGTACATACATAGCATAGAATGATTGTGGTATACCATACCCAAATTATGCTTTCCTGGCCATGCCACCTTCACCCTTCGGTGATCCACGAATCCTCAATTCCACCCCAATCATCCCGGTTTGGTGGTTCCAGTGCCCAAGAGATCCCACTAGTGTCTTTTAAATGTCTGCAAACAGCAAAAAAAAACAGGGTATCCCAAAATCCAAGGGGTCTTCATCATTTCCCCTGTTCAAATTGTTTATTTTAGCCTTTAGCTATTTTCTTTTCGGGGGGTGGGAAATACTCAATTCTCAGACATACCCAACTTGAACACAATGGCCCCTGGCACCTGGGTGCCTTGCGAAGCCTCCGCTGAGCCGCCAGATGTCCGCAGGTCCTGTTCTGCGGAACCTTGGCGCCGAAAACCGACCATAAATTGCAAAGAGAAATGATGAAAAGAATGGCTTTCCTCAAAAAACTGAAACATTTCTGGGCTTTGACCATAAACCCAGCAAAGTTGGAATAGTTCCTGCCTTGAGGAACTCAGTAGTATCAGCTGGTTGCCGAACCACTCCGACCCTCCGGTAATCAAACATGGCCGACTGGGATATCCTCCAACAAGGAGGTTTTAAGGTTGCTTATCAGGAGAATACATTCCCGTTCCTCTGGATGCACTATCCTCAAATCTCGAGAGGTTCTTCATCCCCTAAGTTCACACCATCAGCACTGAAGCACACTAGAAATCCGCCCGCACCGAAGGTGCCGAGGCGTTTTTTGTTGGCACGCATTATCCGTAAGCAATTGCAATAGCTATTAAGCTTTAGCTTGGGGGGGGGG
>BGPT01000305.1:201931-219539 GCA_003297045.1 Symbiodinium sp. clade C Y103 | reverse complement strand
AATCGACGAAGTTGCCAAACTTGGGCTCAACATGGCCCAACATGGGCCCAACATGGGCCCAACATAGGCCCAACATCCCTCAACATAGGCCCAACATGGCCCAACACTGCTCAACATGGGCCCAACATGGGCCCAATATGGCTCAACATCGGCCCAACATGGGCCCAATATGGCTCAACATGGCCCCACATGGGCCCAACACGGCCCAACATAGAGCCAACACCAACAACTTTGGAACTCCCAAGCTAACACTCCGGTGCGGGCGGTTGTCGTCGCGAAGCGACCAGAATAGATCCATAGCGGGAAGGTTTCCAGTATATCAACATGAATTTTGCCTTGTTCCATTCAAATTCTTCTCCCAAGGTTTCCCCAACATTGCTTCTGATTGAAATAGTTTACCCCATCGTATAACATGGGTTGTGGTCATCCATCCCATAATGGGAATCCAAACGTAACGGGTATGTAATGCCCATTTTTGACAGGGCTATGCCCCCCAATATGGGAAACTAAGCCTTGCTTTGACCATTTCACTATGGCATATATAATACAGCTATATATACATATATCACATACCTCCAAAAAATAACCTTTTTAATGGATGATTCTATCCGATATCATATCCCCATCCATGGATGATTTATTGCCTACAGCTAGTCAAACATATCCTCATTACTGTTGTAAACCCAACAATGAACCTATCATTCGCCGATGGTTAATACCACCCATTTATGGTCATTTGTTCATGGTCTGTTATTGTTTATTTTACCACATTTGCCATATTTTGCCATTGTTTTGGGTACTATATCGACTATATCCCTATGATCTTCCATGCGATCCCAACTTATTGGTTCAACGTCCCCAAACACATGGGCCTCAGTTCTCAGAACCTCCCGCGCCAGTTCTCAGTTCAGTCGCCTTCCTCGGTGGAACGACTGGAGCAGCTGCCGGGCGTCGGCGCCAGCGACGGCAGCGGCAGCTGCAGCTCTTCGGACCAGGCGCTGAGTCGATGGCCGCGCGGGGCCTTGGGCGCCTTGGGCCTTGGGTGGCGCCCAGAGGCACCCCGTTGGGTCTGCTGGAGACATCGGAGGTGTTCGTCATCTGCTTTTTTGGGGGAAATTTGGAGAAACGGATGAGAAATTGGATACTTTTTCAAGTATTGATGTATTGAAGATTTGTTGATGAAGTATGATTTGGAAATTTGGAGAAACTGAGATCTGTTGACGCGCCAAGGCACTTAGCATCAGGCTCCGCCACTGGTGACGACGTGTTGCCCAGAAGCACAGGGGCAGCTACTGGCAGAAATGCGGCTGGGAAATCCCCGAAGTACATGGTTTGGGAAAAAAACATGGGAAAATAAACAAATCCACTATTATAAGTCTTGTTTTATATTTTTAGTAGGAAAACCATCGAAGTAAATGGGGATGTTCTAGCTAACCGTGTTTGATTACCGGAGGGTATCATTTGTTGTGATTCTTGGAGGGTTGAACCACGCCTGAAAAGGCGCCATCAGCTGATCCTTTTGTGTAAGCGAACGAAACCAAAGGACCATGATAAGTTGATGAATCCATTCCAAGACTAGCAAGAAAAATCACCACCCATGAACGATGCGCAAAATACCATTCCAAATCATGGTTCTTGATTTTACCCCCAGCCTTTGTTGGTTGTTCTACCATTGTCCAACATATTGGCAGGCATTTCTTTTACCACTCGAACACCTCACGGCCTTACCAGCAAAACCATATTTGAAACAGCTACCAGCTATCTGTTCATTCCAAATACAATGTTCTTTACATCATGGTCGTGACATGTTATCATTACCATGTTCAAATCTCTACCTTGTTAATTCCGAATCCAAGCTCACAAATGCTGAATTACTAACATGTCGAATGTCAACAATTTTTTAGTGGTATATGTACTTGAGATTGCTATTATATTCAAAAAATGAGAACAACAAATGTAACATATAATAACAAACATGCAAATTATTTTTTGCCAAACACGTGTTCATGTTCTTCTTGGGTAAACCTCTTTGGGACCTTTGGTAAATCCTGATGAAAACATGAATCATTCATTGATTGACGAAATATTGTATCTGCTAACCACAACAATAATTAGATATGAATGATACTGTGATCGTTCCCAAATAAAGGTTATTACTGTACCATGTACATTCATATATATATATATTATATACATAAGATTATATATATATATGAGAGGAAATGGTCAGCTAAGTTGACACATGGGTATGAGTCAAAATCTAGACTTATCAAGAAGGTGCGGATTCGTTCATTTTTCGACTAGAAAACCATCCCATTTTGGGCAGCAATGGCTTGACGAGTACCCATGTTTGATCAATCCAAAAAGAATCCAAATATTGCGTGTTCCCCATGCTCAAATTCTTTCCCAGCTATTTGCTGCGAATAGGGCGTGTGTGTGTATATATATATATACATGTAATATTGGAGGAAATTCCACAAACGAGTATCCCCATGTTCACATGATATCCCCATACTTGGACCTATATCAGTCAAAGTAAAAAATTGCGATTCAATGGAGAATGCCACACTAAGATTGCCCCATAACATATCCCAGAAAATGTATCCCATAAAAATCAGTTTTAAATTGCCCACATGGTGGTGTTCCCTCGTTCGCGAAGTTGTTTCTGGCCATGATAGCTATAGTCAGATTGGTACACCATCTTGCACATGAAAAATTGTCTGTTAAATTACCAGAGGGTATCCCATGCATATCCCATTGATCATCATTAAAATCCCAGGAAATCCCCATGTTCAATGGTTCAGTGATAAAAATCACCATGTTTCATGGTTCAAACCCGTTTTTTTAGTGGTGGAATCACCATTGTGTCAAGGTGAAATCACCATTGTTCAATGGTCAAATCCGCATTATCAATGGTCAAATCAGAATGGTTCATGGTAAAATCACGCAAATATTAATGTTACTATCCATTAGTTGGTAAATCATTTACCATTGATGGTAATCCCATTAGTATCCATCACTGTTCATTGTTCAGTCCCATTTTTTCCATGGTAAGGTAAAATCTACCATTCTTCAATGGTCACATCATGATTCTCAATGGTAAACTGCCTATTCTTCACGGTAAAATCGTGTAGAATCCCATGTTTTCTGGTCAAATCACCATGTTTCAATGGTCAAATCCACCTTTGTCCACTGGTCACATCACCCTGACGTCCCCAGCCAGAGCGTTTCGCACCTGTCTCCTCGGTCTCCAGCGAGGCCAGAAGCCTCAGCTGCCGCTGACGTGCCACATCCAGACACGCCATGAAGCGCTTGGCGCGGTCCTGGCGACACGGCGACGTCGTTGTGGCGCCTCCATTGGGGTGCGGTAAAATGGTGGGAAAATGTCAGGAATATGACTACTCAGGAGGATCATCCCACTTAGTAAGTGCTTCAAAATCATATTTATAGTACATTCATGGGATTACCCACCTAGGGGACTTACTAATCAGGGTTTTTAACCACTTACTAAGTGGGATGGTCCTCCAAGTAGACTCAAATCATCCAAGTCATGTATGGCCATGACTGAAACCCATGGTGACTTGGGGATCCCCCAGTTTAAGAAACCGCTATATGACTCATAACACAAATGAGGTGGGGTAGATACGGGCATTCATAAGGGGAAAATCATTGGAAAATCATTGGTATCTATCTATCTATTTATCTATCTATCTACCTATCTATCTACCTACCTATCTATCTATCTATCTATCTATCTATCTATGTTGTACACACATAAAAAATGAAGATTTTGCCATAAAACAATGGCGCCAAAATAAGAGCGAACAAATGACTAGTAACGCTACCTGTTCGACTATCTTCCAAATGGTGATTCACAATGGGACAATGGGATAATGAGTTGGGGCATAATCCCGTAATATTATGGAATAATAAGAGCATATTGGGATACTCATATCCAGTCTTACTGAAATCATGGGGGATCCAACAATATCTGGATATAATATATATAACCGGATATATCCAACAATGGACATATTAACCATGTTATATTCCATGTTATATCCCCAAGAAATATAAATATCACAGAAACATGCCATATACATTTGATTGTAGCTAACCAACAATATGATCTTTGGGTGTGCCTTAAGATTTTATGGGGCCTTACCTCCCATCAATAGGAAACAAAAAGACAAACCAGTGGATGGCATGGGGTATCCTGTCTTCAAACAAACCCTAATGGCTAATGCTGCAAAGTAATGTCTTGCAGATTATTTACGTCTCGGTTTAGTGCAAAATGATGTTAATAAACTACTATATAGTTACTCATAGCAAAAAAAATGAGGTTTTCAAAACAAGCATGTACTTAATAGTCATACCTGGAATAAGCAAGACACTCAGTGGAAATGTACGGCAGGTGTGTGGTAACCACCCACACGCAGTGTACCAGGACAAAATTGACATCAGGTGTGTGGTTCGAACACCTTGTACCTGCAGTTTCTATGCTCTCTATATCAAGCAACCAGCAGTTTGATACCAGCTGAGCGTGTCCAAGTTTTCAAATAGATCCCAACATTCTTTGGACACAATTTCCCCTCAGATAAACAAACTCCAGGGTCTGTCTAAAAACACCCCAGGTCCAATGGATATTGTTGTCTCTCTTAATTAATAAATACCGCCCACTTTTTGGACAAGGCCACGATGTTTATCTCCCATGGCATCCATGAATTACTTTCATTCTACCCCCAGTTATCACGTGGTCAACGCCCTTGTTTGTGGTTGCTTAATTTCCTTACATCCTAATATAGTTGTTGCCAAACCAATAGCCCATATATCCCACTACCATTCTATCACCATCATGGTTGATACCCTATTGGTTATGTCTCAATAATCTCCACTGGACTCAAATATGCCATCAAAAATATCACCATGTCATGGGTGACATAGACCCCCCAGACCAAATATTTATTGCACAGGTCAACTCTTCGGGAAACTTCCATCAATATCCATCAATAATCATCAGTATATATATTATATATATATATATATCCATCAATATCCATCAATATATGGTTTGAAAACCAGCAGTTTTAGGGCTTTCAACTGTGAATTGTCCAATCCAAATCTCGGATGCTCCTGGAACTTCTCTTCGAAGGCCCAGAAGCAGTGACGTGCCGCCGTGCGCACCCCTGGCTGCGAATCCTCCAACGATTCCTTTAAAACCTGCCGCGGTGCGGCAGAACACAGGTGGAAAGTTGAAATGATGGAAATATACCAACTAGTAACGAATTCGTAAGTACCAAGAGTTTAATTAATAAGTAGCACTAGTACTCATCATTCGGAAACTAAACCATAATACGAAGACTTACAATCAGCAACGAATACTACTAATAACTAATAACAACAACAAGTAAAATGTGCCCTGCCCCCGACTAACTTAGACCCTGACAAGTAGGGGTTAGAACACTGCTTCCTTTAGACATTGGTAATTCTCAGGGTCTATCTTGATTGAGGGGATGGTAATCCTCTATGCATATATATATATACTACTACCAACAAAAACAATGATAAACATGAGTAATAGCATGTAATAACCATAACACCAATGAAAAGAATGATGCCTAATACTGGCACGGTCTCTCAACATTATATATACATATCTTTTTTGTTTCTCAGTGGAATGGATGAAAACATCAAGACACATGAGACGTCACCCGTCATGGGGAACTTGCGGATGGAAATCCAGGTCGGGTTGCCTTCTCGATTGAGCTGGTGTGTCGTTCCTGAGGCCGGACCACGACAGAGTCAGAGTCGGTAGGATCGGTGGCCATGGCCAAAAGATCTATGGTTCAAGATTGTGCCAAACAAAAAAAAACTCTATGGGTGGCAGTGTCTCGGCAAAGTTGACCCGGAAAACTTCACAAGTTCAAAGTTGACCTTGCAGCGCCAGAAACTGACCGATGCGCGTCACAAGCCTAGCAATTGCTATGAAAATATCACATGGCTCTGTACAGAAAGGGCGGATTTTGGGGGTACACTATTTTCAAACGCACATGAAATATCGTGAAACCCATTGAAACCGCTGGATTTTACACCCAACCCAACATCAGATTTTTGTGCCCGATCCATAGTGATAAACTGTGATAAATGCACTGAATGGATCTGAATGGTAGTTCTCTGGCCCAACAAACAACCATCATGACCATCATGGTTCGTTTTAATCACTGCTTCGCTCTCTTTGCCCTTGCTACAATGATATGCTCCTTACCAAGTACAACTGGAGTAACACCCACTGACCCATCACTGCAGTTTGCTTATATGGTCGTATTCTTTCTTTAAAGAGAGGCAACATGCTACTCGCATTTTGGCACATTTTTCGCCGTTGAAGTCACTACTTCTGCTTCCAATCCCGCAACCGCCAGGGAACCAGCGTGGAGCTGCTGTACTTCTGCAAGGCCACCAGCAGAAGCTGAATGGCGCGGCAACGCTGGGTGCCATTCTTCACACGGCAGTGATCCAGCAGAACCTGCGAAGCCATGATGAAGCCATGGTGCTTCGTTGGGGCATCCGGTGAGGGCCAAAAATGGGATGGATTGAACAGGATTTAACATCAAAATATCGGGCTTGAACCAGCCTTCTTGGTGGAGAGGGTAGAGATGTTGAAGAATTTCGTTGTGGAATTGGGGGATCCAATGAGGATCGGAGGATTGGTCCAATAAATGATGGCTTCCCTAAATTTGAGACCAAAAAATGCCGTGCTTTGCTTAAGATATCTAATATAAACAGCTTTGGTGATTTTCTGGAGTCCCCCAATTTTGAATAACTCCCAAAATTTCTAGTTGGTTCCCATCCATTCGCCGATTTTCACCTCACGCCTGCAGTAGTCGGGAGGTGCGACACTCTCTCACCATAGCAGCGGCACATTGGTTGCCTTACCAGGAAACTGATGAAAACTGCGACCCAAACAAAGTGGCACCTTAAAGTTTTAAAGTGGATGAGTGTTTGAGGTCGAAACAAATACCCAAGACAAAGAAGATCTCGAAGTTGGACGAATTGGCAAAAACGACCGCTAACCAGCCATGACCACCCATGGCCCGTCTGGGGGTGTTATAGCCGAGGGGCAACTCTCTGCAATGATCAAGATCGTCACCGAAGTGCTCTTTAACAACACCTTGGCAGATGCTGTCCATGGAATCATGTGGTACAAAGAATTTGTATGGGGGAAAACCCAGCAAAAAAAGGCTTCGACCATGGCTAATGCTTATCCACTAGTTAAGATGAACAGCACGTGGCCACCTTCATTTAGGCTCCACAGCTGCCATAACCCAGCCACTGGTAGTGCTGGAACGGCAAAGAACTCAAAGTCCCCACGAAAAGTGCAAGCCATGAGTTGCAGCGTGGCGCATGCCTCTGCAGCTGCTTGAGGGGATCTGAAATTTTGATCAACCACAAATGAGGAAGTTTCTTCACTGGACGATGAGTATATAAAAGATGATACTAATAATAACAATAAATAACACTAGTTATTTAGTAATCAACAGTAATAATAACAACAAGGGATATCACTAGTTAGAAACCCGGGAATCTAGCCAACAATGAAACCGCAAGATGAGTACGCCAGCAAAACCACCGCCTCCCGGACCAGTGCAGATCGCAAGTCTTGCACCTGCCAGGGGGCATAGCCACAGGCTTTGCAGGGTAGCTCTTGTCTAACTTGTCATACCCACCTGATATCCGTACGGTCCATACACACACCTACGATAGAAAGATATAGATATGGATACAGTTACACTATGTATACAAGACATGTTGCACCTTTCTATTTGATATTTGGTTTATCCATGCACAGATCTACATCTTATATACACCTACAAAAAAAGGTCCGCCACACCTGGTTCAGCAGAGCCTCTCGACATCTTGGAAGCAGAGGGCGGAGCACCTGGTACGGCTGGTCCAACTGCAACTATTTGCTGGAAAAAGGGGGTTCTAACCATCGAAAATCAGTGTTCAACTATCAAGAATGGAGACATTATTGGTTGGTCAATGGATTGATTTAAGGGACAATCGAAGCTGGAAAACATGGTGGGTAAACCCTCAAATGCAGGAGTTCCTGTTAATGTTCCCGCCAAGTCTGGAGAAATATTAATCATAGTTTCGGGGTAGAACCCTAGCCATAAATCGTTGGATGTTGTGGCACCTGTTGTGGAGCCATGCATTATTCAGTGTGTGTATATATATATATTTATTTATTTATATAATTATATATATATATATATGTGTCTAGCCTATATAAATCAAATCACGAATGAAACATTTGGGTCTGGTGCATCCAGTTGGTCACAGTTTCACACTCTCGCATTGTGTTTTTAAAGGCCGATCACCTTACCCCAAGACACCACTGCTCTGACACTCTTGGCAGAAGCCTTGACCCCATTCAGCAAACCTTGGAAATTCAATCCCATTCCTATGGCCAACGCAAACTACCTCGCCAAAAAACGTCATGTCACGTGACATTTCTGAGGCGTTTCCAGGCACCAAGAAATATCAGTAAAACAACATCCATTCACCCAGATTCTGCATTATAGTGAATTTCCGGAAAAACATGGTATCCCAAGAATTACTATTCCCATTAAAACTGCCATATATGATCTATGAGGGAATATTGCATTCGTGTGTGTGTGTATACATAGGCTTGTCCCGGCTTCTGGAACCACATACCACAAAGTGGGATGTTAACGTTCCTTGAACTTGCTGAAGCAGTTGATGCTACGCACACGCGGGGTGGNGATGATGATGATGATGATGATGATGATGATGATGATGATGATGATGATGATGATGATGATGATGATGTATGATGATGAGAAAAATCTGCGACAAAATTTCGTCACGGAATCAACCATTNATGATGATGATGATGATGATGATGTATGATGATGAGAAAAATCTGCGACAAAATTTCGTCACGGAATCAACCATTTAATCCAAGCTAATTCGCGATTGCCCAGTTCCAGAAGCGCGGACGAGGCTATATTATATATACATATATGTATTGTATATACATATATATGACATAGGAAGAGACATATATATATATATATACTCTATATATTATATATATAGGGCTCCTTACGACTGTCAACAAATTAGAGCGATTTTTCATTTCCGAATATGTTCTAGACATAAATGTCACCCCCGGAATGATAGATCCCTGGCCTGTTTAATTGGGGGTCCAT
This sequence comes from Symbiodinium sp. clade C Y103, assembly GCA_003297045.1. Classification (NCBI taxonomy): domain Eukaryota; class Dinophyceae; order Suessiales; family Symbiodiniaceae; genus Cladocopium; species Cladocopium sp. clade C. The sequence continues at coordinate 210,306 of BGPT01000305.1, read as the reverse complement.
TTTCATATGAGTTTCTCACTATTTGTGGGTACGAATTGACAAAATATTGCTTTTTAATCCGGGGTTGGCATCCGATTTATGGTTGTTGGTTTGATGCTCATCTGGGTCCTCGATCTGATCCCCATCATATCCCCAATATACCACCAAGATTGGTTCGTTAAATATCTGCTTGAAAATCTCCAAATTTTGTGGTTAAATCATGTGAACTTCCAAAATAGTTGGTCCAACGGGTGGATAAAAATTTGCCAAATCCGGTATAGTTGGTTTAACATGCATTGCTCCATTCATATCCATATCCCATAAAATCCCCTATGTCATTCCTTAAATCCACCATGTTCATGGCTTAAATCCACTGGGTTTCTCTCAAAATGGGCTACCTCTAAATCAGTTGATCATCATTTTCCCCTATTGAAAGTACCATTTGGGGGGCGAAAATACACCGTTTCCAGACAAACCCACAGGCACCTCGCTGCTTCCCAAGACCAGGCCCTGAAGACGTTTGAGGGCGCCCAAGCGACGCTTCCAGTCCTTGGAAAGTAGGGGAAAATGACCCAGAAATGATGTGAAAGATATGGGAAAACTTGGGAAAAACCCTGGAAAAACTGGAAGCAAATTAGGAAACCAGTGGGAAAACGAACAACGGATGACACCGGAGTGAGCGAAGTGCCGTAGACTTTTTGCAACTCGGCAGATTGGCCAAGGGCCTGGTGTTTTGCGAATTCGCATGGCGTGGCCACGAGCTCCTGGCTACAGGGTTTCCTTCCTGGGATCAAACTCTGGTGATTGCTGGATCCTTACTGAATTCGATGAATCCGCAAATGATTCAGTGTCCGTTCATTCTTGGTCCTACAGGCCTTAATATTCACCAGTCCACTTCAAGTTTGTGATTTCAGCGGTGTTCAATCCTCGTTGATGTCCCCCCCCCTGTTCATGTGTTTCGCCATGCTTCTATAATATTGATTGTCCAAAAACTTGTTTTCATTTCCTTGGAATTGGGAGTACCCCATGTTCAGACAAACTCATGGCTAACATCATGTTACATCCAACTTCCGATGGTTGTATTATTTTTTGTCCAATCTTCAATGGTTATATCCCTATGCCAAGGCCATAGCTTGGTCACCATGGACCATCCAACCTTTAGCGTCCCATCGGTCGCCTTTGGCGAAGAAACGCTGCTCACCAGCCGGCGCTGGATGGTAAGGGATTGCCACTCTGCAATTCTCTCCACAGCTGGATGTGGCGGTTCAGCAGTAGACTCAAGACAAGTTGTGTCTACATAGTATATACCTATTCTCTGATTTTTTTATTTGTATCTACATATCAAGATCTATGTCTATATCCGTACACCTATACACACACATATGTGTAGGTACTTATTTAAAATCTATATAGATACATGGCATACACATTAAAGTATATATATATATGTATATGTATATGTATATGTATATGTATACATATATATATATACATAATATATATATATATGTGCATTTACATATAATATATACTGTATATATATATATACATATTTACATATTGTAGGGCATATGAATGACTTCCCAAACGGCAACTAATCGTCATGGAAGTGCAAATGCCCCAGTTTCAACTAAGAAATTGCTTTCCACTTCCAAGCGGACTCCGTTCAACAAGGAGCCAAGTTCGGAGACACAGAGGTGCGCACTATTATCTGTGGAAGCTGTGCCCCTTGCAGGGCACAGTGATGGGATATGACTCTGAATTCGAGGAAATGGAAAAGCAGGTGCCTGAATGTGGTATCACCAATTACTGCCATGACAATGTGATGTGGTGAAGGGATATGAAGGGTTTACCAGAAGGGATAAACAGACCTCTGGCACGCTTTCTCCTTCTTCATTTCAAATCCAGGTGTGTCTATCCAAAACGACTGCTCATGCAAGTACGAATTCAGACAGCCCAACTGGCCGTAACTGGCCCAAATGTATACATTTTGGACTGCCAAAAACTGCCAAACACTTTCCTGCATCGCTTCCCAGCAATTGCTGGGTCATTAGCACCTTTAGAATGTTGCAGACACCACTTGGCATCTGCGGCGATCCTACCTATGGATCGGTCTGGATCGTTCTGCACTATGGATGAGGGATTGCCCAAAGAAATTACGCAGCGACCAAATACTTGGGGAGGTATACTATGATGATAATCCCATCAATTGAGAAATATGGGCCGCTACAAGTATGGTTATATATCCACTTATAGCTGGAACTGCCCCCCCAAGTAATTGACACACTTAATCTCTGGCGCCTGAGGCAGGCCCTTGCCTCATCGCCTCATCATCAAGTCGTGGGTGCACAATTGGCTGCTGCTCTCGCTTTGGCGTTTTCGTATTCACGAATCATGTTCCATTGCAGTGCCTCCAATGGAAGGTACTCCAAGGCTGTCTTGCGGCGGCTGTCTTTCTGCCACAAGCTGGCACCGAATCTGAGGAGCAAGGTCATGTGCCAGAGATCATGTTCTTTGGCGGCCTTGTGGAGTGGATAAGACCAGCTGAGTCCGAACCACCGCAGCTTGAGGTCATTCACATGCTTGAAGTTGTTCTTCTGAAGGTAGATCTGCAATTCTTCCCAATCTTTTGCCCGACGTGCTGAGCAAAGGGCATGCCTATCTTCCCAGGGCTTGCGCAGAGTTTTTGGGGTTGTGGCAAATGCAAAGTCATCACCTTCCAGCAATTTGCAGCGACCACCACGCTGCTCAAAGACGAACGGTCGGCCCTCCATGGGAAGTTATTAGATTTATTAGGCCCGGGTCCGAATCTTGAGCCGATGCTTTGAAATCCCGTGCCGCAGATGTTGCCACGTTGCGGAAATGGGTCAAACTCAGGTAGCCTCCAAAACATCTTATGTCATTTGCGCTCAGAATGCGTAACATGTGAAACATATCATATCATATCATATCATATCTAACATTTAAAGATATCTGAAGATATCTGAAGCTTCAGTTTTAAGCAAGCGCATTCCCAAATGTCCAAGGAACACTCTTTTCTTCGAAACTCCGCAGCAGCGCCTCCAGCTCCTTTGGAATGTCTCGCCCTGAAAGGACAAACCAAACATCTGGCACGACCATAGCTGGGCCTCAAAACCCACTATCTGGTTGACCCCTGCTTCTGAAACTCTGCTTCGGCAAAGAAGGAGAGGAAATGGTGCTTTTTCAAAGCCCAAACCCTAATCCAACACTAAACCAAAGCAAACCCAATGAAACCCTCAAGAAACCCCAAAGTAAGCCTAAACCAAGCCCAAACAAACCCTAAACCAACTCTAAATAAATCCTAAGAAGCCAAATGAAGGGGAAAACATGTCAATAATGACTCAGAGCGTTGATATGGTGTTTGGTTTCAGAAGCGGAGTTTCTGAAGCGAGGCCTTTCTCCATCCAATCTACAGTATTAGCTGCAGAAAATGCCACGTTCCATATAATTTCCATTGATTTCCACAGTGACGTGATGCTTCGAAGCCCAAGCCACCGTCCATCCCTTCCGAAATGGCCACGCCTGAGCATTGGATGGCGGAGATATCCTCCAGCTCCAGCGACACAGCACGTGCCATGGCTCACATGGGGAGTGCAACGGGTGGTCAGTCGGGTAACCAGGTTGTTTCTGATATTCTTGATATTCTATGTTGATGTGATAAGCTCTGTTCTGAATTCTGAATGGTGTCGTTTGTTGTTTTTCAGGATTTCTGGAGATGAGGGGTAACTGTTTGGGTTTGTTGGGGGGTTTTATGTGTGCTGTTCCTCTTCCAAACTTACTCTGCATTGTTCTTCCCAGCATTTGTTGTGTTCTGCTCTTGTCTTTGGCGACCATATATCATAAGGATCGAGCAAAGGTTCATTCCATTGCTTTCATTGTCCTCATGTTCCCTTTCTTCCTCTTCCATTACCATATGAACTTTGTCCATTCCTTCCTTGTACAGGGTCTGTTCCGTTGGCAAGGTTTCTCAATCTCTCAAAGTCGTTCACTTTGGGTCAGGTCTTTAGATGCCCCTTCAACCCTATGAAGTAAAAGCCTGTGCCTTCTTCTTCTTCTCCTTCACCTTCTTATTTTTATCCTTTTACTCCTTCTGATTCTTTTTTATCCTTCTTCCTTCTCCTTTTCTCCTTAGTCTTCTTTTCCTTCTTCTTCTCCTTCACCTTTTCTCCTTCTTCTTGTTGTTGTTCCTCTTGTTCTTCTTGTTCTTCTTGTTCTTCGTGTTCTTCTTGTTCTTCTTCTTCTTCTTCTTCTTCTTCTTCTTCTTCTTCTTCTCCTTATTCTTCTTCATTGTCATCGTTCATAAACACTTCCACAGGTTTGTTGTTCATATCGGAGTTTCGTCTGGGTCTTGAAACACTTTCCGCGCGTATTTACCAAGACGTTTAACGTATGGTGCCAACCAGGTTTTGTTCTATCAGGGTTGAGATGTGTAGCCTCACTCAGAAAATGACATCCATAGTTGAATTTGGCAAGCTTATTCGCTCTAATTGTACCAAGTTACGGTTTCTGTCAGTTTGTTCATCTTCATGTTAACTTTCAAATCTAACACTACAATGCAGGGTAAGGAGACTATCAAGAGAAAACATCATAAGCAATGTGCATTGCAACCTGGAACGGGGTTCCACAGTGTCCAGGATAAAACAAGCGGAGCAACAAGACCCATCAATAAACAGGGTGGATGCTGAAAACTTCTTGAAGAAGGTTCTAATTTGACAGTATAGATGGGTATTTGATTGATCTATTTATACCAATACTAGATGCAACAAGCCCCATAATCAATAATCCAACAAACAGATTGGAAGGTACAAAGGTTCGAATTCTTTTGCTGCTCTGTTTTCACAAAATTCCAGATTGCCATACTGGAGATGAAACCTTTAACCGGTCCAGTTGTTTCGGTCATCTCTGACCCAACAGATTCAGGGAACCCCGCTGGTCTCGGGCACATCACGACTCATGACCTGTTTGTAAGCGCTTCCTCGGCGTTGCCGCGGCTGAGAAATTCATTGAAACAGTTGACGAGGTACCCCCAAAAGACGCCAAATGATTGTCGGAGATGCTGCCAAATCTGCCAATATTCCAGATCTGAAAATTGTGGCAAAGACTCACCAAAGGTAGATTTGAAGAAGTCAAACAGAGTCATGGCTGTTCCGGTGGAAGTTCCACTAGGTATCCGAACGAACAGAAGTCACCAGCCCTTGCCATTCCAAATGCCTGGGAAGGATCAAATCTGCTACCCCATCAATGGATATGATATGATATCATATATATTAATATATATATATATACTACATATCATGTATATTGTATGTTAGTTGTATGCTAGTTGTGTGGTAGTTGGATGGTCTTATCCTAAAACTGACCAATCTGCCTGGATGAAATGTTCATCCCATGGCCGTGTCATTGCCTCTCAGCAGCTTCCTTCAAAACCGACAGGTCGTATGTTTCACCATCGCCTCAGTGGCGGAATCAGGCAGAATCGGAGAGCAATCCTGAAAACATCTTCGTACTTCGACAGTAGTAGCCAAAATTTTTACTATTTACATGAATTTACACATGACTTACCCTCTGATAATCAAACATGGCTAGCTGGGAAATCCCCGAACTAAATGGAGGGTTATAGCTGGGAAAATCATCTACAAATCCTATGGAGATGGTGGCATCAATCGTCTGGGGGTGTGGTTTGGAAATCAAGAAGCTGCTTCACTAACAGCCATGGATCATATTGCTGGTTAGTACATACATACATACATACATACATACATACATACATACATACATACATACATACATACATACATACATACATACATACATACATATATATATGTATGTCCCGCTGTGTCCCCAGATTGTTGGTGAATGTCGGCGATATAACCCGTATGTATATATATATCCCATGATATTCTTGACACCAACATAGACGCTGCCTCCACTCCAATCTTCTGGCGTCCAATCTCTTGGCAGCCATCCTGAGACCCCAATGTGAGATGCTGAATGGGAGCGCCAAAAAAATGAACTCCTGGAATCTGAAAATTGATGTCTCAATAGTATACATGAGATATTTGATGCGAATTGGAATTTTTAGTATCCCATGTTATGTATATATATATATATACATATTATATCCCATGATATTGTTAAGGCTCCATTTTCAGCTTTGAATTAGGGGTACCATGATTTCACGTATGTTCTTCGAACAATGACATCTGGAGCTTGTCGCTCCCATGGCGGAGAGACAGGTTGTCTTGTGACAGCCAGCTGGATCAACAGATCTGATCATCGGGAAACCATTCTCCTAGTCCCCTTCACAGCTGTTTCAACCAGCCACATCCCACGCTTCCTTCTAAGGTTGCTTGCAAACGTTGTACATCGCGTCGTTGCAGTGCTGTTTGTGCCTGAGGCCCGTGAATGTTTCACCCATTCCTTCCAGCCTTCCAGGGATACCGTTAGGGCCTGGTCATCTGGTTGTGATGTTGTTCGTGGCCATCATAATACTACAATTTCCTCACAACTCTACAGGCTACAAACAGCAACAAAAACGTGATTCACATACACTGAGTACAGACATGTGCAATCAGTATCTAGATTGAGAATCATTGAGATCCATAAATCTAGAAACAGCTCACAGAATTCCCCCCTTGCCGGAGTTGCTTCACTCGACAAAGCTGTGAAGCACGTCTCAGCGACCACCACCTCTGAGTCCCAAAACCTCAGAAATCCCATGGGCTTTGGATCAAAATTGATCCGCAGAAACTACAGATTTCATCAGATTTCTAGAGACCTTCCATATATATATATATAGGATCACCTCGTAGTATTCACTCTCCAATTTCTTGGGTATGTCACTTTCACCCACTGAATCGATCAAAAACAACAGCAGCTGTGGATGATATCAAGGGACAAGTCCACAGTCCTGATACCTCCGACTGGGAGATTGGGCCACAACCAACTAAAAACCCACCAAGGTATATAGATCAACAAGCTCAAAATAGCATAGAATTGCCAGCACTTTCGGTGGTTTTCAGTCTAATAGCCATCTGATTTCTCTCACAGTATGGCAACCACCGGGTTGATCGCTGAGTATTTCTCTGGTTTTTCAACATGGCAATGGCCTGGCCAATCCCCATGTTTCGCTTTCACCAAAGGGTACACTCCAGTTGTTGTATCCTCCACTTGTATCCACTTGCAAGATATTCGTTGGCGCCATATTTCCGCATTCTCCGTTGACATGCATTGATCTTCATTCACATGAAAAAATCGGGACCGGTTTTCCCACAAGCTACAGTCCAAGAAAAACTGGTGGGATCTATGTAGTGGTTCTGTTCATGAATCGGGGGGCCCTAAACAAGGGAGGTTTTGTGGCTGGCTGTTGGGATTGTATCCACTTACAAGAAATTTATTGATACTGTTGCTTGATCACCATTTCTGAAGATTCCTTTAACCCATATGTTGAAGAATCCTCTATCTTATTGTATAGAAGGATCATCATTTGCTTGATGACTTGGTGGATGGCATCACATTCACTAATAAGCGTAGGGGGTGTGGAATTGCAACACCCCATATTTCTTCCATTCACCGCAAAATATGCCCTGTACTCAGCTGAGTTCAATCAAAGCGACCAACCCGTAGTTATTCTATGGATGTATGTTGCATGAGTTGTCCCTGACACCCTCAGTTACATCAATATCGCTTGTAAGAATCATTGTTATGTTTATATAATGTTGTATACCAGTAGTACCGCACAAGGCGGTGGCGGAAGTTTCAGAATTGGAAACCTATAGGAGAGGTTCGTTGCTGTGAGTCATGGATGGCAGAGCAGATCCACTGATGGATCAAAAGGTGCTTGGAGCGTCGGCCTATCTATCTGTCTATCTATCTGCCTGCCTAACTAACTNATCCACTGATGGATCAAAAGGTGCTTGGAGCGTCGGCCTATCTATCTGTCTATCTATCTGCCTGCCTAACTAACTGACTAACTGACTAACTGACTGACTGACTAGCTAACTAACTAACAAACTAACAAACAAACTAACTGACTCACTGACTAACTGACTAACTCAAACTGACTAACTGACTAACTGACTAACTGACTAACTGACGAACTGACTAACTGACTAACCGACTAACTGACTAACTGACTAACTGACTAACTGACTAACCGACTAACTGACTAACTGACTAACTGACTAACCGACTAACTGACTAACTGACTAACTGACTAACTGACTAACTGACTAACTGACTAACTGATTAACTGACTAACTGATTAACTGATTAACTGACTAACTAACTAACTAACTAACTAACTAACTAACTAACTAACTAACTAACTAACTAACTAACTAACTAACTAACTAACTAACTAACTAACTAAC
>BGPT01000305.1:173176-185918 GCA_003297045.1 Symbiodinium sp. clade C Y103 | reverse complement strand
GTTATGTGCGCCAGTGCAAGAGAAGCCGTCTGCAGCGTAGCGTCGAGTGGGTGCGGAAGTTGCTTGAACGTTATTGCCCCCCCACCCCACCCCACCCCATGTGAGCGGTGGGGCAAATGGTGGGCGCTGCGTCTAACTTTACTATAAAAGGCAATTTCCAACTAAGTGGCTGTTGGCCCAGCCCAATGGATTCTGAGGAAAAGTTCGAAAAGTCGGGACCGAGCACAAAAGCCTTGGTGCCGGACCCAGTTTGGAAACTAGTCCCTGGTGTGACCGGTGCAACGTGCTGTGAGAGCTGTATGACTTAGGAAGCACACACCTGTACGTATACATACGCATACAGGTTGTCATAGGTGTGTATATGTGTTTTTTGATAGATAGAGAAGGGATATGACTCAATTGAGGATGATGAAAGGACGATCATTTTGTATGATGTATAGCTTTACTTGGATATGATGACACATAATTTGTTTAACTGGTCCTGGCTTGGTATTTCAGGTGAAAGCTGGTAACCCGCCCCAGGCAGAAACCGACATCACCGCGGTCTTATCCAAAGGCTCTGGGACAAGAGAAAAGTGCCTTGGTTTATAAAAAGGGACTGGCTGTCTCTGACCATGGATGAAAATAGGGGATGCCTCAAAGTGACCATTTACAGTGGAAATGATGATTTCTGCTAGTTTGTGCCCAATGATGAGCCATTGTACCAGCCGGGGGTGTTAATTGGTGAGGGTGCAACACGGTCAACTCTTAGACTATGCACTGCTGTTTTGGTTTTGACTTTGATCACTGTATGTTGTGCTTATGTTGCTGGCTTGGATCACGTTGATCAAGGGGATGAGGGCATACATGTTTTAAATATTTTGAAATGATTAGAAGGGAAGTTGCAAATATGTGTACTTCGATTCATGGGCTCGGAAAGGTCACATTTCGCTGACTTTGACGCTGTGTACCGGTGTGTTTAAATATTCAACTATCATTTGCACCCTTGAGGCATTTGGGACAGTTTCTATTATTGGAGAAGATGGCGTGATCCCATTGCACGTTTGGTAGGGACAGTCGCCAAAATATACCCTGCAATTGTACAGTTCCCCTGTCCAAATCCCAGCAGCAAAAGGATCCAAAGGGTGTACTGCCCAGTATTGATCCCATCAAGTATCCCGAAAGGATTATCCAATCAATAATCTCTGCACAAAAATCCCATTCTAGCACCTCCAACAAGGATAGACAGGTTGTTTGAACCATATTTTCTATAGTCGGTTTTATTGTCCTCCTCCGAATTAACATAGACCCTGCCAAATAGGGGGTTGGAGTATAGTGTTCAGTCCAAGCCTTGGCTATTTTCAGCGTGAAACTGTTTTATAATTTGGAGGAGGGTAGCACCCCAAAAATTATAGAACTGTATCTTTACCATGTTTCTTAAGACCCATTATACGAGTTACTATATGTTTGATAGGGATGGGGGGATGCTTCATTCATAGGAAAATCCTCTGCCACATTTGCCACCAGGTGGCTCAAGAAGGCGCTGCAACAAGTTTCCGACGGCGAGCTGCAAGCTGCAACTGGGCCGCCGATGGGGGACGGGGTGGTTACCTTCCAGTAAATGGCTGGTGATTGGGGGGGAACTGTTTTTTTGAAGCAACACAGGTATGGAAATACACTTATTTGTTTGTTTCTGAGGAAGACATGGCGCTACCGGATGGTTGGTTGACTTTGTTGTGCATTTTTTTGAACGGGGGAAACTTTGATTCGTGAGATGGGCTTTATTCTATTGCAAACATTTTTTTTGAGCAAGATGTCCTATGATATGATATGTTATTTGAACCTGATGGGTGGATTCAAAGATGTTGGTTGTGATTGGAGTGCGCTAATGTGAATTTGTTGAGTATAGACGAAGCAGTGGGTACCAATGACAATGAAGCTTGCTTCGTCATTTGGGTTTATCTGAAATGGAGGATATCACAAGCTATTCACAAATGATTATTGCGCTTCAAGGGAAAATAACATGATGATAAATAGTCCCATTTCAGTGGTGTAAAAATGTGGGTACTCTTCCATTTCTAGGCAGATTGGGTGGGCGATGCCACTGACCCACATGCCGCCAACATGCGGTCCACATTCCGCCATGTCCAATGCCTTTTTTTTTAAGACTCAATTGTGAGCTTGGCAGATGACAAATGCCAAGTTTACATCTGACTTTTCTCACACACAAAAAATGGGGCAACAGATGTAGAATCCTCAGGTAGATATCTACAACATCCTGAAGGCGAGTCGGCTGGGATCTGTGGCTCTCTTCCAGGTAGATCCATAAATTATGGTGATTGTCATCAGATGGGAGATGCATGATGCACGTTTGGAGATAGACAGTTCTGGGACATTGATGCATTGCGGCGTATGGCATTGAAGCCTTGTAGCAAGTATCTGTCCATGATGTCCATGTAACCCATTGTAATTGCTGCATACATCAATTATCAATTGATCAACTACATCACTATTGATCCGCCGGCAATTGTTTGGGGGTCCCATTTGCCCACTCAAAATCTAACATTAGTCAAGTGTAGGTACGCCCATTCTGACAGTTGTCTGCAGGTGCCGGATTTTGCGGCAGATCTGAAGGAGAAGACGGGGCGGAGCATGTACAAATTTCTCATGCCGCTGGACAGCTCATATGGCTTATTGTTTTTTTGGCAACCAGCAGATTCTGTGGGATTTGACCACCAAGAACTGGATGCAACCAATGCAACATGGCTAAAATCTGATTAGTGAACCAGTGAACCTTGTTAAGAAAAGGACAAATCTTGATCGGAGTGATTCACTTTGATGACGTTAGAACCATGAGTTTGGTGAAGGTGTGTTAACTGGTCGAGGGTAGTTCAATGCTTTTTCTCATTGCCCAATCGCGAGAAATGTGAACATGTTATTTGCCGGGCAATTTCATGTCTATATTCTGTATAGAGCTGGGAAATACTTTATGACTTTATGATATAAAATAACATATGATTACCTGGAATACAATGAAATATGTAATGACATCCTAAAAGATTGATTACGATTAAAGGTATCCAAACATGGACATGTACAGAACTTCGATGATATGTGAATTAACCTGGGTTCGTGAAGTGAGCGGCCCACTTACTTGGTGTTTGAAGCTCTAGCATGGGCAAGTTGAGCAACTCAGTGAAACTTTGAGGATGTCACATGCTGGCCCATACAAAGAAACTTAAAGACCACGCCAGCTGATTTTCCTCAAAAAAACATACCATCAGCGGCCTCCGCATTGACCGTGCAGGGCGGTGACAGAATCATGGACAGGCACCGCTACTCCGGAGCGAGTTTGAACATTTTACCAAGAAGAAAACCCAATTACAAGCAGACTGCATGGAACTGTTGGATGGCTGTGACAAGTTTTGGAAAAGCCACTCATGCTGACCCTGCCTCCTGCCCGCCAAATGTTTGGGCTCTTCAACCAATGGCACTGGCGCCTTCACAGGTTGGTGAATCTGATTTCTCTGGACAGTTCTGGCTCCAGAAACCTGCAACCGCCCCTGCGCACCAGCTAAGAAGATAGGATGATAGGGGATAGGAACATTTTTCCAGGATGATACGGATTGAAGTGAACTTTAAAGGGTTCCAACGGCCCCGACTGTTCTGTCTGTTTCGGGATTGCTATTTTGGTTTTCTGTGTTTCTTGCTGGGGAAACCCGTATTTGATGGTTTAATTCCACATGTTTCATTTTGAAAATCATGATTTGGGCAATTTCTAAGATATGCCCTGCCAGTAATGCCAACACCGGATTAATAAACCCCCCCCCCCCATAAGGTCAACAAGGTCAACAAGGTCCAGTGAGGGTACCCAAAAATGCAGCCCCCCGAAATAAAGATCTTTTCGCTCATGAGATATATGTATTCGTAAAGTTTAGTATGGTAAATCAATTCCGTCCATTAGGTTTTAATGAGATTTAACATGGGAAATGCTTTCATCTTGTGAAAACCGATAGGAATCCTATTGAAATCTATGGGAATACTATGGAAATCAATGGGAATCCTATGGAAATCGATGTATTCAAACCATTGCTTTTCATGAGAATTAGCATGTAAAATNTGAAATCTATGGGAATACTATGGAAATCAATGGGAATCCTATGGAAATCGATGTATTCAAACCATTGCTTTTCATGAGAATTAGCATGTAAAATGCCTTCAATCCATTGGTTTTCAATCGATTTCGCATGAAAAATGTATTCAAATCAGTGCTTTTCATAAGATTTAGCATGTAAAAATGCCTTAAATCCATTGATTTTCAATCGATTTTGCATGAAACATGCATTCAAACCAATGCTTTTCAACAGATATGCTTAGCATGTAAAGTGCCTTCAATCCATTGGTTTTCAATAAATTTTGCATGGAAAATGCATTCAAACCAGTGCTTTTCATAAGATTTAGCATGTAATTAAACATGCATTCAATCTAATTGCATGACGATGTTTAATTAGGGGGGATTTTTAATCCTCTCTTGACATTATCCACCTTCCAAGCATGGTGGGGGCTATTTTTCATTGTTAAAGTCCAAATTGTCACTGTACAGCTTGTTTACCTTCGTCAACATTATACTGGAATAGGGGAATGATTAACCATTATCAAACTATATGTTTTCATATTAATGGTGAAATCCAGCACATGTACACCATTTTGTGACCGTTTCATCCCAACGTTTCAATTGACAGACTTGATCAGACCAGTATTTTGTTGGGTGAGGTAGGTTAAAGCTTGTAAAATCCTGATATTCCATTTGTTAAATTTCAATTTTTCATAGAATGAGAGAAGGAATTTTTCATGTCTCACGTCTTCTTTTTTTGTTTGCCCACGACCACGATGTTTTCAAACAGCGCTTAGGTCACGGATCTCGGTCTTCTCCAAAGGGTGCCTCGGATCGCAATCGCTAAGTTGCTTAAGGATAGGATTGATGGTGGTTACTGTCTTTCTATGGTCAATGTGGTTTTATCAACCAACTACTTTTATATATCTTATATTTGGGAGCTATCAGATTTATGTGGATGTTTGGTAGGCATAGTGAGTGATATACACCAACTTACATCTGGGACTATAGGAGTAACAGTTAGTAACATTATATAGATAGATAGATAGATAGATAGATAGATAGATAGATAGATAGATAGATAGATAGATAGATAGATATATATTATATATATATATCTGTACTGAATGACATGACACTAAGCCAACAAACATGTGGCTAGGGGTCGCCACCTTGTAACACCAAGGCAACAGCGCTTTCTGGCGAAGGAGTGTCCGCTTGCACAGCAGTTTGGGGGAGAAGGCTGGCAGTCCTGGAAACACGGAGCCTGGGGATGTTCAGCAGGAAACCATCCAGTTTTGGATGCTTATACTTACCCTCCGGTAATCAAACGTGGCAAGAAATCCCCTATAAATGGAGGTTTATTGGGACAAATTCCGATAAATGGTGGATTTTCCACTGCCATGTTTGATTACCAGAGGGTATGATATGTTGAATTGTACAATGTGTGTGCTTGTTTTATATGTGCATCAATTTGAACGCCGAACCACCCAATTGTGATGTTTAGTAAGTTTTGATACTATCCTGCAGTTTGGCAATGCATCCCCATTTTGACACGTGCCTTAGTTTGGCCCCGAAATGGTTCCAGACTAGTCATCCAAGATATCAGGGGATTGTATCCCAGCCCCGCCCCAGTACTTCAAATCCTTTGCTAACATTGCTATTGAACATGGGCCATTTATAGATGATGTACCCATGAAAAATGGTGATTTTACATAGTTATGTTAGTTTACCAGAGGGCAAGGTAGACATCAAAATATGATGGCAGGTCTGATTCGGCAGTGGCCCTTATCGTCAGAGGAAAAGTAAGTCCAATCGCTGGAATTCTGCATCCCATTCACAACTGACTGGAATGACAACCCTCTGCGAATCCAACATGGCATTCCCATTTTCTCTAGTTCGATGATTTTCCCAGTCAAATGCCCATTCACGTGCATCATGTGATATAGAAGTGGATTTCCAACCCAGCCATGTTTGATTCATTTCCATCCATTGCCCATTATATCACTTTTTATTGGGTTGAATCCATATTCATGGGGGATTACCAGAGGATATCAGATTCTCACCCAGAAATATCTCCCGTGCCATGCCCGATGCCATCAGCACCAGTCAGGCGGTGCTGCTGAACCCATCGTGGACGACAGCAAGCAGAATCCCGAAGCAGCGGAGGAGATGATGGTGCCCTCGCAGAGGGGGCACCTGCTGGGGCATTTGGGTTATGTTGATGGCTATAGCCTTGGTATAGCAATGATGATAGCCTCAATAAGTTGGGATATGTGGCCCTTGCATAACTATAAGGGCACATAATGGGCATAATATATATATATATACATTTTGATTGTAAGAGTACATACATCCCTTATAAGTGGAACTGAACCTCCAAGTATCATCCCCTAAATGTTTTTCTTTGCTTCATGTTCCAGGTTTTTTTTTAAGCATTTAATCTTGGACATGCTGCCTTTTGACACAGTTTGTTTGGAGTATTTCTGCGACAAATACGTGGGCATTTAAATGGTAGGACCAGCACACATGGACATGTCAACTTGATCAAATATGCGAGGGTTGGCTGAGCTACTTCACGTAGACCTTGAAAAACATTGAAAAAACAATACAGCTATTGAACAAGCCTGAAGAGCAAAAGTGGTATCACTTTTAGTTCAGTTGCTTTCAGCTTGATTAGATAAGACGATCCAGATGTTAATGTTTCAAGTTCACTGAACATGGCAAAAGCATTGTCACTGAAATGAACAATGCTAGAACCATACGTGGCTGCACTGTTTTCTCAAACGCACAGACCACAAAGATGACCCTTGGATGCAGCAAACATGACATGTATTCTAGGTACCCGACCCCAACAGTTGTTGCAGTTATAAGATGGTAAAGCCATTCACTAGCTCGCCATTTTCATTTTTCTCCAAATACGTTCCCAACACTTTCCCATTTCTACTATGCCAAGCATGAATTCTAGCCATTATTTCTCAAGATGTTTACCAGATTTTCCGAATAGTCGCTTAAAGTCTATTCAAATTTACTACATGTCCACCATTTTGTTCACCCATTTCACTTCCACGCTGGCCGTGAAACACCTGACGCCGCCTCGCCCAACTCAGGCGCGCGTCCGGCAGTTCGTGCGGCAGCAACAGGGCGTTGAGCTGGACTGCCCCGGGTGATTTCAACATGATTTAAACCATGGTATCAGCAGGTTCTTGGTGGCTAAACGCAAGAGTTTCATCATATCTGTAGTTAATATGGTAAATCACACTTATGGTAGTTCATATTTCTGAATATTTAATGGTTCTTTGTTGTGGTTATATAGTATACTATGAGTGATGTGGTAATGATTTATAGTGTATGCTAACCATATCTAAATTCATTGTCCTGAACCCATACAATCCACAATGGTGTTTTATTGAGTATAGCAGCCCTATTTGATGGCCCAAACATCATGAACTATTATTTGATGAACAAATATACCCTCTGGTAATCTAACGTAGCTATTGAAAATGGCTATTTATAGTGGCTTTTCCCATTAAAGAATATTATGTTCCATAGTTTTGTTAGTTTACCAGAGGGTAACTATAACCCCATTCAACGTCATAGTTGTTGGTGGAATCCCCCATGTTTGATGGCCCAAAACCGTGGTGAACACAGGACCAGGCCGTAGCTGGCGTTGCGGCTGTGCCGCCACCGTACCTGGGACAGAGTTTTTCTTTTTGAGATCCCCAAGGTTGCTGTTGGATGGTGGAGATGATGAGGAACCATTAGAGGGTAATTCACGATGAGTAGCCATTTGGAGATGATCTATTTTTTATGATTTTGTTTTTTAATGAATGGTAAATTCACTAGAGGTGAAAATGTCTAGGAAAAATAAATGATCTAGAGACAGAGAGACATGATTCTGTATGGTTGTTCTGGTTAAGGGATTCAAATGCTTATCGTTTTTCCACCATACGACTGGGATGATCGGTTGAGAATAATGATGAGCATATTTTTTTGGATGGATCAAAACCACCAACCAATGTTCGATTCCTTTTTCAAGGGGAAAATTCACCAGAACTGGGAATTTGATAAGAAATCTATGTGAAATAATTTTGTTTGTTCCTTCAACCCAAGGACCTAGCACTGGGATGTCACCAGAAATAGGGATTGAATTAACAGATCAACATGCTTCACCCAACAAGCCACACCCATCCCCAGTCCTTTGTTGGGGATGACCTAAGACGGCTGCCATGTTTTCAGGGGTTGACGTGAGATAAATGTCGGCTTATGTAACAACAAAATTCGGGAATTCACCGTTCCAAATAGAGATGTAACCAATGAATATGAATTGTGTTTAGATGCACCATTTTCAGACATGCCCAGGTGGAGCCCGAACCATCTCGATACACTTTCCTCTGGTCTGGAAAAAAGATTGACAAGATTGAATGAACACATACCCGAAGGTAAACTCACATAAATGTGGAAAACCCATGATGTGCCTAGAAAAATAATCTGGAATCATAGTGGGTTTTCCACACATCTATCTTAGTTTACAGGAGGGAAAAAAAGATGATCTCACCTCGCATCGTAGATAGCATCATAGCAGTGTCCGTATCAGGTCAGAATGGATAGCCTGCTTCGTCGCATGAGGATCATCCAAGTGTTCCCTTGGTGTTTTTACCCACTTCGATGGGCCATGGCTGGTTAAGCTTGCGAATAGCTTGAAGACTTGCAAGCGATTACACACCATTACAAGCTAGTTGGGGGTTGAGGAAATCACAGTGAAGTTATGTTTGGGGAACACCCAGTTATGATCACCAGAATTCGCTGGTCACATTGCCCATCATATTAAGCATCCACGTGTTTCGAGAATCTATCCCCATTGAAATATCCCCATAGTTGTTGCTTAAATCACCATTCTTGTCCGGACGGGCTTCATCAATTTCCCCATTCCTGGCATTTAAAATGATTCAATTAATCCAACTGTCAATTGTACAACCAGTGAACTAGCTCCGTGGCCCACCTATATGTAGTTATATATATATATATATATTATACATATACAGATAGAAATACGGATTTTACATTGCAATTCTCGTCATATTCCCATTATGTTTCCATTGATTGTTGGAGTCATACTCTGGTCTTTGATGGTTCAACCAAGCTGTGAGTTCCGGGTCCAAAAATAAAGAGAGAGAGAGAGAGAGTACCGATCCAGTTGGTTTTACCTCCCTCTTTTGATGGTAAATTCCCACATGTTGTGTTGCTGAAACCACCCTTTTACACAGATAGTCTCCAGGAAACAGCACCAAATCTTTCGCCATTTTAGGCCTCCTGCAGCACCAGCAGCGCTGGTACCACCGGCTGTGAGACAAGACATGTCTGCTGTGGCCAACATCATTGCGAGGCGCAAAAACTGATTAGCTAAAACGGCGGAGTTTGCCATGATTTGCGACCTAAATGATGATTCCCACAAGACTAGATGGTTAATCAGCCCCAAACTCATGGTTGAGGGTGGACAAGAAGCCCAAAACAAAAGGCCGGCCTCCATTGTTGGAGAGGTGACCTGTCGGGGGTGGACTGGTACCCTCAACAAGCCAATTTTTGCAGGGAATGATAACGAGGAACAGAATCTATAAATGCTGGAAATAATTCGGATATAGAATGGTGATATCATTCTGAAATCAACAAAATATGGGGATACTGGTAGATATTTATAACTAATTAATGGAGACCATAGTCAACACTTCGCTTGCGGCTGGCAGAGTTCCACTGGACCCTGTGGGCTGAGAACCCAAATTATCGGGCAATTGTCGGCACGTTTGAAGCAAATGGTTTTCTTGAGAAAAAGGTTGTGGAAGGGTGGAATTCAATGCAGATGGAAGACCATGTCCATGTCTCCCTGGCTACTGATCGGCACATCTGGTGAGTTGTGGCTAGCTCATTAAGCAACTTTGGAGTTCGGCACCTTTCATCAGCATCGGTGCTGTGGCCAGTGGCAGCCTGACCGGAGCTCCCAAGAGTCATAAACCAAAGGCGAAACTATGAGAAACTCAATATTTTCAATAGGTAACAAATCTCAAACGAGATAACTAGACCATTTGCCAGACCTTTGTTCAATTACCATGGGGTAACCAAGTCCATTTAGAACCCTATTTAAGGACCTGACAACATCATAGGGAATGAATTTTGATTGGCCGGTAGACATTCTAATGAACATTATGGAAATTGAAAACCATAAGATATATGGGCTATACTTTCAACCCAAGTTGGTATGATATATAAGCATGTCTGAAAATGAAGGAACACCCACAATAGATGGTCATATTAATAGGGGAAAATGGGAAAATGGGAAAATGGGAAAATGATGATAACGCACATACTTATTGGGAATCCTGTTTTGAGACGAAAGCCAATGTTTCAAAAGTGCCACCCACACACTCAGAATCTTACTGCATACTTTGTTTGATGACGAGTAAGGATGTTTGACTTATTCA
Source organism: Symbiodinium sp. clade C Y103 (assembly GCA_003297045.1). NCBI lineage: Eukaryota > Dinophyceae > Suessiales > Symbiodiniaceae > Cladocopium > Cladocopium sp. clade C. The sequence goes on along the minus strand of BGPT01000305.1, from coordinate 175,349 downwards.
ATTTCAGAAAATGTTTTCCTGCAGTCCCTTCTTTTTAATCAAGGCTATCATGAATGGTTTGTTGAAAAGGATGACATCAACGGCTGTCAGCCCCAGGGCATCGAACACAGCAGTCACTCAGCGGCAATGTCGGAGGTGGCGCGACCAGGCGGGATGAGAACACGTCACTCAAAAAGTGACGTCGTAAGGAGAAACATAAAATGGGCTGAATTCAAGTTGGCGAATGATGATCCAGCCAGATGGGCTTACAGTATGCGATTTTACAAGTTTGTGCACGCTGCCACTTCTCCCCAGAACAAGTTTTAAGCAGCAGGTTGTTTTTAAAAAAAGGCATGACAGCCCTAACTTTGCCTCAGTGAACATCCACAGGAAAACATGCTAGTCCCAGCCTTTGGGTTTCCTGAGTTTGTTTCCCTGAAACGAACTCCACGAGTACCTGGACAAACTCGAACGGCCTCACAACGGGCTCACCCTCGAAATGAAAGTGAACCAGGGAAGTATCCGGTGGTTATAATATGTTATAATTATGTTATAATTAAGAGTCCCTCAAACCATGTAGGATCACCAGCTCCCGGGGTTAATTTACCACACGGGCCCTATTCAGTAGGTTCACCCACCATTCCAAGGTCAACTACCAAGCAGCCAAAGCTGCCGGCGACACCGTGCCCCCGGCTCCTGCCCCGGTGCCAGTGGCGGCACCGGTGGCGGCACCGGTGGCACCAGCACCTGCGCCGGTACGAGAAGAGAAGGCACTGGCAGGGCTGACCGTGGAGTCAATCATGGAAAGTATTGATTAATGCTGCGAAGTGATTTTTTAACTGATTTTGATATATTTCAACCTTTCATGGTGCAATATGTGGCTAAACATTTTGCCCACTTGACCGGCCGACCACCACCCCTGCGGTGCACAACTCCGGCGCAGGCATCGAGCGAGTCGGAAGTTAGACAGCGAGAGCCGTCGAGCTCACCAAGCAGAAGAAAAAGCAAAAAGTCACTTGGTCTCCCAAGGAATCCGGAGCATTCAGGAGCAATCAACTTTTATCAGTGTTTAATCTCATGAATTGAAGTATCATGCGGGTGTCAAGTGTCATCTCATCTCAGGATTTTTGCTTGGCTATGGATCTAAATTTGCCACAGATGGACCCACATGTTTTTTTTTTGGTTCTTGTGCGTTTCTAATCATTCGCTCGGGTGGGCATGTAGGTTCAATTTTAAGTTGGTCTGGGGCATTCGGGGGCGATCAGCCCTTCCCCATCATTTGAAACTCCCATTCAGAAGCCCTTGTTTAGTTTTGATCGTTTATATTGGGGTCCCTTATCAGGGATATCTAGGTAAACGGTAAGTTTTTTGGAAAAGAGGCTTTGTGATGTTAACCTCCCATATGAGCACACCTCGTTGGGTTTTGTGATTTCAACTTGAACGGTAAAGGATCATGAACCATGCGAAAATATGCAAAACTACATTATTCAGCGTCAACAAAAATCCCAAGTGGTTGTTTCCATCATATCGTTTCATTTCCAGCCATAGGGTGATCTCAACTGACCCATCCCATCGCCCAAAGGAAAAAGCAACGTTCACCGTCCAGGACGCGCAAGAACCGCTCGCGCTCCAGGTGGCGGGGCTTCTCGGGATCCCCCGAGGTAATCAAAGGTGGAAAATCAAGTATGTCTAGATGATGTTCCCATAAAAACCTCCATTTATAGGGTTGCTACGTTTGATTACCAGATCATGCATCCCAGTATAATTAACCGACGTATAAACCCATTTAGCTATCTATAGGGAACCGCCTTCTAGATGACTCTTTGTAACTGGCCCTAGACTTCTCCTATCCCCTCTGAGATGAAATGATTTTGAGTTGGTTACCTAGATGACATGCAACTGGAAGATGCAGGTAGGTAAACTGTAGTTTATTTGAGCAATATATACATATGTTTGCTGGTGCAGCTGCGGCGGCCATCTTTTGCAAGCTGGGGGCACTATGAGTGATTTGTGTGTGGATGCTTTCAGCATCCCAAAGAGAAAACTCNTATGTTTGCTGGTGCAGCTGCGGCGGCCATCTTTTGCAAGCTGGGGGCACTATGAGTGATTTGTGTGTGGATGCTTTCAGCATCCCAAAGAGAAAACTCCAATCAAAACTGCTGCCAACAATGCTGGAAAGAATTCCTGAGAGAAA
>BGPT01000305.1:116730-172166 GCA_003297045.1 Symbiodinium sp. clade C Y103 | reverse complement strand
AACAGCATAACATATAGCAAATACCTATGCTGTAGCAAATTCCGAACTCTTGAAAACACGCTGGCTTCTCCGACTTGCTGTGCAGCCGATGCAGGTCTCCGCGCGGGATTAGCATTGGGTCGAATCTGCAGGGGCAAGAATGGAAGCGGCTCGCCTTGCGCATCCAACTCTAGAATTGCTACTTAAGTCACCTGGTCGTGTATCCCTGAGATTTCCGGATCCAACACTCTAACAATGCACACCAATTTGTTTCGCTTTCGATGACTGACCACAACCAGCGACTNNNTGACTGACCACAACCAGCGACTGTCGCCAGCTGGGATCAAAACCGTCCAGCCTCAAAAAGGCTTGGTCCCCCACTTCCAAAACAGAGCTCATCAAAATTCGGCGCTTGATCAAACGCAGATGGCCTCACGCATGGCTTCGTGGNGTCCAGCCTCAAAAAGGCTTGGTCCCCCACTTCCAAAACAGAGCTCATCAAAATTCGGCGCTTGATCAAACGCAGATGGCCTCACGCATGGCTTCGTGGGGAAACTACGTGCCGAAAGTGTCGAAGCAGGCCGTGCGATGGGGCACACCTCCAACCCCAAAACACTTGAGCCCCCCACAGCATTCCACGAAAACATTCNCGTGCCGAAAGTGTCGAAGCAGGCCGTGCGATGGGGCACACCTCCAACCCCAAAACACTTGAGCCCCCCACAGCATTCCACGAAAACATTCTGCTTATATGTATAATTGATTATACTTGTATATATGCATGAAATTGTATACAGTTGGATAGGCATAAATCAGCTTTGAACGTTGGGGGGCCTTCCTGCCACTGGGCGGCTCTGGGATCCATCATGCCAGCATCGCAAGTTTCACTCACCATCATCTTACTGGTGCGAAACGTAGGGAATGGGGGTTGCTGGGATGATTATCAATGATTATTATAGGTCATGAAACCTCATTCCCTGCGTTCAGCACCAGTAAGTCATGTCTGAAAACCACGGCCAATGCAAAATGATTCTGGATTCTGTGGCCGTGGCTTCCCAAAATGACTGCAGGATTCACATTGATTCACACTAGGAAACATACCGAATTTGTGGCTGATTATGGCGCACCACCAAGCTTGGAACGATTTGAGGATGGGGAATGAGCAACAAGGTAGAGCGCCACTTTGTTAGCTAACTAATTTGGTTGTACAAGCAGCTTAACTGTTTGATTTGTGGTAGATATATCGAGCTAGTTAGTGTTTTTAACACAAATACACCGCACTTTGAACTGAGGGCACCACCTTGCATAGGCCCATGATGCCCCCCCAAAAGAAACTCCAAGAAGCAAATCCCACGGCAGCCGTCTATGAAATTTGCTCCTGCAGAATCCGATCTTTACAGCCATGTTTGTGCTGATGCAAATTCTCTGATAATTTAATGATACATTTCATATCATTTCATACTTCTTGAGTGTTGTTTTTTGGGAACGATGGACATCACCCAGCCGCAATAGGATGTACTTGGCAAGCTATGTTTCATTTGGTTGCTTGTTACATGGGACAGAAATCCAACAGGCTCCGCAGGAAATGAGGACACCCCAACGATAGATTTCTTTACATGCTTTCCTTGGAAAGTGAGAGTGCGAGTCACTTCGATGTCAAGTAATTACAGCCTTCAAAGAAGATAAAGAAGACTACATGAAGTGTTTGTTGCCAAAAAATGGTGAACTAATTGACGATTCCTCCTTTTGTTTGACGACAAGGGCGTCAAGCCTATAAAGCTTTATGAAGCAACACATTGCTCCGAAAACGGTGATCATGTTTCGTTAAACCCTCACTGTTGGTGCAAATGCTAAAAGATGGTTTATACCCCCCAATTAGTTGTCTGAAAAAGGGCACCCAAAGTTTTGATGTTTCATCATCATGTTCCCCATTAACATAGCCATACTTCGACGGTCAATTCCCTATCCTCAAACGGACCCACATTATCTTACTGGTTGGAAATCTCCATTATATCAATAGTATCTCCATGATATCCCCCTAAAGTGGTTGTTTTAATCCCCATGATAGCCCGATTTTTGGTGAGCCGAGGGACCGAAGGAGACGGTGACGATTTCCGATTAGTGATCCGTTTGCATCTGCCAGAAATCCAGGAAAGCGTCTGGCTGTTTGATCTGGGGGGGTACCATTTGTGTAACAGATTTCATCAACCATGGTTTATGAATCCAAAGGTTGATTTTACAGAATTTATCTATCCGCCTGTCCATGTATCTATCAATCGAGATATAGATGGAACTGGTGTTGTTACTCACGGTCAGGTCAGTTCTTTTTCAGGGGTATGGTGCGAAATCACTCCATTATACCTACACAGGGTGTTTTTCCTTCAGGAGAGGTTATATATATTTAATTTGTATGACTATGGGCCTGTAGGTAGACATATCCAGGCTCCCCCTTTTATGATGAGATGTTTACCTAACCTCTTGACACAGTTGATCTATAGAGTTTGTTTAATATCTCACCCTGCCTCTCTCCTAAGACTGAGCATTGCTTGTGGTAGTTTTAAAAGTTTTGCATGGCAATGGACATTAATGTGTGTGTTTGCAAATGAGGTATATCCCATTTATGGCCATTTTACTGGGGAAAACTGTCATCAAATTTAGATGTACCCCATTTTTAGGCAGACCCAATAGTAAGGAAATCATCCACAGCTGGAGATTTTGGTGGTCTAACATGGTTCTGTTTGGTTAGCTGGCAGAAGCAAATGGTCCGGTCTCGCGAACGCCCACAGGTAGAACCAATGCTACCCAGAAGCTGCTTTAAAAAAAGAGACAAGGGGAACAGTTCTTCTCCTTCACTGCTAAAAACCGTCACGTGATGGTTGGTTAATTGTTTCTTGTTTAGCACAAATGATCCAGTATTCTCGAATATTCTCGATTTGTTCCTCCCAGCCACCAAGGAAAAAGAACATAGAAGTTGAATATGGCAGTCTCAGGCACCATCTTCAGGACCCCTGAATGTTTCCAAAGATGTAGCGCAACGTCCTCTGGGGATGCGATCAGTGCGCGCGGATCAAAGACTGGACTTGCAGCGCTCAAAAAAGGCGACGACATCATGACGACATCATGACGACATCAGTGGGGAAGGGATGACCCTGAGCAAAACTGGCTACATCTGGTGGAAAATGGTGGTTCAACCGTTTCAACCAGGAATTTCACCAACCAAGACTCATCCGAATCTGCATGCAATGTTACCCCCCAAATGTTGATATGCATGATATGTATAATATATATATACACTGTATATTTACATATAGATAGACCATGATAGACCATTTAAACATATAGATGAGGATGTGATCAGAAGGGGGAATTCATGGTGGATTTACCCATTGTACCCTTTGCACGTGGCAATGGGCACTCCCCGTGTTCAATACCAACATCATTTGCAAAGGGGGATTGTCCACTACCGTTCTTGACTACCAGACGGTAAAGCTTGGCAAATGCTGGAACTTGGAAGGTTCAAAACTACGGTTTTAATCGAGAAGACGGAGCGAATACTTGGTGAATGGGTTGAATGTCAGCCAAAAATCAATGGAGGAATATCAACAATGTTATCAAACAATTACATTGAGGGAAATGTTTGATGTCAAAAGGTTAGACTGAAAGCGCTGTGTACGCAATCCCCGTTTCATGCTTGGTTCACCATATCCCTCAATTGGATACGCCATAAATTGATTGATTCCTTCAAAACATCCACCAGTGGTCATGATAAACGTGGGATGTAGTTAGTGGAAATCCTTCAATTCTTGGTTGGTTGAAACAGTATTTTTTCTCACCATTCACCAATGTTATCCAGGATCATCTACTCTCCCTATCGACTTCCCTTTTTGGGCGTTAAACCCCATTAACTAGTTCGCGATATCTACCATAGATCCAACGTAATGAAACAGCAAAATCTCATGAAATCTCATAGTTGTCATTGTTTATCTAACCAATATGGAGCAACTTAGTTATACAGCCATTGTATCATATCATATCTCATAGCAACTCGGGCACCACCTTGTGTAGCCACGATTTTCACCACGCAAATCTCCAACCCACCACCACAATTGAGGTGGGAAGTACCGACAATCTGGGCGTGGCACTGGTGGGCTGTGGGAGGCCTCAGGTGGGATTTGCTCTTGGTGTGTTTTAGGGATAGCAAACCCCTGAAATAGACAGGAAATGACAGGAAAATACCTTGGAAACCTGGAAATACATGGAAATGAGTTAACTATCATCGAAGTCCCATCCTGGAAACGCTTTTCTATGTTTCTTGATTCTTGGGGTTACTATATCTGAAAAAGTGTTTACGAAGCAGTGCCCGAAAAGGTAATACATTGTATAGATACTGTCAACAGCTCCATTCACCGATTGAAAAATGTTGAAACATGAATTGAAATGTTCAGACAGTATGAACACTTGATTTTGTAAATGTGCATATTACATACTATATGCTGCCCATGAAATTTCATCCCTAAAAACAATGAACAAATGTGTTGAACTGGGTTAAAATGTGGATTTATCCATCTTAAGACAGCTCATCATATCTTGACTAGCCTAGGATAGCCTAGCACTGAAGATTTAATCAACAAGAAGGATCAAGAAGGGCAGTATAACCTCAATTGCGTGTTACCAGTGACTGGTGCTTTCAAACAATGGTCCGATCCCTTTATTGGACGGTGACTCCGCAATGGGTCTTTACCTCGTGTGCTCAACACCAATTTGGGCAGCATTTGCTCCACGAAGATTTGAAACTCTTGACCTCACAAAGTCTAATTGGTGAATAAATGATAATACATGTGAATAATCAATAATGATGAATATCCATTTCAAACAAGAACAGAGAGTATTGCGTTGGGATGTAACCCATTTTTGGAACAGTTTTACCATGTTTTACGCATTGAATCCCTGAGTTTCCCGGGGTTCTAACTTGCATTGCTCGTGGCATTGCTGTTTGCTCAGTATTGGTTTCAGCCATAAATGTGGGAATGCAATGCCCAGCTTAAGATGAGTTTCGTTTGCAGATGTTCTACAATGTCGTGCCCTCCAGTTATATGATGTTATAATGTTGTTTTGAAACCAATCAACTGATATTATCAACAATTTACATCTACCATCATCTACCATAAATCCTATCTGACCAATTTTTGAGCCAACTTAGCTACCATACTGGGGTACCAACAGGGGCCCACCAGGTCATTCAGCGCCCGCAAAGGTCGCATTATGCGCGCCCTCTACAACCAGCCAGATCTGAAGCTGCGTTATTTGATCCGGAGCCTCTTGGAACAGAACTTGGCACGGGGATGATGTCACTGGATGGTTGGGATTCCGGGAAGCATCCCCGGCTGTCCAAGTTTCAGCGATTTTCAAGTCAGGAAATTGTTATTTATGATAGTTATTGGTGGTTTTAGTTGTTTTTATTAGTATTGGATTGGTGCTAGTATCGTTTAGCCAGACTGGTTGGGAAGCTGATTGAACGCATACCATTGATGGGTTTTGACCGATCGTGACAGGTGTACTTCATCTATGTCTCTGCCCATAGATTCGTGGTGATATGACCATAAATACAGATCCTAAATGATCCTAAGCAGTTCACAAACTGACCATGGCCCATCTAAGTCGGATCTAATCCCCATTTCAATTCCCGCTGCCAAACTTCCACACCATGGCGGCATCGTGAGGTCATGGCGTGAGCCGTTGGACGCAGCGCCTAAGTGGGGACATTACTCAGTGGGAGAGCTCAGGGATGCATGGAATCCATTGGAACCCCATGGAATCCCATGGAATCCATGGGCGAAAATCTTGGAATGTTGGCAAAAAAAAACCAGAGGATCCACCATCTCCAATTTTACAATTCAATGGATTGGTCAATGGGAAAATTTACAGGAAACCCCTATATTTCATGGGAAAATCCATGGTTTCCTGTAGATTTTCCCATTAACCAATCCAGTGAACAATCTTACTGCGTCGTTTTTTTTTTTTAATAACCAATCCCATATATTGGTGGTTTATGGTGACATTGCTTGGGACGAAACTCTTCCTGATGAACCATGGAGGTTCATGGGAACATCTCACTACATTTGGATGAATTATCATGGAGATAAAATGGCATATGAATGGAATATTGATGTTAACCTCAGATTAATACAGATCTAGTCTAGTTCATTAATATGAGCCCTTATGTATGGTTGTTGGTGGCTGGGAAACTAAAAACACAATCACAAGCCTTTCCTTGTTTTCAAACAATGAACTAATTGAATTGACAAAGAGATGGAAGCCCACCACGTAGATCTTTTCCTGGGAAAGCATAGGTTTGGCAGATCCTTAACTTGTATAACATAACTTATGTCAACTTATTCTGTATCCAACTGGTTCTCCGACAGTTGGCTATAATCAGTCGGTGGAGATAGATGGCAATTTGTGTTGGACCTGGCACATGAGTATAGATCTTAAACCAATCCGAAGCACATAGTACCTGGTACCTGTTTGAAGTGCACGTTGAGAACTCAAAACCATGTTTTGAGGCCTCTGGTCGTTTCGAAAACGACACCATGATTTCTCGCACCTTGAGGAAATCCCCAATCATTGTTTATGGGATGCTTAATTTGTGATAATTTATAACATATTAGATATATATCAGGTTTCAAATCCCAATAATTACTAATTTGTCATAATTTATATTAATTTATCTAAGGTAATTAGATAATATCAGGTTTCAAATCCCAATACAGTAATTTACTAAAGCAGCTTATGGCCAGTGAAATTCCACCATTTCGCAGCAGGTGCGGAATCCATCGCCAGGGACACCATGACAAGGTCACGGCAGAGGAGTTGAGCACCTTGGTAGCCGAAGGACTGGGGTTATGGCGATATCTCGGCGAGAACCTCCATTAACTATCCATATGTTGGGATAGTAGCACCCTACAACTATGGTGGCAGCCCAGTTTGTTAGCTAAAGTTGGTTGAGAAACATGGGTTATATGTTTGATTGGTGGATGTATGCTGGTTAATGAAGTTTATAAAGCAACAAACACAGGTGGAGAGCACCAACATGTCGTGAATGTACTTGACACAATTTGTCCTGTAGTGCAAAATTTGGGGAACTCCAAACACGCTGGCACCAAGGCAAAGAAGCTCAACTGTTGGCGGAGGATTTGCGGCAAGGATGCGAAGGTTGGGTAGCACAGCACCCTGGAGCCCATGCCGTTGGCACCTCTTTGTTTACAACTGGAAAAACATAACTCTCTGTAGACATATATATATATGATATAGAATACATGTGTATACATAAATATAATATATATATATATATTTATATGTAGATAGGTGCGAAAAAATAAAACTAATATCTTTCTATCTATCTATCTATCTATCTATCTATCTATCTATCTATCTATCTATCTATCTAGTCTAATCTAATCTAATCTAATCTAGTCTAGTCTAATCTAATCTAATCTAGTCTAGTCTAATCTAATCTAATCTAATCTAATCTAGTCTAGTCTAATCTAATCTAATCTAATCTAATCTAATCTAATCTAATCTAATCTAATCTAATCTATCTACCTATCTATATACATATGCACACTGAGATATTTGCGCACGTTGTATGTACAAAACGGCGCTCCACAAGTAAAGCCACACGGGTTTGCTCCGACTCAGCGAATGCGTTTGATTTTGGCGAAGCAGCAAGACCAAGTTCGGCATTGTGGAGGTGATGCGACAAGATCTCTTGCTGGGACGCCATATGTTACGCGTGGTGTATTGATGACACGTTTGGTTGGTATGGAAAACATGTTGGACAATGCTCAATTACACAAAGGCTAACGATCCCAGCATTTGGATTTAAACAATGCATGTATTCTCTCGGTAGCAAGCCCTGATGCAATAAACTCAATCATCCTCAATATGGCACCATTTAATAAGAGCTTTCCCAAGAAAGATGGGATTGTTTGCAGGGCATCCCAAATCTCATGTTTTGTCATTTTCCCCATGTTTCAGTGGCCATAACTTGGCATAAACCGGTCACTTGTTTGGAGAAACCCACCAAGGACCCACCAACACAAACGGCCTGAAACCACATGTATTCGCATCCCCTAAATAAACAGCAGGGATTTCATTATCTAGGACACCTGCTGGCTGAGAAGGGGTTTGATCATCAAGGAATGGTGGTTCAAGATGGTGAAAGCCACAAGAAATGTGGGGACCACGGACCACTCACAAAAAATAGGGGTATTTGAACAAACTGGTGCTGGATAGTTTAGTTCTGCAATCAAATATGTTGCCATTAATGCCGATATATTACTAACCACCTTTAAAAGATAAACACTATCTGGTTGCAAAGGTATAGCTGTGTTGACCCTGCAGGATCATCCTGGGACCTCATGAAAGGTTTCGGCATGTTGGGATGAAATCCAACGACCATCACAGTCTGGAAAATTGCATGCTCCTGGAATTGGATGACTGGAAGATTTTCAGGAAAAGGATGGTAAAAACATGTAAAAACAATGCTTTCATGCTTTTTTTTTCCTCTAAGCCATCCATTGATATGCACGAATGATGTTCTGTTTGTAGATGGAATGTGTTTTCTTCATTTACCAGCTTAAATTCCCAGAGTCTGAATATTCTCATAGACCAGCAATCCATTCAAAGTCGATGGATGAAAATTCCTCTTGCAAAGCGCGGTCGGGGACCCTCCGGATGCACAGGCGAAGCCCCTGACTTGAATGCGGAATGGCGCAACAACCAGCCACTTGGCCGTTGAATCGTCAAACTTCTCCTGTCGGAGGGCCGTTGAATCGTCAAACTTCTCCTGTCAGATTGGTGATGCCCTTGAATCATAGCAAAATGGGAACCATCAGAAGAGTTGATTCTATCCTCAACTGGCTTAAGCCAAGCACCAGAGGTATTAATGTCCTCCTGAAGTTTGTTTTGTTCATGTTTGTTCCTTTCGGCAGGGACTGAGATCGAAGAACCTACAGGAATCCTTTGTCGTGCAAGGGAAGGAAACAGGTCTTTGAGGATCGATCTTCCATATGTCATCCATTGTAATCCTTTTCAGGTCGTAGCTGATCAATCTAAGGGGTGTACAGTACAGAGGGTAGGCTTGGCATACCCTATGGCAATCAAACATGGCAATGGACATCAATTGCCAGATTGTGTGTGGAAGACTCTCCAGTTGTGATTTCTCCTTCATCCCATCCACATGAGGAACCATATGTTTCTCCTTCAGTGAAAGTTTTCTTAATGAACTGATTTGAGGTTTGTTGGGCTGTCAACTTCATAAGTGCGTGTCCAAGATTGATGCATATATCTCTATATATAGTATTAGCCAAAATCCGTTGGTTAATCATGATGTTCCTCCTGAAGAATGTCCGTTTTGGTAGAATAATTCAAATTTTCAACCGCGCCTGTACGTTTCCCGGGTTCTGTTTGTCCAGCGACACACACCACAGTTGGTTGGAGATATGATTTGCAAAAAACATTTTTTTCCCCTGAAGCGACCATCATCAAAGTCAACTTGTTGGGACAACTTGCCTAGCGATCCAGTGATCTGTGAATAAAGTTTGAAGTGCTTTTTTGGCAGCAAACCCACCATTTTTTTCAGGATGTTGGATGGTGATACGACGGTTTGCTGGAGATTTTTCTCTATGGTGAAGTGATGCTAAGTGGCAAAAACGCGAGTTTCCACCGCCCCCCAGGAAACTCATGGAGGTGGTTTGGGAGCCCAAACCATGCGAGTGGTGGGTGGGTAGAAAGACTGCTGGTGGTTGGTTGTTGGCCTACTGATTTTAGCAAGATATGAAGGCACATTACATTTTGCTGCATTTCATTTGATTAAAACAACAAATATATATATATATATTATACAGCATTTTCAAGAAAATATAGATGTGTATAACTGTGTGTAACTGTATCACGTATATTTTTATATATATATATATGCATAAGACTATATACATGGTTAGCCATGGAATGGGAGCTTCTTTGGTGGCAAACCAATGGACCATTTCCATTTTCATCCTTCATGTCAAGGGTGGCACTTGAGCTTCAAAGTCATATTGGCAAATGCGGTGTGAAGGGGACGGTCCATGGCCAACCGTTCCATGTATTCGGGCCTTAGATCACAGCACCATGTGCATGATCATTTCTTAGTACCGTAAGCCTCTGTGTATGCCCAATGCCAAGCGTGTTACAAGATGTTGCAAGCATGAATGTGGGTCAAAATAGCATCACAACATATGCTTTGCCATTGTGTATTATTAGGCATGTCAAACATCTTTAATCTTTAGGATTCCAATTGCTCAGAATATATAATTGGCTTAAGGTGAACAAGGCTTTTGGTCGATATTGGTTGGCCCCGCCCGTAGCAAAGACAACTAACACTACGGTATCACAACAAAGGGCCATGTCCGATAATAAAATCAAGCAAAATCAATTTTATAGGACGTCATTTCAAGGTGCCATCTTCCATTTTAAGGGTCTGCTAGTCAAGATTTGGTATATACTTTATGTTTTATCACATTGCTATGGATATATATATATATAATATCATAATTGTTTCATTGCATCATCATATTAGCATCATATGATCATCATCGATTCTTATGATGCCATTTGTTCGGGGGCACCATTGAATTCAACTGCAAAACCGCCCCAAGGTACAAGCTCTACATGCTGCGGGAGACGACGTGCCGGGGCGCCGGGGGCCCAAACAGTGCGGTTTCTGTGCAGTTCGGCACATGTGGTATTGCATTGTATCCCAACCATTAGTTGGTAAATTGGTAGGGCCAAAAGTAAGCCATACCCCATTTTCGTGATGATTGTCCAAATTGCTGCTTTTGTCCATGGAATGGGTTTCAATCAAATCCAACCAAGAACGAGCAACACCTTCTGAACTCTGCACCACCTTCACTTGACATGGAAGTGATAGTTCTTGAGGCCCCATTGCTACTGTGGTGTTTGGCGAAGTATTTACTCAACCTCGCAGCCTGATGTCCCCAAAACTCCCAAATGCACTCACCCATTTGCACCCAGCAAGATTGCGGAGGTTTCAGGTGATCGGGAACGGCATTTGATTGACGATAACCTGTTTCGGTGAAGGTACTGATTGAAATTGATTGATGTTTGTTGGTGTCCACTTATTTCGGTTTTTAAGAGTCCCCACACAGATTCCATTATTTTTACATTTGATACTCATCTCATCAAAAAGCAAACTGAACACATGATTTTACCTTGTTCTTCCAGGGGGGGTTCCTGTACGTTGGGAACACTTTTTTGGGGATGGTTGCTGAGGTTTAGCCCCTGCCGATGGGCTGTTCGCCCTGCGGGAGCTGTTGAAGAAGTGCCTTGCCGTCCAGAGGGCCCACCAGCTGGGCTGAACTACTGCTGGGATGTGCCTGGCAAATGACCAAACAACGCCATTTTAATAGGGATTGATGGGCAATTAGAAGGATTTGCCCACTATACATTGGTACCAGGTGGTGCCCACCAGCCATGTGTTGATTACTCGATCAGCTATAAACAGGCTCTGCATGGTGATGCCATACATCCAACCGTTCATTTACCCACCGAAACTTAGCGAAGAAACTGGGGCACCACCAAACGGAGCGCTTTGGGTCCGGGAAATCGCGGTCCCATGTTGGGTCCCGGACATGTGAAGCACAAATTGTTCACCATCTAGGCCAAATGATTCTGGCCACCAGTCCATATTTGATCAAGTGCTACCATACACATAAAATGTATACGAAGGTATTCATATGTGCACACACTTGAACACACAGCGCATGTATAATTATAGATGTATGTATCATGTATCCATACATATATTGTTTATTTTATGATTGACATCATGATTGAGAGTAAACGACATCAATGCCGGCAACTTTTCCAGTCATGCCCAGGACTGAGAAAGGCGGCTTGGACGAGGAACGCTGCACTGCTTGGGAATTGGAGCAGGTGCACGCAGCAGATGTATGGCGTATCAAAGGGGTGAGGGGAAATGTGGCTGGTGAATGCTGGATGCATTTGTGGTCATACATTTAGATTGTCGGGAATTGGATTGGTTTTCCAATGTTTGCCACCTTTTGCAGGGGGATCAACAAACCAACCAGATTGGTGGCTGAACATGGGGTTGTTCCTTGGTCCATAAAAGGGGTGGCTTGTTTAAGATAAGTCTTACCCCGTTGTTTTTAATGCGAAGGGGTATGATTAACAAGAGTCGCTGGTTTGACCAGCACAGATGGGCATTTCACCCACAAGAATGGAGATTTGGACCGTTAAGACACGTAGATGAGTATTGGTTGTTTTCTGGCCCATACAGGACATAGGGAAAATTAAAACTCAATATTGAATATTGGGCTGATGGAATTGAATCCAGTGATGAACATGTTCAATGGGAAGGGATTCCATGAATTTCTATCTGGTGCAGCACGGTTTTACCGTTTTACCTCATGTTTGTACTAGGTAGTGGCGCCCCCTGCATAGAAGCCGATTTATCGAAATTACTCCTATATATATATATATATATATAACGCATTTGAGTTGAGTCGTACTATAATCATAACATGCTATCATCAAAAACCCAACAATTCACCTAGTTATCAACCAAGTCAGGCCATTTTGGTCTGTTTTTTACCAAGCCATGGGTGGGTGAATTGTTTGGCGAGGCCGGAGTACCTGGCTTGATGCTGCAGTATTTGATGGATGATTCGGCGCACGGAGCTCATCGCTGCGCAGGGGGTGGTGCGCACCGTGCTGGGGCACGGAGCTCATCCCAACATATCCATTGGTGATCCAATGAAACATCAAATCAATTGTTCATATGGAAGTTCGATAATGATTATCGGATATATCAAGTCTATGAACCTCAAATATAGATCATCAGCTTATGAGATATATCCAGTGAGAGGTTCATACACTTGAGCAAGTATGTGGTTGATGATTTTGGTGAGAGCAAACCATTTATGCTTGGCCTTGGATGCACATCAAAGTATTGGATGATCACTAAACTCACATCTTTTATTTTGTATGTAAGCTATTTCCCATTGAACTTTGGATTCTCAGGGTCGGAACCATGAATTTTAATAGCATATCAACTGCCTCTTGCACATGTGATTTTTGATTATGGCCTAGAGGCACAACCAGCTTGTACTTTAGACTCTGGACTAGATTGGCTCAGTAACAGTGGGATGTTCCGTCTCCAAAAGCCTTCCAAATTGGGGAGGGCTGCGGGTCCGCATTGTTGCTTTCGGTTGGGTTGGATATAAGTCGCAGTTTTAGGCTCATCCTGTTGAAAAACATGGAATCATAGCGCTGTTTCTCCACATGCTGTGGCTTTAGCATGCACTCATTGTAAAGTTGCGGAAGCATGAGCTGAGTGTCATGTGCACAGACGTGGCTCTATGTTCGAACATGCGTCATGAAGCACCATTAAGGATCATGGAGGATTGTTGGGTCTATATATCTTGTCTTACTTGTGTCTTCTTTGTTTGAATCTAAATCCAAGAGAACAAAGATCAGATGGCCATTCTGGTTTCCTTTAAAAGCTGTCACTGAACCCGAAACAAAGCCTATTTGAGGGTTTCATCTTCCATTGAAGTGTGAATTTGTTGGCAAATATTGTGAATTACGAAGAATCAGCCTACGAAGTTGTAAGCGTTTCTGATCCGCTCCACCTAAATATTAAATACTCTCCCCATGGCCCCCAAAATGCAACATAGTCCAACATGATCCAACACTAAACCAGTGTCTCAAAGGATGGTTTTTTCATATGTGCAGAAAGGAATTAACCCAATATAATAAACCTATCATTTGGGGATGCTTGATACAATTCATGGTGATATTGGGGATGATTCATTATTGGCTTTACCACATCATGGATTATCCATGTTGAGCTCTCAGATTTTTCCTCAGTGGCCCATAGCATGCGGATCGTGTCGCCTGGCCGGTGAATCGCCTCCTGTGAGGAGACTGATATGGATGATTGGGGGGACCATGCCAAGGGATTGGAAAATGTGCAGGAAACAATGGATTATACTATCAAATAGAGAAGTTTCGCGTAACATTTCCCCTCAACCAATCCAATGAACCATCCCAATTGCCTGTTTCAGATATTTGAATTATTGATTCTAAGTTACCCCGGTAAAGTCAAACGGGAGCCAAAAGGACAGTCAAATCATGTTTCATCGTGGTTTCCCGGTGACGATCCCCAATGAATATTGCTTTATTTCTTGGGAAGATGGAGCGGGGGGTGGATTGAAATCACCATCCCTCCAAAAAGAATACAATTTTCACAGTGGCGATGAAACGCACTCGCAAAATGCGTGGCCCCTGAATTTCACTGCAACATGCTTATCGGAATGCCGCCAGCAATGACAGGGCCAGAACCTGATCGAAGAAACCTTCCTGTGTGATTGTGGACTGAAACTCTAGTTGGCAAAGAAAAAAGGACGTGAATTACCTTTGAAACAGATTCGATGCAACCAATGGAAAGTATATGAAAGTATTTTATTTAGTTTCGCCAAGTAGGGCTGGCTATCCGCAGAGATCTCATGCCTTTGAATGAATCTGCTTCTCTTGAATCCCAAAAATCAATAGATTCAATACTCAACCGGGCTTTCCAGGGGTTGTCATGAACAGCAGGGAAGGATTCATTTCGGGAACCTTTCAGACCAACTGCTATTGAAAAGCGAGCGGCAACGCGAAGACACATGTCGCAACGCGCCGCACATCGCCATTTTTTAGCCCAAGCATGCGCTGGGCAGCTTGCCTCACATGTCACACAGCTGGCACCTTTCTCTACGTGTGAGAATGATTCCCACGTCCCGTATTTCTGCAATAGCTTGGCACCACCAACCACTTCATTCTCCCGACTCTGATAGGGTCCTTCAGATTTCAGATTATTCGCCATGGATGGATGATTGACAACAGGCCTGTTGTTGGGTACACGACCTAAGGCATAGAGAAAAACCATGATAAACTCTCATCCCAGTTAGTAAGTGGATACAAGTGGGTTTGTCACCCATGTATAATGCAACAGTTATTTCATATATAGTTATATAATGTTAAATATGATGCAATATTCAATGATACAATAGATTCATAGAGTATCTCAGATTCAGGTACATTCCCCACTTACTGGCTGGGATGGTTTGAGACAACCAGATCCACGACGAACATCGCGCCATGATCTTCCTTCCAGCGCCGGCCGCAGCAACCGCTGCACCCCACACGGCGCTGGCTGGATTTCAGCTGCGCGTGCCGCGTGCGCGGCACCGCGCAGGTGGGGCGGGACGGCTGTGGCTGGGGGTAATGTTCTGGGATTGATACGGTTGGCCATGGTTAGCCATGGTTAGCCCAACAAGAAACCATAGAAAATCGGGGATTTTACTCATTTAACCACTAAAAATGGAGGTTTAACAATCCAGAATTGGGATTGCCATGGTTAGCTCCGCAACAAGCCACACCCCAAATTTACCGCACCATTTGGAAGTGATATATGGTAAGCCATGCGGCATCATGTCATAGGTTTCCACAAGTCCGGTAGACAGGTGACTCTGCTGGAGATGATCGAGTAGTTGGACATTCCTATCCTTTGGTTAGAAGGAACTGAGGAGCTAGGGGTAACCACATTCCCTTTCAAATGGGGAGCTAAGGAACTACAATCAGAGCAAAACAAAACCAGATGATAGATTGTTTCTTCTTATTTCGCGGAATTTTAAACTTATGGAAGCGCATCTGAAATGGTCATCCATGACTTGGATGATTTGGGGATACCCCCATGACTTAGGAAACCTCCAAATGATGATGAACCAGAGTTCATTTATAGAAGATTTTCCCATTTATAAAGGATTTTCCCATTGAAGCCAAAGACACCAGATCCTCACATCTCACTCCTCGGTGTCCCAGGTTGCCCTTGCAGCTTGGCTCCTTTGGCTCTGGCGGCCTTGAGCTTCGCAGCGTCGCGGAAGCCACCGAAGCACGTGACGGCGCGGCGGGGACAGGGGACTGTCACTGGGCATCCGCGATGGGAAGCGTGGACGATGGTTCACCTTGGGGTGGAACAATGTGCATGTGCTTGTTAAAACCAGAAATTTGTAGCTCCAGTTGATGATAAAATGGGAAGATGGATGACCATCCAGCTACATCGTAAGCCTCCAGGTGCAACAGCCCTACCAGATCAAGATGGATTGCCCTCTGGTTATTTAACATTTAACGTAGGTATGGAAAACAACAATTTTTAATGGATAATGGGTAAATCATCAAAAAACATGTTTGAATAAGGAATTGCCCATAGCCATGTTAAAACAATAACAGAGCCACACACTCAGACAACCCACTCAAACTTTGACTAGTTTGTCAGGAAACCAACAAACTGAGAAACTTGATGATAGCCGAAGGCTTTATGACAATTGGAGATGTCATGGAGATGTTGTTTAGTTGGTGATGTGTTTTCCGGTCCTACCTGGAATCATGGCCCTAATTGACTTTCATAATATGTTTGGACGTGTGGCTCAAGCACCAACCACTTCTGTTTCCAGATCCGTGCAGCTGAGGATCTGCGCGACTTTCTTCTTCAGTTGGATCATCGGAATCTGAGGCGATGTCGGTTTGCAGCAAGCACGCTGCTAGACCATCCCATTTTGGGATGGTTTTCGATACCTACCATTTCTGTGAAAATCAGCGGTGGCTCACAGTGCTCACAGCTTGGAGAGATTTTCTACAGCGAAGTTGGGTGGATGACCCATAGCTTGGGCTTGGGCTTCTCGGAAATCAAATGAAGACATTTGCAGGTATTGTCAATACATCTTAAGCCAGAGAGAATTGGATTGGCCCTTGACTGCACTAAGTAGGTAGTAAATGGATTACAGTTGGGTATATCCACTGGCCCATCTGCGAACACATCCGGTTAGATTCCCTGGAGTCTGGCAGGCGGGGCCCATCCAATGGCGTAATCGCGCCAGCCAGCGCAACGACCATGGCCAACGGGACGGTGAACGGCCACACTTTGGAGCTGAAACAGTTGGATGTGGTCGGATTCTGGATTGAACTATCTCCAGTTACGCGTGTTACCCTCCAGCAAACAAAAAGCGATGGAAATCCATGGCTTTCCCGTTCGGAAATGATGTACTACATTTCATCTCTGGTATATACTTGTGCTATTTCACTGCAGGGTCGGAAGGACCCTCTTGTAATCTGAATATTCCGGCAATGCTATGGAAATGGCCCGTTTGAAGATATTTGCCTCTTAAAAATGGTGGTGCTCCATAGCTATATGTTAGATTTAACAGTGGGTATCCAGTGGCATTTGGAGGGAGCTCTGCGGAAGGGGTATGGTCATATTATCCACATTCCCGAAAACACATAGGAAAGCATCCTCGTTTGCTTGGATCGTCTCAGTTAGTAATGTGATGTTGCCCTCAAGAAAAGTGATCAAATGAGGTTCCTCAGTTGTTGGTCATATAATTCATGTACCAATATCCTTTATAAGCCGTGCTTATTCCCAATGATGGCCCGCAACTGAAGCTCCAAGGAAGTTGGAGCGATTGGGATTTTCAAGAGATGCAGCGGGTGGGTCCTAAGGAGACCCTGGGGCGATCTGCCAAGGGCTCAAGATGACATGATTCATCCAGGTACAGTACCTGTACCTGATGGCCTGATGGTACCTGATGGTGTGTGTGTGTGTAAATTGATATATGGCTATGGCTCAAAATTATGGCACCCAAAATGGTCATTTTTAATGGTAGATTAATATAAACCCACCAATAATAGGGTTAATAATTTTGAGCCATACCCATATGATATACGGGAGTCCGGCATTGTTTCGTTTTTGGCGTTGTGTCACAGTTTTTCATGTCCATTTGGGCCAGGAGTTTGCCGCGGAGGTCGCCTTGTCTCATCCTGGTGGTGAATTTCAGAGACTTGCTGCGGACGGGGAGAGTCAACTTCAGGGTCCGGGTCAAGGGATGTCAGAAACAACCACTTGTTTTTGCATCGATTCTTGTTCAAGGTGATGATTCCTTGGTTCTTCCTTGAATCAGTCCATCCACGAGCCTAAGGTGTTTTCAAAACAGACATATTGAAATCCCTCACCCTTCCTCCAGTTTAGAACCTGAACATGTGAAGATGTTGGGGGCATTAAAGAAATTCCACAACAATATGATGTTTGAATACTTTGATGGCTTGGGCTGTCAGTGGTTCGGTGTTCGGACTTCAGCATCATGCTTCGTCAGCTGCCAGCGTCCCAGGATCGTCCGAGATCGATCCGCGGTGGCATTAATCTGTGGTTTGGTGGATGGCTATTTAGATCGATGGGCTGGAAGGAGCGAATGATATTTTTGTTGACCGGCTTGTATTTCTTGAACGACATATAACAACATACAGCAGGGAAAGGGAGCTCGCAATGGCTCGCAAGCAAAAGATGCGGGCGCAAAACACCCAAAAGAAAGATGATGTTTTCGGTTCATTGATGGTTGCAGGTCTCAAAGTGAGTGTTGATGCAAGATGTTGACCAGGACCAGCTTTAGAAAGTACAACCCTGGTTTTCTTTGTCAAGAGACAGTTTTGAATTCGTTCAAACCGTCGTTTGTGTTGCTCACACACCTACTTTTTCTCGGTCACAAGCAAACTGGTTGTTCTTCCGCAATTGTTTGATTCACTCCCCTTGTTATTATTTAATATTATTTATAGATGACATTTCTTGAAACCACATTTCTATACACTTCTACATCTTTTTGGTAGTTCAATACTAATTTGATTTGTCACACCTGCCACGTTCTTCCTGCACTTGTTTGTCAAATTCATTGTTAACCAGTGTTTGTGTTTATAGCAACCCCAAAAAAGATAGAAACATAAAATGCAAGGAAAGTGATGTGAAATAGTTTGAACTTTACATTGCGTTTGTTGTTCTTGAAGTATGCATCATTGTTTGCTGCGTACATCCTCCATTCAGATGACCCATACGATCACCGAGGCGACTGGTCGCAGGTCTTCTACCCCGGCGGAGACACGGGTGCTGTGGCGGGCCCCGACGACGAGGGCCATGGCGTGAACTGGAGTTTGGATGGCCATGCGGGAGACGTGTGGCGCGGCTGAGAGGGGTTGGTCAATGATCTCAAGAATCAGTTGCCTTGATCTTCAGCTGACTGAAGCGAAAAAGGGGGTTGGAAGATTAGTTTCCGCTATTTTCCGCTCAAACATGCTATTTTGCGGGGCCTATTGTGTCGTAACTTGATTAGACGCGGTTTCTATCTCATAACTGCATGGCTTAAATCCGGCAACGTTTGAGGCGCCATGACCCAGATTATCTACAGATGATCACAGATGGTACATTTGCATGGCCTTACCCAAGCATCTCGTCGAAATGTGGGTAAATAAGCAAGCATCTCCATACATTGTATGCGTATTGATCTATTGTATATTTCCACATTCCGCACATGTATATACAATTGTACACATAGCTATATAATATAATGCTATATACATATGTATATACATAGATGGCTCTAGAGATATGGATAGATTGCTTGGATAGATAGATGATCGATACCAACCATACTGATAGCCCCGCCACGGCCCCAGGTTCCGCATCCGCGTGTTCTGCAACGGCGATGCCCGGGCCAGCTCGGTGCAGTGGCAGTGGCTGCGCTCGGAGGTGGAAGAGATGGAGCCAGGCCAAATACGGGAAAACGCTGGGTTTTGAATGGGATACCCTTCAGTAAACTCAGAGAACTATGGAACGCACCAATTTTTATCGTTGTTTTTTCCGTAAATCCACAGCTATGTTAGTTGACTGGAGGGCCACCAAGAAGAATTGCAGATGCGGGATGAATTGGATTTTGCGATGAATTGGGATTGTCTGGGAGATCAAAATTGGCCCTGAAAATCAACTGCATTTTTAGAGGAAAGTTTGGCTAATGCTGTTGTTTTAGCAGGAAAATTTGGATTATTTGAAGGAGATTGACCCGTGTAAACCTTGGTGATGAGGTTCTAGCAGCAAAAGCGGGATTTAACCAACAAATACATGGAATTTAAGAAGCAAAGACAATAAGTTTCACTATGATATTTCTTGTCATGCATGGAGGGATGTAATGTCAGGTCATCTCTTCCATTTTGCAAGGTACTGGTATCTAGAATTTGCAATGCATGGTAAGAGGCCTCTTTGTCATTGTCCGCAATTATCCTATACCGATAATTGTGTTTTATGTCTTAAGCCTGCCAGAAGATGACACTTCTTTCAACATCTTTCAACTATGTTTTCATTCCGGCAAACAACAGTATGAACACCAAAATACGGTCATGCCATAATGGAATAAAACCACGGACTTGATCATGGACAACATATCCGCTGGAATATGCTTTGGATCTAAAAGGAGAGGTGCCCCCAGTTGCTGCACGGGCACCTTTTTCATCCGCCCACTTAATCAATAAGCACACCTCCGGAAGCCTTGCTTTAGTAGTGAATGTGATTTTAGGGTGGAATTGATGCACCAGAATGACATATTATAAATGGATTTCTGACTGGGCACAATCAGAATTCGAGTGTGCTTGGAGCAGATTCATATACGGAGCTCACCTTTGCAGGTGATTATCACAGCTATGGTGGGAAACCAGCATACTGATGTTGAAAACATAAATAAAACCTGTTTTTATGAAAATGTGTTGCGGTGTCTTTGTGATATGATCCAAATAGCCATTTTGATAGCGCAATAGACAGCCAACCTAGATGATATGGAATTCGTTTCGATCAAGCATTTACAGTAAACTGCATCAGGCCGACTGCAAGTGGCAGAGGGGCCAAACTCAGCCTATTCGAGCTGCCCAAGGTTACTAGAGTCACAAGTATGATTCTTCAAATGAACTCAATGGATTGATTCAAGGTAACATCTATGGGAAAGCAGGATTGAACCCCCCTTGGGTATTCTGTGGATTTTTTCAACGGAGTCTGAGATCCAACAGTTCGACTTCGATCTCTCCAGGCTGGTACGATCCATTGGAGCCATCATGGGAATCAGCTCTACAAAAATTAGAGGAGCTGCGGGCCATTGGGATAGCATCCTAATCTGTGTCACTTGGGCCATTTCTGGCGATTGGAAGCAACAAGTTTCCTCAAATTAGAAGCACACTTCGGCGATACGGGTATGGGCCAAGAAGTGGGGTATCAATGGGCGCGCACATTCAGTTCTACTGTCTTTATTGGTAGTTGCACCATGCATCAAAAGACAGTTCCCGGTTTGATCGGACATGATTTGGTCATTCACATAGACCAACATATACCGCAATGTATATTGCACTATACCCCCACCAACAATAAGCAAATAGATTCATATACAATCTATATACTGTATAGTATATACTATATAATTTAAAGAAATGTATCTTTCATTTATATGTAGGTTGTTGTGTGCGAATTTGATGTCTTTGATGGTTTGAAATCAGTTCCTGCGCAGGACCTCTGGTCCCGTGAGAAGCAGTCCGTGGAACCCAGCGAGGACGACTACTGGCAGGTCATCGCCGCCTGCGAACGCGGCGGCGGAGCACCGGAGGCGGCGCGACAGGCGCAGCTGTTGCGACAGGAGGTGAAGGAAAGGAGATATGAGGCGCGGGGGGGTGACGGGGGTTGGGGCTGGGATGTCAAGGATTCAACTAAAAAATGTATAAACATGTCATTGAACTGGCAGAATTGGGGGTGAAAACAAGCGGAAAAGGGTCTTGGTGGGGTCATTGGGTTAGTTCCGTTGGGGAAGCTTGCGGTTGAAATACTTCCATCATGAAAATTTATGCATAGATTATGTGGTTTCTGTAAATTTTCCTTTAAACCAGTTCTGGGAAGAAGCGGTGTGGCCTGGAAAGATGGAAAGATGGGGGTTTAATTTGCTGTAACTTCACCAGCAAAAATGGGCATGAGCCAACGTCCAGGTTTGCAGGGATGGAATTCAGGGATGGGCCGATGGGCCCCTGGAATTCTGAATGGGAAAAGGGGTCCATAAATGGTCCATAAGTGGATTGGGGTCTGCTTGGATGGGAAGAAGAGGTTGGAGGGGGTGGGTTGGCGATGTGAACAATGACCTCATGGGCTGACCTGATCGTACACCTGAACAAAACCAGGACTTTCTATGCCAAAATCGGGGTGGAAATGTGGCTCCTGTTGACCCTCAACAAAACCCAAAGAGATGGTTTTCGATCCTGACTTCTTGAGCCTTGAAGCACACGGGTTTCCTGGATGTCGGCTACCAAAACAGTTTCTAGGTGTTTTTTTTTCTTGCCTCTATTGCACAACATAAAGTACGATAACATACTCATGCCATCCATTGTTTTCTTGATCCATCGGAATAGTTTCAGGTGGATTCAGGTAGAACTCCCAGCCCGTCATCCAGTGCCAGGGTGTGGATCGTTTCTTCTTGACACCACGAGTCTACTGGATCCTTGGACCTCACAAGGAGGGGGGGGTTCTAAAGATTGTAAGATTGTGACTTTTGAACCTCCACAGGATTGCAACTGCAGGCGACTGCCCTTCTTGTTTGCAGATTCCTTTCTTTTCAGGTTCGATGTTTGTTGAATTGTTGGGAGCTAATTATGCACATGGACACATGGAGGGTATTGGAGGGTCGTTCCACTTAGACATTGAATAATGAGCAGCAATTTCAACTTTTTTGAATAACAATTCCAACTAATGAATGTTATGACTTGTGCAACTGGGTTAGAACAGCAGTTGCCAGCTCTGGCCACGGCTACAACAGTTGGAATGATCCTCCAAGCTATAGTAGTTGTGTGCCACATGGCTGGATGACCATCAGTCATGAAAATATATGGGTGCCTAGTCAGGTCACACCCCCACCAAAATAATGCCACCAAAACAGTATCTCGCATTTTCCCTCATGTTGTGAGAACAAATCAAGCCCATAGTGTTTAGAGGCTTTACCGCTTTACCTTTTGGGTGGTACCCTGAAGCTTCCATGTATGTTAGTTTACCCTACTATAGGTATATCCAGCATAAATCCTAGTACTAGCTTTCTCACTCACAAACCAACTTAGCTAAGTATGAGGCACCACCTGGTAGTGGTTGGAACATGGCTGGAAGACGCAACATTGACTACACCCAGGAACCGTGATGTACGTCGCATGGGATGTGGGGCTTCAAACGCTTTGGACGCTTGGGATGGAGAGACCTGGAACGGGCTCAAGCTTGGAGTGGGGATTTACCCTCTGGTAAACAAACACAGCTACTGAAAATGGCCATTGATAGTTGATTTACCCATTGACAATGGTGTTTTTCCATACAGTAATTATGTTAGTTTACCAGAGAGGAATCAATGTGACCCACATAAAATGTGGAACAAACTTTTGACCATGTCGTAGATCTTGGGATGGGCGGTAGTTTAGTCCTGTAATCCCTGACTATACATGAGGATTGTCACTAACCAGCTTTATAACAAACGCAGGATGTCCAAGACTGGCCATGATTTGATGAAGTACCTTTGGTACACAACAAGATGTCAGACATGCCAAACATATACGGCTGCGTTGGTCGCATATGCCCTTGTGTTGTAGTGTGGCAACCATCATCAAACCATTGTCGTGTGCAAGTTTAGTGCTTCAATCTAGGGAAACCAGGGAGCAATTGGCCGCAATTCGGAGGTTCTAATGCGTTTAGGTCTGTAGCACGTGAATGCTCTAGCCTCGGTTATGCTCCAGGAAAAAAAACGACAGATGTATCCCATGATCAGACCCAAGACTATACTTAACTAAACTGATATTATGTTCCTAGGGGGGGGTGAATAAGGGTAGGGATTGGTTTTAGTAACGTCAGCATCTCAATGATTCTCACACTTCACACTTCTTCATTTGCA
Organism: Symbiodinium sp. clade C Y103; assembly: GCA_003297045.1. Taxonomy (NCBI): domain Eukaryota; class Dinophyceae; order Suessiales; family Symbiodiniaceae; genus Cladocopium; species Cladocopium sp. clade C. The sequence continues at coordinate 148,305 of BGPT01000305.1, read as the reverse complement.
TGTTTTCCTGGTGGATCATGGTATTGACCTTTCCATCAAACAAGTGGTGAGCGAACCCTGGAACCCTCCAGAAATCACTCTTTTTTCCCCCAGTGATGTTTGTTGTTCTAACACCATTATAATATTATAAACCCCATCGATAGCTATATATCTAACATTTGAATCCAACAATCAACCTATATACTTTTGAACAATCTTATCTAACAAAATGGGGCACCATTTTGTAGCTGGAAGACTGTGGAGCACTTGGGCTGGCCATTGGTTGGGGAGGGTTTGTGACCGTCTCTGCCGTTGTGGATGCTCAGTGATCTGATCAGCATGATGCAAGATATGGTGTAGATCGATGTAGATTGTGATTATATGATTTGAGTAATATCTTGTGCATGAAAACAGGGTGAAGTTTCTGATCTTCTCCAATATGTTTGATAATGTTAGTACATTTCTGGGTAAACATTTCCAAGATCAAGGGCACTTGGATGCGTCATAAATACAGCCAATTCAGGTGTAGCTTGGTTCATGGACTTTGAATTTTGGTGATGCACTGGCTCAAGCCGATCGCTTGGATCGCCTGAGAGGTATTGACATGAAAAAAAAACATGGTGGTTCCAAACCGTTCCCAATATCCTACCCGACATGGACAAATATAGGGAGTTGTCTCGTCCAAGCGGAAAAGTTGGCACACAGCGTGGTATAGGGATTTTCTACTGCAAAGCTAAATTTTAAGAAGGTGCACTTATTCATAGATCAGTACACATAAACATGCCAATAAAAAGTTATCGAGATAGCCTTCACTTGAAGCATCATGACGAGTGCCTCTCTCTACAAAATCGACGTGAATCAACATAGCAAACTGTGTGCAAAAAAAAGGCCATGTGCAGATTTTGTTCGCAGAAAATCTTTTGCAAACCTCCGACAAAGCAGCTGTGAAGCGGATACTCCAGTAAACATTTGACAGAATGCAAGGTTTTTTCCCATCTCATGTTAGTGATCACCTGTAAGTTTTCTGTGCAAAATTCGGCCCTCTCCGCCTCCGTCAATCGCCATGCTGTCAGTCAGCAACGTGATTTGCGAGGGAGAAGCAGGAAAGTTCGCCGCCAATGCGGAGAGCATTGGGTGGCAGGGAACCTTGTCCAAAAGATTGGGTGTTTATGGTAAGGAATGGGTGTGATTGAGAATAGGGTCCTCAGATTTCAATAATTGTAATAAAAAACAATGATGATGATGATGATGATGATGATGATGATGATGATGATGATGATGGAAGGGGTGAGAGAGGAGCTGGTGTCTGCAAGACGTTTCACCGTCTTTGGAGTGCTGACGCATCTCTTGCTGACGTACTGTCCTGGAGGAGTTCAAGAAAAGCAGACACTGCTCCGCAACCTAGAGGATCCTGCTGAGATCCAAAACATGGCAGAGGCCCCAGCATGTCTGAGGAGATGGTTGAGATGGCGCAAGCGCACCGAAGAGNCTGCTCCGCAACCTAGAGGATCCTGCTGAGATCCAAAACATGGCAGAGGCCCCAGCATGTCTGAGGAGATGGTTGAGATGGCGCAAGCGCACCGAAGAGATCGGTGCCATTTCTCCAGACCCCACTTTGCTGTTGAAGGGGTTGAACAAACTCACTCGACGCCTTCTAGAAGGACACCGTGAACTGCAATTCAGAATATCTCTCATCCGATCCACACTTCTTGTGGATACAGCACCTTCAAAGCAGAACATCGAGCAGTTGGCTTATCACATTCTTTCTGAAGTTGATCAACTTGCACATACCGACAAAAAGATGTCGACTGCCACTNACAGCACCTTCAAAGCAGAACATCGAGCAGTTGGCTTATCACATTCTTTCTGAAGTTGATCAACTTGCACATACCGACAAAAAGATGTCGACTGCCACTGCACCCAAAGGTGATCCTGCGAAGCTCAAGTCCATGGAAGTAGAAGGAGGAGATAAGCAGAAACAAAAGAGAGAAGGTCAAAGTGAAGAACCGAAGCCACGTCAGAAGTGCAAGTTTTTCTTGACGGACTCAGGTTGTAGAAGAGGCAAAGACTGCAGCTGGAGTCATGAGGAGAAGGACGGCAAACGAAGATGTTACGTTTGCGGATCTACGGAGCATCTGGCTCCTACTTGCACTCGACCAAGGGCGCAGGGAGAAGGAAGTCCGCGAAAGCAGAAGGGAGCTAAAGTTGAGGGGGAGGAGAAAACACCTTCACCAAAGGAGGAGACCGTGAAGTCCACTCCAACAGATCCATCTCTCAAAGATTTGCTGGATGAAGCCAACAAGATGCTGAAGTCGCTCTCAAGTTCGACCAGTTCTTCAGCAAGTGCAATAGAGAAAGAGGAAGACACCAAAGAGGATGTCATGCAAAAGCTTCAGCAGCAGCTGAATGCCATCAGGATGAAAAAGTTCCAGCTGAGGAGAATGGCAAAGAGCCAAGGCCAAGGACTCCTTGACAGCGGAGCCACACACCCCTTGCGTCCAGCAAGGCCCAATGAGGACCTCGAGCGCTACCAGAAGGTGGAAGTGTCTCTGGCTGACGGCAAAGAGATCAAGTTGCCGATCACAGAAGGAGGAGTCATGATCAGTCCACAGATGGACACCGAACCCATCGTCCCNGGTGGAAGTGTCTCTGGCTGACGGCAAAGAGATCAAGTTGCCGATCACAGAAGGAGGAGTCATGATCAGTCCACAGATGGACACCGAACCCATCGTCCCCATGGGACTTCTTACGGCCAAGTTGGGCTGCGAGATTCAGTGGAAAGGAAAGGAAGTGAAAGTGAGACATCCACTCCGAGGAGAGATCAAGGTTTTCTATGTCAACGGCTGTCCACAAGTATCGAGGCAAGATGCTTTGGAGCTGATCAGAGAGCTTGAGGATCAGCAGAATGGCATAGGGAAGGAGGCCAAGGAGTTTCANCAACGGCTGTCCACAAGTATCGAGGCAAGATGCTTTGGAGCTGATCAGAGAGCTTGAGGATCAGCAGAATGGCATAGGGAAGGAGGCCAAGGAGTTTCAACAGGAGAAGAAGTGGATGCAAAGACTTTTGCAAGAGCATCCAATTTTTGCTGGATTGCCCGACTGGCTGAAGGGCAGTTTGATTGTCGAGCCAGGTGAATGGGCCGACATACCCGCAAACAAGTGAGTGAGGAAGCGAATGAGGAGGAACGGCTTTGTGGCGCATGTGTTTTCTGGGCCTGATGAGGGATATACCCTTCAGAAAGCATGGAAGCAGCAGGGAGGAGCCTATGAAGATCTGTTGGAGGTAGATCTCCAAAGAGGGGAGCACCACGACATGATGAGAAATCGTGGTGTGTACTCCGGCTTGATCAGGGCCGCCTTAGAAGGAAAGGTGAGAGCCATCATAACGGCACCCAACTGCCGCACCAGAAGCATTCTGCGACACATTCCAGTTCCTGGTGATCCATCTGCCCCTCGACCCATCAGGAAATGGGGAGGAGAGGAATATGGGGTTAGAGACATCACTGANAAGCATTCTGCGACACATTCCAGTTCCTGGTGATCCATCTGCCCCTCGACCCATCAGGAAATGGGGAGGAGAGGAATATGGGGTTAGAGACATCACTGAAGCTGAGAAGGAGATGCTCCAAACTGACGACATTCTCCTTTGGAGGACCATCTTCCTCTACGTGGTCGCTTCTTCAATGGCCAAAGCAAGACAGCTGCCAGATGTTCTCTTCACCATGGAACAACCAGCATCCCCAAGGGCATACAAACCGGAGGTGGTAAGCTGGTGGGACACTCAGGAATGGAAGAAGATCAAGGACNCCCCAAGGGCATACAAACCGGAGGTGGTAAGCTGGTGGGACACTCAGGAATGGAAGAAGATCAAGGACTTCTTCAAGTTTCAAGAGGAGACTTTTGAGCAAGGGAGGTTGGGAGGCATGACAACCAAGCCCACCACTTTTGGTGGTTCCCTTCGCTTGACAAGCGATGACTTTCAGATGCCCCGAAGAGGAGGAATGGTCAAGATCCAAAGCTCCAAACAGCNGTTCCCTTCGCTTGACAAGCGATGACTTTCAGATGCCCCGAAGAGGAGGAATGGTCAAGATCCAAAGCTCCAAACAGCTCTCGAGGTGGGCTCCAGGAGCAATGAACATGGTGGCAAGTGCCATGATGAAGCAAGTGATGCAACATGGCACCAAGCTCAAAGCCGTCTCATGGCAAGATCACATTGCCTTCAACCATCTCCCATATCGACGGGATTGCAGAANTCAGCAATGCAGTCCACACCGTCGAGTCAAATACCCTCGATCAGGAGTCCTCTCCATCGACACAGCTGGTCCGATGATTCCGGCTTATGATCAAGGAGGATATCAAGCCCGATACTTCTTGGTTGGGGTGCTGACATGGAGGTTTCCAAAAGGGGCTGACATGATGACACAGCCAGAAGACAAGCCTCTAGATGGAGATGAGCCAAAGATAGAGGCAGAAGAAAGAGAGGAGATAGAAGATCAGAAAGATGAGGAACCCTCGGAAGACGCCCTGGGGCTCGCANCCTCTAGATGGAGATGAGCCAAAGATAGAGGCAGAAGAAAGAGAGGAGATAGAAGATCAGAAAGATGAGGAACCCTCGGAAGACGCCCTGGGGCTCGCAGGTGAGGACGGATTGGACCAGGGTCCAGCCCAGCTCCCTGCTGAAGGTGAGGAGCCAACCGGGGTCGACGAGGAAGAAAGACAGAAAGAAGAGGAGAGATCCAAGAGAATCCTTGAGGATACAGAATTGAAGACTTTCAGGTTGGCACTCCCTATGAAGACAAAGACTGCAAGGGAGGTTACGTCAACTGTGATGGAGATGTGGCTCAAACTCAGAGCCGATGGATACCATGTCGGGTACATCCATTCAGACCGCGGACATGAGTATCAAGGACACTTCAAGCAGTGGGCCAGAGCCCGAGGCATCCATCTGACCAGAACGTCAGGTGATGATCCAAGAGGAAATGGAAGAGCCGAAGCATGCGTCAAGGCCATCAAAGACCAAATCCGAAGAACTTTGCGCCAAGCCTGTGAGGATTCATCCAAGTGGCCTTGGGCGCTGAGACATGTCAACGAAGTGAATCGATGCGTTCGATTGGGCATCACTCCATGGTGGCCACGCTTCATGCAAGAAGTCAAGGTGAGGAAGAGGACGTGGAGAGAAAAAGACTTTGAGGTTGCATGGGAGACCGTTCTCTACTTGACACCCTCTGCTGAGGAACATGGGCACTGGGTGATGAAAGAAGGAGAAGCGCCAAGGGTCACGAAATGCATCATGAGACCAACGCTGGAACCNCTACTTGACACCCTCTGCTGAGGAACATGGGCACTGGGTGATGAAAGAAGGAGAAGCGCCAAGGGTCACGAAATGCATCATGAGACCAACGCTGGAACCAGAGGATGAGAGAAGTTGGATTGCGTTGGAGAGAGATGCTGAGGATGCTTGGGCGCTGAGGAGAAGATTGAGAGAGAAGGCTGCAGTTCGCAGATTAGATGCTTCAATGAAAGAAGCAGAAGAAGAAGAAGAAGAAGAGCAGAGAAGATGCCAGAAAGAAAGGATCCAGCAGATCCTGAAAGAAGAGGCTCAGTTTCTTCTGGAAGATGATCCAGAGCTGGCCACNCAGAAAGAAAGGATCCAGCAGATCCTGAAAGAAGAGGCTCAGTTTCTTCTGGAAGATGATCCAGAGCTGGCCACAGAGGAGATCCGCATCATCAACAAGTTGAAGAAGATGATGAACACCCCAGAAGATGAAGAAGTTCTTCAAACGAAGATCATCTCCCCCAGAGAAGTGGCCAGAAACTGGCCTGAATGGCTCGATGCCGTCAAAGCTGAAGTTGAGTCGTTGACTCTTGAGAAGGAAGCACTGAGGAGGCTGACAGATGAGGAGCACGATGAGCTCAAAAAGAAGGCCGAGAGGGAGGGGCGAAAAATCGAATACATACCATCGAAGGTAGTATTTACGATGAAACCNATTCCTGGGGGTCACAAGAAAAAGGTGAGGTGGGTTGCTTGCGGCAACCACGAAAGTCGCAAAGAGAATGAAGAAAACTACAGTGGAGGAGCCGATGCAGTGGCTTTTCGGGTCCTGACTTGGGCCGCATCCAAATATGGTTGGAAGGGATGTGTGATGGATGTACGCACTGCCTTTTTGAATGCCTTCATGGAACAAGATCCAGATGAAGACATCCTTCTCATCCGCCCTCCATCCATCTTTGTGGAAAAGTCCTNTGGATGTACGCACTGCCTTTTTGAATGCCTTCATGGAACAAGATCCAGATGAAGACATCCTTCTCATCCGCCCTCCATCCATCTTTGTGGAAAAGTCCTTTTTGGAAAAGAACACGGCCTACCTCCCACTGAAGGCGGTCTATGGATTTCGCCGGTCTCCAAGACGATGGAGCAACCACCGAGATGAGACTATGCGAAGCTTCCAAATCCCTCTTCCTGGAGTCCCATCAAAGACTTTGAAGCTACTTCAACTTGAAAGTGAACCNATGGAGCAACCACCGAGATGAGACTATGCGAAGCTTCCAAATCCCTCTTCCTGGAGTCCCATCAAAGACTTTGAAGCTACTTCAACTTGAAAGTGAACCAAATCTTTGGAAGGTTGTTGAAGAGAAAAAAGGGAAGGAAGAAGAAGGGTGCTGGTTNCCCATCAAAGACTTTGAAGCTACTTCAACTTGAAAGTGAACCAAATCTTTGGAAGGTTGTTGAAGAGAAAAAAGGGAAGGAAGAAGAAGGGTGCTGGTTGACCAACGGTGGTGTTCTTGGTCTTTTGATGACGTATGTCGATGACATCTTCGTGGCCTCAAGTGACCCCATCATCCAGGTGATCACCCAAAAGATCCGATCGACCTGGACCACTTCAGAGCCGGAGTCGCTCTCTCAATCTGCAGTTCGCTTCCTTGGAATGGATGTGATGGAAGTTGGAGGAGGAGAGAAGAGTGCATGGCTCATCACACAGGAGTCATATGTGAAAGATTTGCTCTCAAGACAGGAGAGCCAAGAGAAAGAGAAGAAGATCCCCATCACGAGAGATCAGGCTGTGATGGAGCCTGATGAAGATGCACCAAAGTTGGAAAAGATCCGACAGTGCCAAAAGGAGGTGGGAGAGATCTTATGGCTGGTGACTCGCAGTCGCCCTGATTTGATGTTTGCCACCAGCCGGATGGGCTCTCATGTCACCAAAGCAACGACCATGGTCCTTCAAACAGCTGCGCAAGTTCGAGGATATCTCCAAAAGACTGTCACTCAAGGGCTCCTGTTTGAAGAAGACCCACAACAGGAAATCATCATCAAAGTCTTCACTGATGCGTCGTTTTCCCCAGAAGGTGAGGAGAGTCATGGCTGCTTTGTCGTGATGGTCAACAATTGTCTCCTTTTTTGGAGATCTGGCAGACAACCCACGATCACCCTGTCAACAGCAGAATCAGAGTTGAATGAGGTGGTGGAGGGAATGAATGCAGGCGAAGCTGTGGCGGTCATCATCGCCGAGCTCTGTGAGGAAGTTCAAAAAGAGGTGTGGACAGACAGTCAGTCTGCAGCGTCCATACTGGTCAATGAAGGAGGAAGTTGGAGAACCAGGCACCTGAAGATGAGGTCTGGTTACGCACGTCAACAAGTGCGACAAGGAGAATGGAGAATCGGCCACATTCCGGGCCTTGACATGGTGGCTGACATAGGCACCAAACCTCTGACATCTCAGCGCTTGGACTATCTCAAAGAAAAGATGGGCATGAGATCAAGGCCAAGTCAGAAGGATGAAAAGGAGGATGCAGAAGAGAAAGAAGATGAGAAGAAAGGAAAGAAAGTTGAGGAGAAAAAGGTGACAGCGCAGATAGCAAAGGCTGCGTTGGTCATCAAAGTGATTGCCATGGCAGCTTCGATCCAAGCTGCGAAGGGCCAAGAAGAAAATGAAGATGAACAATCAGGAGGAGAATTGCAAATGGCCATCTTGGCCTACACACTCATCATCATCCTGGGCACTGTTTTTCTTCAGTGGGCGTGGAAGGTAGCAGTAAGGAGGAGTCGGGCATCCGAAGTGACGAGCTCAACATCTTCCCGAAGTCTCCCCACACCGGCTGAGGAGTCAGAACAGGACGATGAAGGGGAAGACCAAAATCAAGAGATTCAGGCTCTTCAGAAAAGAGCCAAAAAGGAAGTTGAAGAAAAGAAAGGAAAAAAGGGTGGTCAACAGCCAAACCCAGGTGAGGTGGGGTCGCGCCAGCCAGGCGTGGTCCGGCTCCCTGGAAGACTGGGTGAGATGGGGTTGGACCAGAGGGGTTCAGTCCGCCTCCCCAGTGCCCAAGGCGAGGCGAGAGCCGGTGGAGGAGACCGGACGACGCCACCTTGTGGCAGCCTCCGGGTTGAAGCGACAGCTGGCGGAGGACTCCAGCGACAGCTTCCCCGTGATGGCTTGGCTGAAAGTAGGGGCCAATCTTCAAATNAGCTGGCGGAGGACTCCAGCGACAGCTTCCCCGTGATGGCTTGGCTGAAAGTAGGGGCCAATCTTCAAATGCCCCCGCCACCCAAGAGACAGAAAGAGAATTGACCGCAGCTGACATCGAGGCGGTCTTACAAGAAATAGCAGAGGAAGAAGATGAAATGTGGACCGAAATTCAAAGAGGAGCTCCGCAACCAGAAAATGCTCCGCTACCAAAGAGTGCTTCAATACCAAAGAGCGCTCCGCAACCAAAGAGTGCAGCAGCATCAAGTGGAGGAGAACCCTATGATCTGGGCTTTTCAGTGATTAGATCTCCATGTGGCACTGTATATCACCTGAGGAGACAGTGCCGCCATCTTCGAGGCCCTCAAGTTGGACCTTTGACCGAGTACCGATGGTGTGATCTCTGCAAGAGGGTGTCGAAGGGCACCCGTGGTCGACCACCTCCAGGGATCACTCTTTTGCTCTCCGAACAAGATGACACCTGCCATACTGACCAGCGATGCCCACGTGCTGTCAGTGCGAAGCCAGTGAGAGGCTGCGTGAATTGTAGAGAAGCGGAANCACCTGCCATACTGACCAGCGATGCCCACGTGCTGTCAGTGCGAAGCCAGTGAGAGGCTGCGTGAATTGTAGAGAAGCGGAAGGGGTAGTTTGAGCTGTTTCTTTTGCTTGGAAGGTTGTTACAACCTTGCGGTGTAACAAAGGGGGAGTGCAAATGCTCCCATACCATATGAACCACCAGTTGTGACATTTTGTCAATTTAATTTCAATTGCAACTGATCCTGACGCTGTATCCAACAGCTGCCCTTNTGCAAATGCTCCCATACCATATGAACCACCAGTTGTGACATTTTGTCAATTTAATTTCAATTGCAACTGATCCTGACGCTGTATCCAACAGCTGCCCTTTTCACATCAAGCCAAGACGACTTTTGGGTCGCAGCGCAAAAGGGGCAGGAATTGCTTTGAGGAGAGCGAGGCACAGAGGTTGAGGGTTCACGGGCCACCTGCTGCATCAGCANGACGACTTTTGGGTCGCAGCGCAAAAGGGGCAGGAATTGCTTTGAGGAGAGCGAGGCACAGAGGTTGAGGGTTCACGGGCCACCTGCTGCATCAGCAATTTAAATCCCATTAAATCACCATTAAATCACAATAGAACCATATATTTAAAACCCAGATACTATCAAATACTCATATTGTTCAGGAAGCCCACCCCCACCCGCAAAAAACTCACCCCGCCCCCCAGGCACTGCACCTTGATGATTGCCCTTGGATCTCATGCGCGCATGAGCCGCGAAAGCTAAGAGATGCACCTGGGAATCCACCCTTGGAAATGATGATTGAGATTCAAGGATGATTGAGATTGGGACTTCATGGGATCTCATTGTGATTTCATGGAATTCAATGATGATTTAATGGGATCCGGATTTTCTAGGCTTTTATACGACTTTTAATTTTTATGTATGGTTTTGATTGGCTTTTCATGGGCATTCAACCACCCCGCACCATTTGCATCTGCAACACACCCCAGTTTTATGTGGAATATCTCCAGGTAGACGGTTGGGTAATTCAGATCATAAAGCAGGAAGTTGCTATTTCTGGATATCACTCATCTAAGCACAAGAAAAGGATATCAACATATATCAACCATCTTGTACATGATGTCGGAATCATTGTCTGTGGGATTTGACCTTTAGATACCTTCAGCATCAAAAAATGTTTTGACTATCACTGACTATCACATCCTATAGGAATGATTTCACCCACCACCGGTAGGCATTTTGCCCAGTTGTCGTTTTGTCGATCCGCTGGTCCCACTACTCCCCGGCAGCCGTCCCGGCCTCGCGTTTCAGCGCCGTAAAGGCCTGGCTTTTGCCGCAGCCAATGTACCCCAGGCTACCCCAAGCCATGGGTAGAAAATACCTTGGAAACCTGGAAAGAAGAGGTAGCTATCATAAAAAAAAAATCCTGGTTTCACACTTTGCGGCATCTTTTTGGTACTCACTGTACATGGATAAAACATGAATTGGCCAAAGTATGCCAAAGTAATGTTGGTGAATCGTCGCTGTGAAAACGGCATCCCAGAGCCATCTAGTGATACCAATCTGCGTTTGTGTTGTTTGTGCTGGTTAGGGCTGATGTCGCTTCATGAAAGCAAGGTCTCAACAGAAATATCTCTAAACCAGTGGATATGGATAAGACTTGAGGAGGGCTGTAACAGCCTCGACGGATGGCACAAAGTCAGGCAAAACTGTCAAGCCACCCATCAGTATCTGATTGCTTTCTGCTCATGTTCGGTGAACCTTTGCATTTTGCGGCAAGTTCAAATTAAAATTGCTTATGTATTCCTGGGATATGGGTATGTTAACCAACGTTGATATAGGATGTTGCCATGTTTTCGGGAGTTATACTTACTTTGAAGATCACACTGTTTAGCAACTGGTGAAAAACCCTGGTTAGTAGGTTCCTGATTTCATGGCTTATCTAGTCTACAAAAGGGTCAAATTATGGTTACTCACTACTTACTCCGTGGGATGATCCTCAATTCCTAGTCATCGTATTTCCTGACAAAGCATACTACAGTTCTAACCATCTGTCATATATGCATACATATTCTTAGATAAATTAATCAATTCCAAGAATAATCCTCATATCATACATTATCATACTATATATATATATATTGATAGTTTGTAGAACTGTTCTGTAGACGCGTACTGTAGTATACAATGCTTACCCTCCGGTAAACTAACATAGCCATAGCTATGGAAATGGCCCACTAAGTTCGATGGCTTGCCGCTAAAAAATGGTGATTTTCCATCATCAGTTATGTTAAGTTGCCAAAGGTTACAGAATGGTGATGTTCCAGAGTTATTAAAAATGGTGATTTTCAATGGAGGATGAATACATGGTGATTTTCCAGGTTATTTTTATACTCATGGTGATGTTCCATGATTTTCCTTATGAATGGTGATTTTCCTGAGTTATACAATGTTTAAAACATATCCTCCATGATCCTCCAGGTAGTCCTATGATTCGCTGCCCCGAAGGACCGCGCACCTTGGAGCGTGTCATCTCCTTCTTGGGTGAAGGAGGGACGTTCTCTTGTTTCCTCGGTCACTTCGGGCGGGGACTTGGACTTTCTCCCCTTGAAACCGAAAAAACATGTGGATTTCCTGAAGAAAAATTGAAGGTTTGACCATTCAAATGATGGGATTTCACTGATTTTAGTAGGTCTTAAGATGGGGTATACTATGGTATACTTAGAGGATGGTTTGGGGCCACATGGTATCAGAAAGACTGTTTGAACTGTCATAGCATTGCTAGGGTCGAACTATGGTATATGGTTATTGGTCAGTGGGAAGTTTACCAATGCACTGAAACCCGGATGATCTACAAAATCACAGACCCTAGTTAGCCCGAAATTGATGGTTTGGCCTTCAGCCATAATAAATGGTAAGGTCAGTTAGCTTGCAATGTGTGTGTTTTTTCCAGCTGCAAACATCTGCAATTCAGATATGAATGTTTGTTGTAGTCTATCATGTTTAAAGATGTTTAAACATCCAATTTTGGTGGTAATTTGTGTTAGATCCACAATGCCAACATGAATGGCTGCTTGTTGGGTCAATGTAAATAAATACACCATACATATCCATACATGCCATACATGGAGTCTTTGGGTATTGGATGATCTTCATCATTTTTCACAACGCACCAACCCGAAATAAGGACTGTATATAGGTGGGTTCCCTTTGCTTACAATCAATTCATGATGAGGATGATTCATTCACCCAAAGTTTGACCCTTTCACCGGCCATAGGTTCTATTACCAAACTGTAGAGGTTTTCGAATGACATGGGAATCGCGGGCGTACAAACCAACTTCATGACCAGAATCCTTGTGTCATTCATACATTAAACATTAACATTAAATTCACTCCCTCTATATCCGTTTATTACGTCTTAAGCATTGTTGACTTTCTACCCCCAATTTGGTTGGTCTCAAGAATAAATCCCATGGTTGCTGGATCAATCCCATTCAATCCCCGAATAGTCCTGATTTAAATCCCATAGAGTCATAGAACTCCACTTATATATAGGATGGTTCAATTAATTGATTCCTGCTAAATCCCCTGATTCTTACAGTAAATATACCATGAAACATCCCAAAAGTGTGCTGATTTCAATCCCATTATCTTTGGTCATGGATGGTCCAATTCAATTCCCATGAAGTCACCATCCAGTCACCAATCCCATTCAGATCCCATGCAAATCCCCCCAGTGTCCTCCTCCTCCTGTCACTGGATTGATTTCAATGGGAAAATTTTAACCGGAAACCCCTATAATCTATATTTCATGGGAAAATCCCCATGGTTTCCGGTGTAAATTGTCCCTTCAACCACTCCAATGATCATCTATTTTTGTTGCTTATCTACCCATGACTATTGTCAACCACCAGTAGTATTCCAATCCAATGGATCCTGACCCATTTCCGGCTGTGTCGCCCGGCTCCAGCGCGCTCTGCACCGCCTGCTGCGCGATGTCCGAAAAGTTGGACTTCGTCGCCGCCATCGCGTGGCCGCCCACGCCGTGGCCCTCGACCAAATCGGCCAAGCCTTGGCTCCGAGGAATCAAGGCAGGTCAGAAGTCATGGGGATTGTCTGAAAATATCAGGGAAACTATGGAAAATATACGGGAAAATATTAGAAACATTTAGAAACTATGGAAAATGAATGGGAACATGGGGATTTGGGGAGTTCAAGCTGGAAGCTGAGCTGAATTTAGCCGCATATTTCATATTTTTGCGAAAATGCCGATTTCAGATGCGATCTTTATGCGATTTTGTGTACGACTTTGGATTTTAGATGATTGTCAGCGGCAAACATGGGGGATTGAAGCCATTTTATGAGCAAACATGGAGATTGAAACAGCCCAATTTTGGAGTTTAAAACGAAAAATATTTTACGCACAAAAACCATGGCGTGGTAAAACACTGTTTGATACTTCCAATTGATGTCTTCATAGACCAAATATGATCATCTGCCAGGTTCTGGAAAGTCGTGCTTGTCCCATATCATCATAACCACAAACATATGTCATACCACCTATCCCTATGTCATAATAATAATAATAGCTACTGCAGCATCATCATGAGTATACACTATATGAGCGATCGGCAAAACCTCAATTGAAAAATTGGATCTTCCAGACTAGGTTATCGTTCTTGGGAGTTCGCTATATCGTTTTCCAATAAATCCTAGGTTATCGTTTTTGGGAGTTCGTAAGAGCCCTCGAATACATACCTAATACACGGATAGTTTAGCCTATTGCTCATATAATAATATACAATATATAATTAACCACGACCACCCTTTATCACAATAACCGAATAACAGTATGGGCGTGTATCAAAACAATGATTTGGTTAAATCCCTTGAGCCCATCAGATTTGTACTATGTTTTCCCGGTCTCACTATAATATATCCAGATTATTACCAGCTATATCTTCAGAACATCCACCTTTACCACTGTTTGTGATGGAAACAAAGCCATTAAAACGATTGTATCCCGATTTTTGGATAATTAGATCCTTGGAACTCCCTGATACCAAACAAAACATCCTATCAGTCAGCCATCTCAATCCATCAAAATCCATGAAACACAATATATGAATCAATACACATCTTTCTATTATATATATATACATATGTGTATCCCTGTGGCTCTGTTCAAATCCATTTAAGTCGATTTAAATCCATATAATGTTAGTAAAGCGATAGCAAACCACCCCCAATTTTACTATAAAATGGATGGTATAAGCCATCAATCCATCTGGGTGGTTTATGATTCCTCTACCAACATTAAATCCATATAAAATCCACACGAATCCATAAATATGTATATATATATATAAATCCATTTAAGTCCAAATAAATAAATCCATTTAGAGTTCAGATAAAATCCATTTCAGTCCATATAAATCCATTTACAATCCATCTAAAAATCCATATAAATCCATTGGAATAGATATAAGAATCATCTAAAATCCATCTAAAATCCATCTAAAAATCATCTAATCCTTCTCCCCCCCACCCTGCCAGGTGACCCTCCGTCCCCGCGCTGGAACTCTGCGAGTCCCGGGAGTGGCGCCGGTGTCCCAGGTGCAAAGCCTCGCGCTGGTGCACCTGGGACCGAAGATGGAAAAGTTCCATCCCAAAAAACGTTTATGGTCGATATATGGCATATCTATCTATACTTAAGGTCGATATATGGCATATCTATCTATGGTTAATCTAGGATTCATATTATATATATAATCTATAGTTGATGTATGGTCAAACTATAGTCAATCTATATTCTATGGTTACTCATATTTTTGTATCTATAAACTTTTTATACCCAACTTCGGCAAAAAAAATCAAGGCATGAAAACGGGCCGTTCATCACCGTTTGTTTGTTCCGTGTTTATTCTGCTTGTGCAAGGTTTTATCCTCATGTTTTGCCCAGCAAAATCCAAATCCTTTCCTGGTGATCGAATTTCCGTTCAATCCTGCAACCAAAACAACAATAACAACAATAACAACAACAACAACAACAAGAACAACAACAACAACAACAACATCATCATTCAACCAATTTTCTTGATGAGTTGCCAGTCTTGTGATGAGTTTACTGAATCATGTTCACCACGTTCACCATTTTTCTACAATTGTCTCCAAGTCTTAACATCTTGAGGTACCCAATTTCGACCCATACCCACACGATTCTCATCCTTTTCATCCATCCAGTCAATTCCCCGTGAGGCACCGCATGATGCGCACTTTTGTGTAGGACACCTCCACGCTGCCTCAGAGCATTTCAACCTACCCCGTTTTCCCACCCGCTGGCAATTTAACATAGCCATCGAAAAAAAAAGAAAAAAAACAATAATCTTGAATACGTAAATCAACTATTATAACTATTATTCTATAGGAAAATCACTATTTTCTATAGGTAAATCATTTATAAATGGGCCATGTTCCATAGCTATGTTGAATTACCAAAGGGGAGCTCATAATCCTACATGAGGTACTTGAACTCCCAACAAATTAAACACTGAACCAGGGTATAACTTTAATGGCTCAACTGGACCCAAACGAAATGCTTCACATTTTTGATGGTTCAACCCACTTGCTCTCTAGTAAAGAAAGCGTTTGCTATGGTTAGTACATGATATGGCCCACTACTCCGATGATTTACCTCCTCGAAAATGGTGATGTTCAAGATCAAACTGCTAAATTACTAGAAGACAGTAGGAGTCTAATAACAAGACTATTACATACTATTCCTGAACTACTAGTTAGAGCAGTTCGATATCCTCATTGAGATTACTGGAGAGTTATACCCACTTTCTACTGCAAGTAGATATGAGAATATGTTGTTTTCCATAGGAAAATGATCTCCGTTCTTGGCGCGCTTCCATATACATATGGTAATTTGCTGGAGGGTATAACAGTATAACTATCCCAAAAATGTGGGTCAATAATTTTGAGCCATACCCAAATGGGATGATATGTTCCATGCTCAGGTTTAACAAACAATAAACTAAGCCAACATGATGGATTCCTGACGCGGTAAAGCCATGATTCAACCGTGCTAGATCCATCTCTGAACATGGTTTTTCTATGGGGACCTGATAAAATGAGGGTACCCTCCGGTATTCAAAGATGGCAATTGGAGATCCCCAATGGAGGTTTGACCGGGAACATCATCCATGAATGGGGATTCTCCACTGCCATGTTTGATGACACCAGAGGCTAAGTATTGACTTCATGAATCTCTTACCAAAAATATGCAGTTGTCCCATCCATCAAAAAATATCTAAAACAAATAAATCCAAGACACTCCAGAGTTTCTGTTATTAAATGATGAAGTTAGGATGTATGATCAGTACTCCCGACTGACCACCTTTCAGTATTCAGGATCACCCAAGTACAGTACACTTTTGAGACAAAAAAACAAACTAGGATTTATATACCCTCTGGTAATTTAGCATAGCCATGGAACATCACCCTTTCTTAAAGGTAAGTCAGCGAACTAGCTGGGCCATCTATACCATAGCTATGCTACATAACCGAAGGATAGTTATACAATGTTATAGATCAACTTATACAACTATCATAAATCGGCGATGAATCCCATTAAATCCATCTTTGTTGGTTAGGTCAGGTCACCATTTTGCTATGGTTTTCCTATGGTTCCCCAGGGCGAACCGTTGGAATTGGACTTCTGCTGCCAAGAGACATAGTGGCGACCAACCCACCAGCGTGTTTCAGCTTTTTGAGCAAATCCCTCAGTTTCCAAAAGCTCTCGAGCAACCGAGGAGTTCATGAGATTTTCATGAGATTTTCATGGGATTTCATGGTGATTTTTACGGGAATTACATGGATTTACTGGTATTTCATGGGATGTGTATTGTATTTTTACGGGATTTCCATGGGAGTTTCATGGCGATTCAGGGCGAATCTTGACCTCTGCTCCTGAGAATCAGTTTCGGTAAATAAACCTAGGCATAACTAGGATGATTCCCCCTGGAAACGTTCACCTCTCGGAATTTTGGAGGGGAGAGGACTGGTGTCATCGGGATCTTATGTTGGGCAAATCGACTAATTTCACGCAGCTGAAGGCTTTGGGGATGATTCCCTCAATCTTCCAATATATTCCACTGAGGTCAGGACGTGAGGTCACTAGAATTTACCCTGTTGGGATGTTCAGAGACCCACTTTTTACATTTACCCCGGCCATACCTTGGTACTCCAGGCGCTCATGGAAGATCGCTGGCAGATGCATCTTTTTGGGAGAATAACTAACCGCGAAGCCCGACTCCCCAAGTAATTTTCCGTGGCAAACTGTTGGATTATTGGGGTATCTTGTGAAATCAACAGCAATCAGCCTAAAACGGCTTCATCAATGTGATCATTTTAGGTGTTTATGGATTGTTTTCGATCTTATATTTTTGGAGTTACTCGAGTCTCATATACTATATGCTGCTGCTACATGATGATACCATGGCTAATCTTAGACACCCTACCAATAAACTATCCATCCTAAGGATGACGCATGAAAGGTATACGCTGTACCCGTACCCTCCGGTAATTTAACAGTTTGCAATGAAAGCTAGTAGCAGCTGCGGCCGTTCGATGATTTCCCGTGTTAAAAATTGTGATTTTTTCCGTAGCAAACTCTTTGATTACTACTAGTAGAGGCTAAACAGATTTGTTTTTGCCCTGATATAAATCCAATTAAATCCAAATTTCTTGATGTTTCACCACCGTGTTTAACCCGAAACCTGTAGTATATAAGCCCCAAAAAGATAGAATGAAAAGTAATCTTTCACTATTTCAGTAGGCCTTTACCTTTCTATCTTTTGCGGGGTTACACAATTCGTCTGGGTAAATTACACTATTTCACTCGCCTGAAACCATCATTCCAGTGAGGTCCTGGTGAAGTCGTGATATGTCGTGATCAAATTTATCCAGATTGATGGAAAGTTTTTCTCCTTATCATCTCATTAACCCATGTTTTTTTCTGATTCACATCCAATGTTCCTTGGGTTAAAGCCATTAAAAACCTTTTCACTTGATCTGTGGGCCCCTCCCCTGTCTTTCAAGCCATTCAAATCGCCATGTATCATGAATTCCCAGCGTTGTGTTCCACATCTAGATCTAAACGTGATTAAAATTGAGATAGCCATATTTTCCCAGTCATTTTTTCCCATGCATTCCCATACATCAACATTTATCAACATCACCATGCCTGGGGGATGCTTCCCCTTCCCATGACCATCACCCCAGTCCCAGCATCGATGCTTTTGGTGGAGCGTTTGGCCCATGCACATCGGTGCTGCGGCCGACCGCCGACACCTGACACAGCTGGGATGGAGTTGGGGCTGAGATTAGTGGATTTTCACCAAGAAACGTGAGGATTTTTGACTGTAGATGGGATTTTATGGTGATGAATGGGGATTTTTTTGTGGGATTCAGCTGGTGTATCATGCGGTAAACCCAATCAATACTACTGGCGGTTGATATTTGTTAATAATGGGTAGATAACCAACAAAAATAGATGAAGAATGGATCACTGGAATAATATGGACAACCCTGACTGCCATAAACCTACCATGACTGCGGATGGTTGGAATCTCACCCAAAATGGTGATGACTTGGGGATGGTTCATGGTTTATCATTGGCTTTACCACATTAGCTATGGAACATGGCACCTATAGATGGGATTCTATGATGAATTAGAGGAACTGATACAATCTAATACATTTTTTTGGGGGGCAAACCCAAATCAACTTCCGTTGCAACTTGGCTTTCCCGCCAATCACCAGCACCCAAAAGGATCTGGATCCGGTACAAAATCGCCTCAGCTATAGTCCTTGAAGGTGCAACATGACCGCCAAGACATGACCAGTTTAGGGATTCTGACGATTAACCGCTGGATTGAATCGGAGTGTCCCGCAATCTTTCAGACAAACCCTGAACTTAAATGTGGTGTCCAATTTCCACAAATCATGGGAAATCATAATTTTGGAAAAAAAACATGTCAATTTCCAATTCCATTTCCATTTTTTAAAAAATGGGGCCTAAAAAAAAACATTTTTTGTGCCCAGAATTTGACCCCTGTCAAGGCTTTGAAATATCGCACCTGCAGTTGTGGCAGCCCGGAGGCTTGGAGGGAAGGTAACCTTGGCATCGCCAAATGTTGGTGAAGAGTTCGCAAATGGTGAACTGAGCTGTCTCGGTAATAGGCAAAAATTGGGACTTACCACCAAAAAACATGGTGAGACAATGTGAAACTTGATGCATTCACCAGCAAAAATGATGAACAATGGTGATTTAAGCAATTCAACATGGTGATTTAGCGACCCAAAAACTGGGCTTCAATGGGATGTGCCCTAATTTGACAGTTTGCTATGGTATAGTTGGCCCATTTTGTTCGATGATTTACCGTTTTGAAGGCTGGTGATTTTCCATGTTACCAGAGCGTATGGGCAATTACATTATAAACTTATACAATAACAAAAATAACTGGAGGGAACGACCTTGCAGGAATTAGGTTTGTCAGGAAAGAAACTCAAGCAGTGACACTAAGGAAGAAATCACAAGTTCACCATGTTCAGTTATCAAATTATCTTTTTTGCGGGTTAAACACTAGATAAGAACACCTGTTCATTCTGCATTTGAGCCAGTCACTGTGGTAAGCGAACATGGCTGTTGAAAATAATCCGTTCAGTGCTATTTGCAATATATTATATACATGTGCATATTTGTAGAAAATAACCATGAACGTTGCTATGGATTATAACTTGCAACCCATCCCCATTGTTGATGGTCAAATCAGGATAAATCGACAATTTTTTGGAACAAAAACCCAATGGTAAACCGTCAATTTTGAGCATTTGAGCATCACTTCCATGAAACAAGTGCTTTGTTTTGGGATGTCCTTCATTTTCAGACCAAGCCCAATTATCGTATCAAGTTGGTTGTGTTGGCTAGCCAAACCCCGTTATTAAAAGAAACGTTGATAAGCATTATTTTTTGATGAAATATCCAATGATATCCTGTATCATATATGGAACATTTATGTCCACATATCATCACTGTCCATATCCATCAATTATTAATTTCTGAATCACTATTTTTGATGATTAAACCTCCTGCAGTACTGTAAATGATGTTCCTGTGTTTCCCCATCACACCATTTCTCAAGACTTAAGTTGGTGACACTTGTATTTCATTACACCCCAATATGTTCCTACTATAGTTGGTCTTCCCTTCCAGTAATCAAACATGGCAATAGAAAATATCCTATACATGGGTATTTAAATGGGAAACTCGGAATCATCCCACTTAGTAACTGGCTAGTAGTATTGGCTTTAAGTGGAGATATCACTTATATAACCATAGCCACAGGTATAAGACCCCCATATCCAAACTTATGGGGGTTAAAATATATATATGTCAAAATCCCATGGTTTTTCCCATCAATAATCTTCCCGTTCCCGTTTCCCATGTTGTCTCACAAGTTGGTTTATTAACCAACTAAGTATCAGTTGGTTCAGCAAGTGATTTTCCCCAGATGAAATGACCGGAGGGTGCTGAGGGTAATTCTAGAGGGGTTGGTAAATGTCGCGTCGGGGGGATTCTTTACATCACTTACCCTCCGGAAATCAACCCTAATGGAAATCCCCTACAAATCGAGTCGATAATCTCCAAATGGGTGATGTTCCATTGCCACGGAACAGAATACCGGATGGTATTCTGGTATCACCATTTTCAGAAAACCCATACACCCTCTGGTAAACTAACAGTTTGCGAACTGGAAAATCACCATGTTAAATGGGAAAGTCAACTATTTCTATGGCCATTTTCAATAGCAAACTGTAACAAATTACCAGAGGTTAGCCCTTCCCCTGTTCTACCACCCTCAAGTGAAAAACCACCGAGCTACTGCCCCATGCCGCCCAGCGCAATCGCTGGATCCGACTTGTGGTGCATGATGACGCCGGGCAGGTCGACGGAATCTGAGACATCCTAGGGACAAGAAAAAGGATAACTTTGGATGACCTTTAATGACGTTATTAGTGGATTTTAATGAGATGCAATGGCCTTATTAGTGGATTTCATTGAGATTTAATGAAATTAATTTCGATTTAGTGGGATTTGACTGGATTAAAAAAGTAAAACTGCATCCCGAAAACACCGGAGATTCAAAAAACATTGATGGAGAGATACCGGATTTCGCAATAAGACAATAATGATTGAGCCATTGAACGTGAACATAGGGAGGCAAGGAAACTCACGGATGTCGGTAGTTTGAAAATGGATAAACATTTGGGGTTTATATTCTTGTTTTATCAAGATCTTGTGACATGTTATGATTACTTCATAGGGAAAAATGGGATTTTGGATGATTTTGGCTAACCCATCTCCACAACATCAAAAGACAGGTGGATCATCATCCTCACAGTGTGGAAACAAGGAGTATGCGTTACCGCCTGAAAATCATCAAAACATGGGCAATCTTGGATACCTTCCAAGAGAAAAAACAATTGGCACAGTATTCATATATATATATATATACGTATACATTTACATACTATAATATACATATATATATATACATACAGACATAGTACTGTACAATATATATATATATATAGATATTCAAATTACAATATACCTACATTATTGTTTCTACTATTTTTATTGTCATTATTTGTTATTATTGTTAGTATTATTATTATTGTTATTATATATATACACATTAATTATAGCATATGTAATATTATATAGACATTATATATATATATACATATATACCATGTTAAACATGATTAAGGTACTAAACTAATGTCAACCTCGGTCAATAAACCCTGGCTGATTATAGCTAGGGTTCCCCGTAGATAGTGATGCCATCTGCTACTAAACTGGTGCAGTTCAACAGTCCAGGGGTTTTGCAAATTTCGGGGTGACATTAATTCCCATCTATAGATCATTCTACCAGTGAAATTCCATTTAATATCATGTTGCATTCAATCCCATTAAATCCCATTAAATCCCATGAAATCCCGTTGAATCACTTTTATAAATCCCATGAAACGATTATTGCAAATTGATGTCTTGGAGGTTGACATTACCCATCTGCCAAGTGACGCTCAACGTGCCAGATGACTTCAGCCGCGCCAAGGACGACTGGCGGAAATCATGCAGCAAATCACCAGTGCCATATTCGTTTCTCACATTTGATGGGTTGTAACGAGGATTCAACCATCAACACTTGTATCATCAAACTTGGTGATTTAACCATCAAAAAAAGGGATTGCATCAAATTTGGCCATTCAACCTTCAAAAATAGGTATTTAACCATCAACACTAGGGCTTACTCCGGAAAAAAATGGATGATTTAGCATGATTGAGCTGCTACCATCAACGATAGGGTCAACAGCGGGATTTGATGGGGAGTTCATCACCAAAACTGATGGATGGCAAAGGATTGATTTCAGGGCAAACCTACGGGAAACCATGTGTTTCCCCTGTAATGTGGGGCCCCCAAGATAGCTAAGTTGGTTTACAACTACAATAACTAGGGCTTCTCCCTCCAATTATGAGACATTGAGATGCAAGGCAAAACACACGGGTTTTTCATGGTTTCTCTACAAGACCTGACTTGTTACAGCAAATTCATATCGTGTTTGATTTCCCACTTTAAGGGCTCAATTTCTGACTTTCTGAGGTGTTCTGACGTTCTGAGGTAAATTGTTGGTGAATCAGTGTCAACCCCAGATTGATCCTAAACTGGCGTCGATCAATTCGCGGGGGTATCCGCAGCTAAGGTGATCATCTTCGCAGGTGATCAGGTGATCAGCTATCCGTCTCGGTCAATTTCAGCCAGGGAGGAGTCTATGCAAAGTGGAGCCGTCGGTCGCTGCTCATGGAGAGAAGCATTCCTTATGCGTCTCTCCAGGGCATCGATCTTTTCCTTCATCGTTTCGGTCTCCACCGAGCATTTCTCCAAGTTCTGCACTTTCTCGTGTATCTCAGCCAAAGAGGGAGTAGGGATCCCAATTTCATCCAACCATTCCAATATGAGCATGAATGACATTGGACATTGACATCCAAGTTGAAGGGCTGTTACGTACAGCTGTTTGTGTACACACTGCACTGTCGCAAAAAACTCAGCATGTATAGCTTTATACACAAATGCTATACACCAGGTTCCTTTTCAGGCCTACCACCTTCAAAAGTATATGTTGTGATAGCATTTCCTTTGCAGGCCTCCCTCCTTCAAGGGTACAAGAGCTGCATGTACCTTTTCAGACCACTTTCTGCGGAAACGCCCCTTTTCAAAGCCTTACGAAATCTCTAAGTTGGCAAACAGAATTCCATTAAGTATGGGGTTTCTGATTTTTCTATATTCTTATAACTATAGTTGATGCGGCTTATGAACCAACTTGTAACTGGGGGGGGCCACATTGTATGGGTCTATCTATCTTTGGTTGATAACAACTGATTTGAAATTTACGCATACTACGCAGCAGTTAGCCTCATTTGTTGCAGCTACACGTTCATAGAACTGCTGCCGATCTCCTTGCAAAGCGAGACAAATCAAATCAAATCAAACACCTCAAAAGGCTGGTCAATTGCTAAGTGCCTTTCCTCTTTCAAGGGCACTTCTGCCGAATAAAGAAAGAGCAACATGGGTTGGTTGAGGGTCGGGTTCCCACAATGGGTGAGTTTCGTAAACCCAATAAAGCAGGTAGGTTCGTAACGAACTACAATCATCCAGCAACCGCAAGTGTCCAATTGTTGCTTTAAACAAATCATATATTTGATGGTTGAATCCCCATTGAACAACTAGTCAACAAGGGTTTCTCCAACAATATATCCACCCGTTTTGATGGGTGAAATCCATGTCAATGATGCTTGAATCCCTGTAGACAACTAAATCTCCCCATACTTTGATACTTACCCTCTGGTAAACTAAGATAACTATGGAAAATCACCATTTTTCATGGGAAAACCCGGGATAAATGGCCGTTTTCAGTAGCTATGTTAGTTTACCAGAGGGTAATTTATCTTAATTTCAATTTGTGGCTAAATCACGAACATCCCAATTTGGGTATGGGGTCAAATTTGGGCACCCCAACAATTCGATGGTTACTACTGGACAAATACTCAAATCTATGGTCCCATCGGGCTTAATTTTTGACCCTACCCATGATTTTAAGCTCAGTCATAACTATATAATATGCCTTTTCTATCCCATTTATCTTGATGGTTACAGAACATATGAATCACTTATATACCTCCCAAGTTGTTTCGATGCTTCCAGATGGTCCAATCCCCCAGGAATTCACCACGTCAGGCTGTCGCCGTCCAGGCCTTCCATTTTGAACTCGTTGCGGAAGGTGAGCTTGCCGCGTCCTGCTGGGAGCTGAGGAAGATGGGGGTGACATTACCCTCTGGTAAACTAACATAGCTATTGAAAATGGATGAACATGGCCCATTTATAGATGATTTAGCTATTGAAAACGGTGATTGTCCGTAGTTATGTAAGTTTACTAGAGGGTAAGCTATTAGTGATTATTATTGATTGATTATTCCAACAAAACTCCATTAAATATCATCACATCCGATCAATCAAATTCCATTAAACTTGGATTTGTGATCCAGGGGCTCCAAAAAACATATGTTCTTCGAGTGATCCCCACCTTGACACATTATTCTGACAGAGACAGAGTTTCTGACATACCATCTGGAAGTATATGCTGGATATATATATATAATAATAAGATATATATATATATGTTCTGACATTGTATCTGACATTCTTTCTGGCATATACTGTGACACTCTTTCTGGCATTCTATCTGGCATCTATCCTGACATTCTCTCTGATGTGGGCGCTGCCGGACCTCAGATCTGGCGCTCGCGGTTGAAGCCGGAGATTCGAACCCACGACCAGCTGGAAATCACTCCCCCCATGAAAATCACCATGAAGTCTCATGAAATCACCATGAAATCACCATAAAACCACTGGAAATCGCTCCATTTCATGGGTCCACCCCAACTCTTCTCACACGACCACGCAAAAACGACTTCCTGGCTCGCCCTCGACGAAGACTCCGCCCTCTCGGACTCTTGCGCCTTAGGGCGAAGACAGTCAAAGAAGGTGAGGAAAACCCGTCAACAACGGGGGATTTCATCAATCATCAGATTTGGTGACTTAACCCATGAAAATTGCTGACTTAACCATGAAAGATGGGGATTTAGCTAACAAATGGTAATTTCATAGGATTTAAATGGATTTGAGGGGGATTTAACATGATTTAACCATCAATATAGTCGGGATTTCATCCAACTGAGTGATTTAAGCATGAAAATGGGTGATGTTAACCATCAACAGATGGGGAGTGCTGTGGGATTTGACAATCAAAAATGAGATTTGACCATCAAAAGTTGGCCTTTGACCATCACAAATGTGATTTAATCGTCAAAATTGATGCTTTTACCATCAACAATGGGAATTTCACTGATAATACCCAATAAAGCGGTAAGTATCATCAACCGGCCAGGGTTTGAAACACTGCTCACATGTGGACCTAGCAAATGATCTTCACAAGAGGATTTCTGAGTCATAGTGAGGCCGGCGGGGATCGTCGTCTTTGTTGTGTTCAGGTTTTCATGATCGTTGGGGATTGAAATCACCAAGTGCACCCTCCAGTCAAGTAACATGTAGATCATAAACCCTCCACAATATTACCACAGTCATGGGCGGTATGTTTACCATCCCCAGTCATGGTAGGTTTATGACAGTCAGGGTTTACCACATGATGGAGCACTATGGATCTCCACAGTATCAATTGTAAAATGGAATTACAACTCATGCGGTGAAAGGAATGTCGTGGGAGCTGCAGCCTTCAAGGTACTTCTTGTCCATTCCCAGGTTGCTTCCGGCTGATACATCCAGCCTTGATGCGATGACTTGGTAAAGCTGGAACGAAGATTCTGCAGGAAGCGACTGCCAATTGAGAGCCACGCCTGTCGATGGCACCTGCTCATCTTTCGAATCGTTGCGCCACTGTCGATGGCGGAGAAGACTCTTTCGAGTGGCAGATCCACACTGTCTGAGATCCTGAGGCAACACGCCAAAGTATGCATGAACTGTTCAGTAGCGACAGCTAGCAGTCTCATCCTCGATCAAATCATGCGGCAGCGAGCCATAACAAAGAGCGTGAGGTCAGGTCTACGGGGCCAATCTGCCATGGTATACCCTCCAATGAGATGCAATGAGTTCATTCCATGTTGACCCTCCCAGGTCAATATATCCAGATACACCCCGGAGTAAACTAACATAGATGTGGAAAACCTATGGTTTCCTTACAAATGATTGTTTTTTTTCACATCTCTATGTTAGTTTCCCCCAGGGTCAATTTGGATGAACTCCTCATATTCCGGGTATGGTCATCCAACCATTCTTCGGAATCCATGAAAAGGGCCATTGTGATTCCCCGTATTTCCATGCCTTTTTCAGCAATCTCAAGCATTGGGTACTGATCATTCAGACTGGTTGTTTTTATCACCAATCAGCCACCAGTACAAGGATTATTGAATATCAATTGCCAACCAATGGTAGGCATGTTCAAGTACTAACCCTGAAATGGTCCTAGCAATAAGCCAAATATTTATATAATGATCCATAATAATCCTTGCAACTTATGTTTGTTGGCTTGCGACCCCCATGAATACTATAGTCATTAGATGTCATTAGTATCATAAACCAAAGTTATCATAGTTATGTTCACCAACTTAGCTATCGTTTGTGGGCCCCCAGGTTGAAAAAACCTTACCAGCAGATGTTGTCTTGCAAAATGGTGATTCCATCTTGTACATAAATGGCATATTTAAAAGCCATTACATCATATTTAAAAGCCATGTATGTCATATATAAGTTATAAATAGTTATATATTATTTAATAATATGTTGATATTAACGGCACACATGTCATTTATTCCATCCTCGCTGGGGAGAAACCTGTCCCAAATTCGTCGCCAAGCCACTCCGGGTGTGGTTTGTGGCCTGCAAGATGAGCCAGGAGCCACCCAGGAATGGGAATATACTTTCGGGGTGAATAGGGGTTTTATGGGATTTAAGATGGATTTCATCGGGTTTCATGCTGATTTAATTATGGTTTTATAAACATTTTATAAGGTCAATAGGGTTTAGTAGGCCCTACGGATCCAGCGTACTTCCTGAGAAGGTACAGCTCACCTCCCAGTCATCATACCCCAGTCATACTTCCTCAGAAGTTACGGCTGGATCAATAGGGTATAGCACCTTCAACTCCATTGGATAGTGGGAATAGTTAAACCATTACTACTCATTCTACGGATTCCCAAATCATAGTGAAATCCATTGGATAGAAAAGTAAAATAGTGGTGATACATCATCACATAGTGCGTGATGATTTTTTAGCAACTACCCCCCAAAAAGATAGAAAAGATTAGAAAAGTAAAATCCAAAATCCAAAACAGAGAAGATGAAAAGCTATAGAATAAAATATAGCCACAAAAATAGTGATGATTTGCTTTTCTAATGGGGTTGCTGTACCAGTTGAGGCCCTTAGATACCCTCCTGTAAACTGTCCCAGAAAGTATCTGGAACACCCACCATGAATGTTCCGATCATTTTCCAAACTGATTTTCCCATGGCAGTTTTCCATATCTTTTTGTATGTTTACCCCAGTGTAGCTAAATTGGTACCTAGATTAATTATATGTGCTAGCATCAAAACATGGTATGTCGTTGATGGTCATCCATCCTGTAGTGGGAATCCCTATCATGAGTATTTAACTCATTGAACTCCTTGTTAATCGATTGATGAACATCCCCCAATCTCGGGTTTACGAACTCATGTTTTGACTGTGACACATATGGTTTATGGTAGATATACCCTCTGGTAAACTAACATAACTATGGAAAATCACCATTTTTTATGGGAAAATCCACTATAAATAGCCATTTTCAATAGCTATGTTAGTTTACCAGAAGAAATCGGGGGCATCATTTTAAGTCGACCCGTTTTCCTGGGACATCTCCAAGAGATGAAGGTTGCCCAACGCTGCCCAAGAATCCGGTCGTCCATTTTTTCACTGGATTGGTTTAAGGGAAAATTTACAGGAAACCCATGGGATTTTCCCATTAAATATATTAAATGTAGAGGTTTCCTGTAAATTCTCCCTGAAACCAATCCAATGATTTTTGGGCAATGTGAGAAACCCAAACAGTTGGACGATGGATTTTTTTAACGTGCTGCTGAAAAAAAGGTCTCCAGCCAGTGGTTTGAAATCTCAAAATTTCACCCCGTTTTTTTCATGGCAAATTCAATCACCCAGGATGGATGGTTCACCATCTATTCACCAACAAACCACGGACCATTCAAGGGGCCTCACATCATCCCATTTCTCGGGGCCCAACTTGCACAACCCCACTTCGGGATGGGTTGTGGCATTGGATTTGCCACATTGACATAAATATGGAAAACCAACCATTGGTCGAATTTTGTGGATCATTTTCAAAATGGCTGGATCTAAACTACCCCAAACTTAGGGGTTAAATAGATTTAATTTCTATTCCGAATTCAAAAATGACCCAAAAGATTTCTGATTTTTTTTTCCAGTTCCATCCAGGTGGGAAGCCAACTTCCCAACTGGATTTTCCATCTCCAAAAACCGAAACCGAGTGGCGGCCCTTCGACCATGGCATTGAACTTCTGCACATGGTTCTCCAGGCCTAAGATGATGATGCATTTCGGGGATGAGGGTCTTTCTAAGCTACGTAGATATTCTACATCTATCATACAATATACATATATATATATATAATATATATATATATACATATACATCTATAGATATATACATATGTTAAATGTTGTGTGTTGCAACACCCAAGTAGATAGATAGATTCTGTAAACATATGTAAACATGTATGTGTATATATAACAATTGAATGCAATATTCCGCATTATGCATCCATCATTTCCCTAAAGCTCGACCACTCGAGGTCACAAGACAAGAGGGAATAGTAAGCCCCAAGACATGGCCAGTTTTAGAGGGAAGATGATGATCACAGATCAAAATATATACATCAAAACACATCAAAACATATCAACATCATCAAATTTTGGGGGCACCCAAAAGAAAGACAAAGTATGTCTTTCTAAGATAGAGGATAAAAACAACCCCGAACTGCTCCGCATTGTCTTGGAACTCGTGGCATGGCCAGCAGTCTATCCCAGTCGAGCAGCCACCATGTCTATTTTGGATGCATGTGAACTACCCCAAGCCCAGATATAAAATTCGGAGCTTCATTTGGAGGATCTCTTCCTCCCTTAAGGAATATGTCTATATATATATATACACACTGTATCTATATATATATATATATATGTATGTATTTATGCATATATGTTTATGTACAGTACAGTACACGAAAATTCTTGGATTTTCCCAACCATCCATATCCACTTCTCAGTCTATGGCACAGCCCATCCTTCGTTCATCCGTCAAGGGGCGTGTCTGCCAGAAACCCACCGATTTCTTCAGCGTCTCCAGTTTATTCTTCCTTAGAGCAGGCAGCAGGGCTGGTGGTGTCACCTCATTAGTCATATATCGCAGACCATATGTATGGAGATGTATGGTATATAATATATATATATATATGTTCTAACTTTGCGCTGAATGCATGCTTTCTTATATATATACAAGACTTGGATGGTTTGTGTATGCTGTCATGCATCGCACCCAGTTGAAGCCACCAAAGAAAATCTTACCAAGTTGAGCATCAACTTAACCCTCGGAGTAGGAGTGTCTAGAGATTCATCGGTTTATAGATGTTTGTAATATAGACGAAGACCACAATGAATGGGTTGGGGAAAAAGACAAAACAGACCCGTTTATAGCATTGTGTTTACATGTGTTTACCCTCTGGTAATCAAACATAGCAATGGAAAATCCACCATTTATAGGGGATTTTCCCATTAAAACCTCCATTTATAGGGGATTTCCAATTGCCACGTTTGATTACCGGAGGGTACAATATCTTGATTAGTTGACCATCAGAAAAAAAAGAAAACACATTGGAGACCAAAACAACCATCAGGATTGCCCGCAGCCGGCTACTGATTGTATCACCGACTGAAGTCTCCCAACGAAAACAACGATCATCTCTAGCTTGCCGTATTTCAACATGCCTACCCTCTGGAACCTGAATATGTGGCTAGAATCCCCCTAAATTGGTTCGATATTGTTTTTCCTTCATGGGGGACTTAAGAATGATTTACATAAATTTGGAACCATCTCAGGGGTGTTTTAGCCATACGGTGATGGAATTATATATATCATTACATGCTAGAAACATCCCGTCCCATATCCCCATACTCTTGGTGAAATATGTCCATTCTATTCCCCTTGCCCATTAAATCTTCTACTTTGACCATACCAATCCCATCTCCCTACTCCCATTATATCCCCAGTTGTATGGATAAATCTCTCCAAAATGTTGTTCTTCATCTCCAAGGGGCAAAGCTGCCACCTGTTTGTCCCCGGAGTTGTCCTGCCAGGGATGCCTTTTCTATCTGAAATTGGGCTGAAAATGGAGGATTTGATTTAGGGTTCAAGCAGCCAAAACTGGGATAAGTAGGGACTTTCTCATCAAAGATGAGAAGCTAATCCATGATCAACCTTGCAAAATCGGGGACTTAACACCCAGTGCCATCAACCAGCAGACGCGACACAAGAGAGTCTTCCCTACGAAGCTATTCCAGCTCCAAATCAAGGGAACAGGACATTCTCATGGGGATGATGATGATCATTGTCATATATATTATCATCATTATTACATCACCACCCGTTTATCAGGGGGGGACGTTGTCTAAATGTATTTTGCAATAATAGTGTCATTTGGGGGGGGACGTTGTAAATGTGAGATTTCAATAAACAAATTTCCACGTATATATGTAATCCCGGCATTTAAACGTCCCCTGGTTTTTTTTGGAGGGGACCTTTAAATGTACGATTACATTTTTTAAAAAACGGACAAAAAAAATGCCCGAAATGCAAACAAAAATGTAAAATGATGGCATAAAGGTCTTCAAATAGCTGCAGAATTGCACAAAACCAAAAATGTGAAATGAAAGTTTGTAGGACCCCTATATGCAAGGAAACCTTCATATATTCTACATTTTTTTAATCATTTCAACATGTAATATAGAGGCAGTTGAGGTACANAACCTTCATATATTCTACATTTTTTTAATCATTTCAACATGTAATATAGAGGCAGTTGAGGTACACAATCTCTTGCAAATTTTGGGAAAATCTTTGAATTTCAAAAAAAACGTAAATTGATATGCGGAAGGTCATAAAAACATATAACTGAGGTCCATAATTCCTTGCAAAAAGCCATCAAACAAGACAACAAAAGATACAATAAATTCATGTAGCCGTCATATAACTGAGGTCATAATTGCAACTATATGACCTCAAACGTACCTCAAACGTATCTCAAATGTACCTCAAATGTAC
>BGPT01000305.1:82522-110986 GCA_003297045.1 Symbiodinium sp. clade C Y103 | reverse complement strand
AAGCCAAAAGCCAAATGGACATGCAAATGAATGATTTTAGCTCAAAAATGCAGCAAATAGCATGCAAATCAGAGATTTTGGCTCCAAATGCAGCAAATGGCAAGGTTTTGGCTCCAAAATGCAGNCCAAAATGCAGGAAATAGCAAGGAAAACTGCCCCAGACTGAAAAACAAAAAAAATTCCTAAAAAAAAACAAAAAAAAATCCTAAATTAATATACCCTCCATCCAAAAGTCTTGATAACCTCTGCCATTTGGGTCTTGCTTGAAGTCGAGGTAGTTGCGATATCTTTTGCACATATCCAGAGGCAAAATATTCCAAAGATCCCAAAGGAAGTTTCAGGAACCCAAGTCTTACATGGCATAACCCCAAGTGCTGCCATGTGAAGGTGGCGGCGTTTTCCACTGCGGGTAGCAGAGTTCTGATGTACTGTCTGGCCGGTTCTGAAGCCCATCAAAATATCTGAAAAGATCTTGACGATTCTTGAAGACAACTGCTCATTGAAAGTCCTGCGAAGACTTTGCACCAGTTGGACAGTCCATCAAGTCGAGGTGCATGACCAAGACACATCACACTGGGTCAAGACCCTGTCGAAAATCAACGCCAAATTGGACATTGACGAGAGGGAAATGCCAGTGGGAAAATCAGTACATTCAAAATTCCTAACATGCACTGCCTGCTTCTTTGGTAGAAACTTGTGGAGAACAATTGTTTTTGCTTCGGCAGTGGTACATGAACGAAGAAAGTCCCCGCACACATGCTGCTGGCCATTTGGCAGCGCACTCTCAGGCTTGGACTTTGCGATCAATCAGATTCAAAACATCACCTTATCTTACAACTGATGGGTCCCTTCCAGCTACCACCAAGCCATCCCGAATCAAATGGTGTTTGGTGCGTATCATGACCCACGCGCCACGCGTCCCTACTCAGACTGCAGGGTGTTCGCAAAGCTCAGGACCGACTTGCTCTCCTTCTGCGATTTTCCCTCCAGCACTTGGATGACCTGCTCTGACAAAGCTGCCGGAGGAAAGGTGCGATTGGTACTGTACCATTTCCGCCATAAAAGAATCAATCAATGGTTGCAAAGAAGAGACACTTATGTGTACACCAAGAAAAAATATACCTATATATAATATAATATAATATTATATTATATTATATAATATAATATAATATAATATAATATAATATAATATATGTATATATTATATATTATATATTATATAGAATATAATATATATATATAATATAATACATATAATATAATATATATATATATAATAATATATAATATAATATGTATAATATAATACATATAATACAATATAAATGATATAATATATATATATATGATATAATATATATATAATATATATATAATACATATATATATATATATTACAGCTGATCCGCCCACCCAATAGCCTGCAGGTGTGAGTTGTGGACATCGGCACTCCTTGCCAATTGCAAGGCACTTCGCCCCTTGGAGGTCAACTGATCCTTGTTGGCCCCGGCCCGCAGCAGCAAAGACATGACTTCCGCGTTGCCCAGCTGGGCCTCAGTGCAGATCATTGGGGCCACACATCCATCCATCCAGCCATATAACAAAAATTATAGTAACTACAACATGTAATAACGATAATCATCATGAATATCATATTACATAGTCAGAGTCATATTTAATCATAATGATCATCATCATCAAACTAGATCAAAATAGTCTATATTCTGTATTGTACTGAACATGGATTCCCTTCGTTGTCATCCTTGTGAGGGGCCCCTTGTAAATCCGTTCAACGGAATCCCCAAGGATGGATCAGCTTCAATCGCTTCTTGGCAAGTCACTGCAAGGTGCACTGGGTAGAGCTGTTCTCTATGTGTCCCAAAGCAGCAGCCGCTGCCTCCGAAGGCAACACGAGAATGGCATGGCAGTTTGACCAGGGAAAAAAAGTAGTGTGATTGAACCACCACATCAAACGGTGACCTGTTAAGTGCTCAGCCAATTTGTCGTCAAAAAGGAGACAAAAAACATGTGATCACATCAAAAAACATCGTCTTCCTTCACGCCATTTGGGGAAGCCAATGCAAAATTGTTTCTTTTGCGGTCCCTTGTGGGTACAAAAAGAACGCAAAGCTGGTTGAAACAGCACAAGAAACGGGGCTGTTGAGGTTCATTCACATCCTCAAACTTGTGTATCTGGAGGAAGTGTTTCCTGAGTTCGGACAAGTTGGATGGATGACACATGACCTGGGTCACTGTGCCTACCACCTTCAAAAAAGAAGGAAACACCAGATTTCAACTCTTCTATTCTACTAGTAGGTCTAAAAAACAGGGAAAGGACCCCTCAGATTTTTCAAGCTGAAACAGACCAGCAAATCCAGGTGATGCTTTTCGGGGTCCACCATGTGTCACATTTTCATGTTCCAAGGAACATCTCCAGAACCTTCCGTTGCTCCTTGGCCTTTCGCTTTAGGCTGCCCTCTGTTGGCACTGGATCCTCTGGTTCCTCTTGCACTGCAGTGGCTGGCGTCGGCACATTGGCATACCATTCAGTAGCCATGGCCCGAAAAAGGTTGAGGATCACCAGAGATGCTCCATTCACCGACTAGGCCCGGGAAGCACACACGCTTTGCGTGGCCTAGTCTCTAACTTAGGCTGCGGAACATGCAAGGCACAAGGACACTAGGGCAAGAGAAAATAAATTTGCAGAACGCATCACTTCTTTGATCAGTAAGGCAATACGAAGTAATCATCATCACAAAACCCAAGTCTCAACATTTCAGCCCACGGTCTTTGGCAGGAAATCTTCACATGCTTCCCTTGCAACAGTTCCATCAGATTGATTGGATCCAATGGCCCAACAGCTCTGTGGCACCTCCCAACCACCGGCATAGGTGGAACAGACAGTGGCAGCATTCAGCTCCGACAAGGAGTTGGCGTTCCTGTCGTGGCGGCTGTGGCGGCCACGTGGCTCGATCGGAAGATCAACCCACGGGAACAGGATTGGTTGGTGGTTGCTGATTCCATCCCCAGTCACTTAAAGACATGTTGAAGTGGATCCTTGGGCGATACCTCAAACACATCTTGAAACCTGCTCGACGGTCGGGGTCCCCGATCATCCCAGACAAATGTCAACCATCGCAAACATCCCAAGATCATCCAGCCAGATCGCATTGGTGATTCCAGTATTCACTATCTTACCACATTCATTTGTACTGAAATCTGTGTTGATCTTCCTTCATCTTTCTTGCTGCTTGACAAATACTCATTGTTTCTGTCGCCTCCAAACTGGCTCGGTCTGACAGGTGACGCGCCAAAGTCGCATGTACATGTCCTGGGCAGAAGTCGTTTCCATCCTTTGAGAGATAGAACTGTTACCCTCTGGCCCTCTATCTAACCTAGCTGGAAACTCCTTCAACTTAAGCTACGTTGATCGTTTTCCATTGAAAATATGGCTTCTCATTGCCGTATCTCAGGGGATCTCATCTGTGCTTGACAATTTCATCTCAGCCCATCTCATCTCTTTAATGTTAGTTGTCCGAAGGGTAATGGGAATATCTAGAAGCGGTTGTCACGGCATGATAGGAAGACGTACAAGGCATTTGATTTGATGATGCTTAGCTTGATCTCAGATAAACAAAAAGTGATCTCTTCAACAAACACCAGCCGCAGCCGATTTTCCAACTTGTGGCCAAGTGTCAGAAAACAAGCTGCCGAAACCCAAGATGTCCCTTGGCATCAAAATGCGCATGTTTCTCGCTTGGGAGCAGCTATGCCAGCTATGCAATCGGCTATTCCAAGTGAATAACATGTCAACTGCCCAGGCACAACTCGTTTTGCATCATGTTTCGGAAGATCGGTTTCCTCGGTTGGAATTCCAGGCATCCAAGGCCTAAATAAGACCAGAGATTCTGATGCAAAACCCTGGCAAAGGTTGCCACATGCACAGCCATCTCCCTTTGTAATAGTGTAATCACACAACCCAGCCTTGACACTGAATATGTTAAGTTGAGATCCAACAGTTATCCGGTTGTCATTGAGCATTTCATGCAAGTGCATCACATCGCAACACATCCCATTTGGGCTTCAAAGACCCACGGCAGTAGACAACCCGGCAGCCAGGAATCCGAGTGGGGCCCGTCACCGGGAAGGGCGGCTCGTATCCACCCGCCGATGATTCAACCAGGGTTCGAGCGCAGTCACCCCCTGGGCTACTGGATGTTTGGGTTGGCGATGTCTCAAATGACAAAAATATAATACAAAAATGAGGATACAAACCAATGGAAACTACCAAAACCTTGAGGGAAATCAAGAAATCAGACATCACTTCGATGTTGTCCGAATATGTGGGTCACAACGTTGATTGTGTCAGGAAGGTGTAGCCCCAACCATAGCCTACTATCCCTGGACCACCTCTAACCATCATCCCCATTGGTTGCATCAAGCTGAGTTGTCCATCAGGAGCAGGGCTGCTCCCAAGCCACCTCCACCCAGTCGCGGAAGCACGAAGAATTTGACGTCTACGCCTAACAGGAGATAAGCCATGATTTGAAGCCGCCAACTTACCAGAAAAGACTCCAATCCATATTGATGTCATGCAGCAAGAAAAGAATTCGAGTGATCCCGCTCGTGGCATATATTCTGACATATTCTGACATGGTATCCGTCATTTTATCTCATATATATATACATATATCATATGTATATATATATATATATATACATATATCATATGTATATATATATACACATTATATTATACAATATAAATATATTATATAATTTATATATATACCTTATATTATATATACACACATTATATTATATTTACACTATATTCTGACATTCTATCTGACATTTTATATGGCATTCTTTCTGGCATTTCATCTCGAATTCTTTCTGACATGTTATCTGGCCTTGTACTTGACATTGTATATGGCATTCCTTCTGACATTTTGTCTGGCTTCTGTCTGGTTTTTATCTGGTTTCTACCTTATTGCTTTTTGGCATTCTTTCTAGCATTTTATGTGGCATTCTATCTGACCCTTTATGTGACCGGGATGTCTTCTTAAAATCTTGAGACCCTCACCTGGCAGGTGGGGAACAAAAACTGGGAACAACTTTGGATGTTTGGGAACCCCTAAAGGCCCTAAAGCCCCTTTCGACTTCGCGACACAACGTTGGACCCTGCCTCTCCGTGTAATCCAGGAGAGTTCCAACACAGCGTTGGCAATCACCTGGCCACCAGGTTGGTGTGAGGTGCTGCAGCTTGCAACCTTGCCCCTGTCAATTCACAGCAAACAGTTTTTGTGGCCAAACAGGAGAATTCAATAGAATTCACCCATGAAGGAAACATCTTAAATCAGATCATCTTAAACCCATATTCAACCCATCTTAAACCCTCCAAAAAGAGTGTTTCTTTAACCCAAACATGGAGATGGATCGCACCTTGGAGCCATGGCCACAAGCTTGGACCAAGGCGTTCTGCGCCGCCCAGTTCAACTTACCTGGGATCCAAGGTAATGAATGGTCAGTGGTCAGTGAATTCATAGCCAATAACTGGGTTAGCTTATGATACCTACGGTCAATATGAATAGTGTGATGAATCATTCTCGATAATAATCCTGTATTAAGACTTGATCCCGTTGAGTCAGTCTTCGAAGTGCTCTAACAGGAGTTTCTCACCAATACAACTGCGTCAGAACGGATTCGAACCATGGTTGTTGAGCACTGGGATGCACATCCAATGGTTCCCAGCAGCTGCGCTAAACCTTGGGCAAGGCTCTAACAGTCTCTGGAGTGATGGTGCCATTCAGGCTGATGGTTCCTGCGACTTCCACGGAGGGACTTTTTTGTGAAATTGAGACACCAAAGTTACCAAAGTGTCACAGGGTACTTAGCACTTTGTTCAAGACCCTTTCTGTAGATCCTGGGGAGAAAATAAACCAAGAACCTTTCTGAGCACTTTATCATACTTTATCCATAGTGGTCCCAGGCAACAAATACACCCCAGTTTCCACTTGTCATCTTGTCTCGCCTTGGACGACCTCCTCATTGCTTTTTGTTCTGCCAACGTAGGTTGTGGAAAAATCCAAACGATCTTCATCTGCATCCTCCAAAACGGGCAGCGAAAACCTTATGCGTTAAAAGTTGAATGTTTTTCAGAAGCGAGGGGAGTAAAATTGTGTCAGAAAAAGCGTACGTTTGAGCATGCTATGAATGCTATGGCAGACGGGTTGTGATTTTTTTGCTTACATCAAGACCTGTACCGAGTAGCAAGGCTTAATTTACACAGCGAGAGCAAGCTAGCTCATGGATCTGGTCCTATCCGCAACCATCAGAAAAAGGCCCTCGATGCGAAACACAAGTGCTGGCATGTCTGCGAGTGCAGCCGCAGAAAGAATCTTGAAAAAAATCACTTCAGATGTTTGGCATCTCAAGTGGACTGGCCAATCGCTAAGTAAAAATAGCATGGACCACCGGATCATTCACTGATGAATGGTTTTAACAGATTTTATCAATTTCAAGCTGCTACACTGATCTACACTGTACACTTCAGAAAATCTCTTTCCCTTCCAGAGAGCAGCTGTCGTGCGGTCCTGCGCCTGGATGAAGGCCCAAAAGGTCAAGAGCAGCGTCCAACGCATTCGCCACTCATCTACTGCATTCCCTACAGGCTCCTGCTGATTTCACCTAAAACACAACTGGATCTACAGACTGCGGGGAGCAGAGATACCTAAGAGTCCCCTTGGGATTGGTCACACCCAAATCCACTCAGTTTAAAAAGCACAGTGGGTTGTGGGATATTTCTGTATATAAACAGTTATAAACACCTTCTTCTCTACCTTGCCATGGCTGCCAAGCTGAGTCCTCCACAATCCTATACCACATCTTAGCCCCATAGTACTCCCGGACATATCGGCAGCAAGACGCTTTTTCAAACCACCCTGCTGGCGACAGCTTCATCGCAAACGAGTTGGCAGGCTTTGCAAGTCAGGCACAAGAAGCCATATTGTTGATGTATATATTGATGTGCTGTGAGGTGTTTTCATCTCTAACGGGCAATGCTATGAATTGATTGTGTCCTTGTTAAGAATTGTGTCAGAAAACTCAAATGATTTCAACTTCTTTGCCCTAGTAAACCTGGCAAAGAAACTCGGCGTGTCGTCGCGCGTGTCGCGACCGACCTGCAAACCTCTCCCGACACCTGTCTCTCACAGTAGGGAAGACCACCTAGGGGCCAGCTGAACATGAACTGAGAACCAAGGCATCAGAAAACATGAAGCCACCTGAAATCCTAAACACATTAGGAATTTGTGATTCTGTAGCTTCAAGCTGAGGCTCCAGCCACCGGACACATGGCATGCGCCACTGGCATGCCACCCGCAGCCCCATGCTCTGCATAGGGCTCGGCCTGTTGTGGCAAAAGGAGACCCAGCTCAGAAATCACCCACTTTCAACTTGGCAACAACCAAAAAAAAGTGCCATTATTGATATTCTTCCTTGCAATCTTGAATCTTTGGCCGTCCCTCCCCATTTGTGTCTGAAAATAGAGCACTGTGTAAGTATACCCCCAAAGGTGCCATTTCAATGCTGCATCAAATTCGGGGTACCAGTACCTTAGTGTCAAACAAGCCCATGTGGATATGGTCTCCAAAAAGCACCCACAAAGGTATCAACTGTTGCCGGAGAGCCACGTGCGCTCCATGGCCACCATGGTCCTCGTAGCCGTGGCCATAGCCGCCCTCGTAGCCGTACTCGGGGCCGTAGCCATAGTCAGCTTCCCCCTTGAAGGCTCATGGGCTAATACCAAGGAACCAAGAAGGACAAAGGAAAATTCAACAGGGCAAGATTTCACAGAATGGCCGTATTAAATGGAGGTTTCATATATGTTCATATTGTATTTCATTAGGGTGGACATCGATCTTGCCACATTGTGTATCTTGGGGTGCTGCCAGAACTCCAAGAAAGCCAAGCTGCCTGGGGAGGTCCGTAGCCGTAGTGCTCATCAAACTCGTCACCCTGAGCAAGTTCCCGCCACGGTGGATCTTTGAGGGACATTCCCCATTTTCGGACATACCCCCAAGTATAACATGTGGAGGACTTGACAGGGAACCATGGGACCATGAGTGACACGGAAGTCATGCTGGCAGGAACGACATCCCCAAAGAATCCCCAAACCATCATGGGCCCCGAGCGGGCCACTCTTCTCGGATCTTCTTCCCCTGACCATCATTGCATTTGTAGCGTCCATGAATGATGATATCAATTGCTCTGTGAGAGCGTCCAGAATTCTGCCAGCTGCCAACACAGCTTGTGCAAGAACTAAACAGAAAATGGCAGAGTTGGCAGCTCTACCACCCAAATATTCAAATTATGCGTCGAAAAAGTTGGAAATCATCAGCCGGCTGCTGGTGGAGCTTTGTGCAACTTGCCTCCTCTTCAATGACTGCTTCATCCCCTGCTCCCGGCTCTTCCTGCAGACCAGGCAGTGAATCTTAAGTGCCAAAGGTTCATTCTCTGACAGGCTCGTCGCTCTCTTCCTGTCACCACCACCACCACCACCATCATCACCATCATCACCATCATTACCATCAGCACCACCATCACCACCATCACCACCATCACCATGATCATCGCCTAGCCCCAGTCCATTGGATTCCTGTCCCATTTGACGCACCAGATTCTCCACCCAGCGCCATGGCCTCATTCTCCAGCCGCGCAATCTCCGCAGCGGTGCGCGCCTGGTCCAACTTGTTGATCTCCACCTGCAGCGGTTTCCCCTCCGAGTTGCCTTTTGGTGGTTTAACATGGCCATGGGATATGGACTATCAACAATTTGAATATTGAAATCACCTACAATTTGAATAATCAAATAATTGCTGCATCTACAAATGATAGATTTCAATTTGCCATGTCTAATCAACAAGCATTAGACTCATTAGACTGTGAGACTCGAAGTCTGTATCAACTGCCTGACCTCTCTGGCTCTGCAAATCTCTCTCATCTCATCTTCCATTTCCGGAAGGTCCCTCAGCGAAGCAGCATCCACACCACAAACAGTATTCGTTGGGTGCAGAGATCATGAAAAAAATATACTATCTTCCAATGAGCTTTACAATTCAAAGGGCCGAAGTCGTGTGAAACTGTGACTTCAAAAACTGAGTCCATTCCAATCATCCAACCACTCTTTTTAAGAAACATCAACCGCAACATGGCACTGAGGCTGTGGGGCCCAAACGAGCCCTCGTCGTAAGCGGGCAACTTCGCCTGTCAGAGATCCAGATGGCAACGGCAACGGCCACTTCACCCAATCGAACACACCAAAACGGCAGCGGCCCCCGCGCCCCCGGTCCACCTGCAAGGTCTTGGACAAGATCTTCACCTTGTTGATGAGCTGCCTGCCATGCGTAAGCCATGCGTAAGAAAATGTAAGCAACCAATCCGAAGCGCGTCAACGCCCCAGTACCAAAATGTGAGTTCGAGCCGGCCATCATGGCCTGAGACATGGGTCATCAATGGTCATCATGTCATCCATCCAAGCTGTCCAAGTCCACTTGTCTCCGTACAGTTTCCTCGCCTTGTCTTCTCTTTGGCCAACAGGTTCTGCCCTTCACTGTTCACCTTGGCCAACTCTGGTGTCGTCCCAACGAGGACCCCAAGTCAGGAATATCATGTACATATGTGATAAGATAACTACACATCACACAAATATATACTGTACGTATAATTTAGTTTTGATACACATATCCGATCCGCCACTAACATGCTCCACTGAGTCTCACCGCAATTCTGAGCATCCAAACCAACATCAGTGGAGGACCTTCTCCACTTCCTTCTTCAAAGGCCGAAAGGTCGCCCCCTTCGTTCTCGTCGCTATACGGTTCAGCCAGGGGTGCCTCCACCTCTTCCACCTTTCGCTGCCAGGTGGACAAAATCCAGGCGGAAATTGGGGATTATGACTCAATTGTGACTCAGATATGATCAGCAAAAATCGAAATTGAGCTTGGTCATGATGAAATATCATGAAAAAAAAATAGCTTTGCCAGCTTCAAACATTCTGCTTAATAAAGAAGCTCACAGAAATCACAGATATTCACGGGCTCAACAACTAGCCCCTTCTCTGGTCTCACTGGCACCTCTGGACCCTCCTCAAAGGCATCCTCCGCTTCGGGCGGTGGCAGCCCACCACCTGCCTCCAGTGGTATGTTCTCTGGACCCTCCACAGATGGTAGCTCTTCGAAACCTGCGGAGCTACCGGAGTGAGTGAATCGGAAACCATTACCAGTTTTGTTCGAGTATGGAGAATATATGAGGACACCTTGCAAGCTCTCAGACTCAAATGTGTTTTTATCCTAGCTTTCCAGAATAGATTTGCTGTGCCAATGCAATGACAGTTTCCCTTGCCTTCTTCGCCAGGCGCCATTGACATGGGTGCAGCACTGTCGACGGGCTTTGCATCGGCAGCCTCCCCAGAACTTTGGTCGAGGCCCTGGTCGTAACCTGGCTGGCCATACTGGCCATGATGGCCATGGGCAGCCTGGTACCCATGATGGCCATGGTGGCCATGATCCCCATGATGCCCATGATGGCCGTGGCTCCACTGGTCATCATAGTACTGGTCATCATAGTACTGCTGGTGGTGTCCTTGGTGGCTACCAGGCTCGTAGTACTGCTCCTGCAAGCCATGGTGCCCAGGGCCACCAGCCATGAAGCTGCTCCTGCCGCCAAAACGCACCCCTGGAACAAGCTGCGAGGGAAGTCTTCTCCACTGACATCACAGAGCCAAACACCGGATTCACTTGAGACTGTCTTTTCATGCGAATGAACTTTATTTTTGCCATTTTCATATTTTGCCCTTCACGAATTCATCCCGACTTTCGACCCCAAACATTGACACGGTCCACGCGAACTTCTTCACCCTCCTGAAACCGAAGCCGGAGCCCAGCAACTCCCAAGAACTGAGGCTCAGCCCAACCTTGGCCGGACCCGATGCGTAACAACTTTGGCTTCAAAAATGAACCGTTGATTCCAGGAGCTCAACCATTGCTGATATTTAGGTTCAAGTGATATTGAAAAATCCAAGGGATCATTTGTATGGGAACCATTCCAATATACGCCCAAGGTTTGTGCCAACTTTTTCTCCCATCTCCCACAGATCCTCAGGTTCCCCCACTTTCGGCATCGCAGCGCAAAGTCTGGTGATTCAATGATTGACCTGATACCTCTCTGTTTGTTTAGCCTAGATCAACTAAATCCCAGTTTCTTGGAAGATGGAATCAAGTGACATGACATTAACTATTCGTGATTGCTGAATGTGTTCGGATGACCAGTGACCAAAAAGTTTGAATCCAGGAAATGAGTGCTCGAGGTCCAGAAATGACTAGAGATTGCCACTGCACGATAATGTTTGGACGGGGATCAGCTTACACGCTTACATTCTAAAGGGATGGGAGCATCAAAAGATGTATTTACATTTTGGTATGGTTGCACCGGAAAAATTGCCCCAAATGGATGGTGATGATACAATGCGCAATGGCAGTATAGACACATGCTGCATGTAATGTACATGTATGTATATACATATGTATATGTATATATTTATATATGTAGAATTATTGTAGATACGTTGATCCAAAAGAAGAATTATTAGTTAGTTAGTCAATCAAAAATGTATCGAAAGGTACAGTCTGCATCCACAAAATGCACACACGCTGCGTGTCTGCCTTTGTTGCGAGGGGTGAAAGCTGCGAAACATAGACATGAACTTTGCCTCGAAACTGCACTGTGTCCAGACACATCAAAAATAATTCAACAACAAACATTGTAATCATTGCAAATCATGACCAGCAAAACACCAGCAAAAACGTATTGAACCACTCGCCTTCACTGAGATCCATAAAACAAACACAGTGGGAAACTCATCTTTCTCCGGGAAATGTAGCACTGCCTTCGCTGTTTTCAGCCTGAATGATCTGGAATTGGCAAACCACCTGAATCGTTCTGACATGTCACCTCCGTCTTCACCTATGAAGCATCAAAGAACATCTCAGCATAGTAAGAAGGCGTGCAATCTGCGATGTGCCCTTTCATCTCAGTTTGGATTAGCCGCGGTTTCTGTTTCAAAAGTTGTTTGGCACCTCTAAAAACGTGGCATTCATAGCCTTCCATACACTCATGCACCGTGTCTCAGGTACAGGTCAGGCTAGTTGTTGCCCGCTCAATGACCTTCGCAAGTCAGCAACCTCCGTATTGTTCACC
Organism: Symbiodinium sp. clade C Y103; assembly: GCA_003297045.1. Taxonomy (NCBI): domain Eukaryota; class Dinophyceae; order Suessiales; family Symbiodiniaceae; genus Cladocopium; species Cladocopium sp. clade C. The sequence goes on along the minus strand of BGPT01000305.1, from coordinate 98,725 downwards.
TCCGGGTAGGCCCCTTCGAACGCGCGCCCTGCAGTGCAGCAGTCCACAAACCAATTTGATATCAAATTGGATATCAAATTGGCTTGTAGACTGCTGCACTGCAGGGCGCGCGTTCGAAGGAGCCAAGGCCCCATAACAACCTCTCTGGCTTCTTGCCAATGTTGATATCGGGCGATACCAAGTAGCAATGCTGATTAGCATCACCCAAACCAATTTCGTGAAGATCAATTCGCTCCACGACATCAAGGGTTGGCACAGCGGCTTTGAAGAAAGGCCGGTTCGCTTGCATCGGCTCAAAAGAGGTTACGTTCCAACCACTTTTGGCCAGTGCGAAACTGTAAAATCCCAGATTTGCACGTCAACTGCGTGGCCAGGAGCGCCATAGTTTCCTGCATTGAATCCTTCCCAGTTGTGCCCACGCATCACCTCACCACTGACAGCGTCAAGACTGTCGTAAACTGCCAGCCAAAAGGGGTTTTACCCCGGGGCCTTCAACCCTTGCCCACGCGCCATGCTCTGGCAATGGGCATGTTGTTGGCACGAAGACAGTGACACCTGAGGCGCTGACAAAGGCGCCTGGTTTGCAACGCATTCTTCGGTCTCAGGTTGACACCGTTCACGCACAGTCGCATGGAGGTGGCAAGGCAGTGTGCCGTCACAAGCCACAGTAGTGGGCTGATGACACCATGGCGAGCACATCTAATGAAATCTGGTTGCGCGATTTGAATGTGAGAGCTTCAGACAAACTTCAGGCAACATGTCCAACACTCAGGAACCGTTCTTTTGAAATCTCGGGTGCTACATGGTGCTCCCTAGAAATCGCTCTCGATTTTCGACATTGCAATTTTCTGAGCAACTCCAAGGAACCGCCCACGGCTTGGTTCAGCACCACACGGCAGTTTTGGAAACATGTGGTGCCCAGCCAAGATGGCATTCTGGCTGTAGAGTCTTGGGATATTCAACCAAGTTCTGGAAACTGGAGACATCCGAGTGCCAAGAGCGGTGATTTTTTAGTGGCCAGCTTTGATCAAGCCTGGGGTCGGCTCAAGGATGGACTATTCCTGCTCCTGAAAATGATTGGTGACGCGGATGAAACTCCTTTTGTCGGAGAATTAGCAAGGAAACGCAGTCTGAACAAATGGCAACTGCGACTCTATGTCAAGGGAATTATAATTGCATAATATTACATCCAAATTCATACTACCACCAAGCTACAAACTAGCAAGGAATCTCGGAGTTTCAACCACACCAGGGCACAACAAGTGTGGGCAGTTGCCCGGATCTGGATCACCTCCTCATGATCACGTAGGTCATGACCAGCGCGCCAACCTCGGCCCCAATGCTTTGTTTTGGGGCCAAAACATGGGAGTTAGGGACCTCGCTCATTGACATACCACATATCCATGCTTGTGGTACTGTGTATACTTCCATGTTTGTAGGGCCTCCGTTGTTGATACCTCTGCAGAATACACGCATAAATACCATTCGTAGCCCCTCATCACCAAATAAGATCCACTGGTGGCACAACAAATTCCGACTCAGAATCTCCGTCCGCCCAGTAACGATGCTGGCACCAGCCATGTACTCACCACGTTTCAAAATAGGCCGATCCTCTTTTTTGTTGGGGTCATGCGTCACCGCAACCTGCAAGTTCAAAGAATGCTGGATTGTGTTGATGTGGTGGCAGGAAAGTATTAAACACAAAATGTGGACTTCGGACATGAAGAAAATTGAGTGTGCGTGAAGCACTTCGAAGTCAGGTTTTAATCAACAATTTGATGTACAAAGTGCGACCTGTTTTATTTTGTTCTGAGTAAAGGAATGAATTTCCAAAGGTCAGCTAGTCAAAATTAAATGTTATCCCGAAATCCGACAACCACTTCAAATTCATCGGCGCCACGTAGACAGAGTAGAGGCTTCCCCCAAAACATAGCAGCGCCCCTGCGATCAGAAATACCCTGGCCTCAGCACCATCAATTCACACTGCCCCATGCAAAACACACTCACACTGGTTGATATGGTGTGGGTGTCACAAACATCTGCAAACTGTTCCGTCATCAATTAAGAACATTTCTGATTTTTTTGTTCCACTGTACAGAAGGTCTGCTTCGGTCTCTTCCGGTATCCATATTCACGCACAGTGATGGACACCCACCGAATTCCCCCGAATTCATGATCGCAAAATGCCCAAAACCTAATGCGAACTACTACCTGGCAAATTCAGTCTGCTCTTAATCAACCTCCTCCATTGAGTGAAGGATCAAAAAAATATTCCAGATCAAAAAAAATAAACCACTAGACTAGGATCAAAGAAAAATATTGGCTATAGAATTTCAATTTGAAGGTGGGTTAGGTATAATTTGTTTGATCCAGAATACATTTTTTTTTATCCGGCAAATGCTGCAGACCGCCAGTTGAAGGCATCAAAAAAAAATCCAGACAGAAATAGACTTTGATGCAAGGTCTAGATTGCTAATTGGAGCAGCTATCCCAAATATGATTCCATTTAGGGTTGGTTTATGATTCATCAATGGTTGCTTTAGGGTCTATTTTGGGTTGGTTTAAGGTTTATAGGGTTGGTATCGGGTCCATTGAAAGTTTGTTTGGGGTTGCTTTAGGGTTGGACTAGGGTTTACATTGGGTTACAGTGCGTGCAAGTACATAGTTTTAAATACGTATGCATGCATGCATTGCATGCATGTATGTATGGATGTATGTTTGCATTCATGTGTATGTATGTACGTACGTATGTAGGTACGTATGTACCTATGTACCTACGTACGCATGTACGTACGTACGTATGTACGCATGTACGTATGTACATTTGTGCGTATGTACGTATGTATGTACATACGTACATACGTACGTACGTATGTACGCATGTACGTATGTGCTTATGTGCGTATGTACATATGTACGTGCGTACGTATGTACGTATGTACGTATGTGCGTATGTACGTATGTACGTATTTACGTATGTGCGTAAGTACGTATGTACGAGTACGTGCGTATGTGCGTATGTGCGTATGTGCGTATGTACGTATGTACGTATGTACGTATGTACGTATGTACCTATGCACATATGTAGGTAGGTATGTAGGTATGTAGGTATGTAGGTATGTAGGTATGTAGTTATGTAGGTATGTATGTACGTGTGTACGTATGTACGTATGTCCGTATGTATGTATGTATGTCTGTCTGTCTGTATGTATGTCTGTCTGTCTGTCTGTCTGTCTCTGTCTGTCTGTCTGTCTGTCTGTCGGTCGATGCTGGTCGGTCGGGTCCGTCGGTCTGTCGGTCTGTCGGTCTGTCTGTCTGTCTGTCTGTATGTATGTGCATGAATATCTATATATAGACATACAGGATCATATGTGTATTTGCAAGTGTGCAAGCTTGGATTTAAAGAAAAAAGCAGGAGGGGGAGGATTGGCGGGAAGGGCGCTGAGCACCTCCCCCCAAAGCAGAATGACAATACCTATCCCAGCAATGTAATGCTGTAGATTGAATATGGAACTCAAGGTGTACCTAACGTGCAACATGCACCTGGTGAACATGTAGAATGTAGGTTGATGCACAACCGTGTTGGGTGTAGATAGTTTCATTGGATGTTATCTAAGCGTTCCGGTAATTCTATTCTTGTATCTTGTCCTTCTTATGAATATTATCAGTGTAGATTGTATATATATATATATATATTGTTTTTGTGTGTGTGTGTACATGTACACACACAAACATGCAGAATAGATAGATAGGTAGATAGATAGATAGATAGACAGATAGAACGATAGATAGTTAGATAGATAGATAGATAGACCTTTGTTGAACTTTGTTGTTTCCTTTCTTCCTGCCTTCCTTCCTTCCTTCCTCCCTTCCCTTCCCTTCCCTTCCTTCCCTTCCCTTCCCTTCCGTTCCCTTCCCTTCCCTTTCCTTCCCTGCCTGCTTGCCTGCCTGCTTGCCTGCCTTCCTTCCTTTTTTGCTTCCTTCCTTCTTTCCTGCCTCCTTCCTTCCTTCTTTCCTTCCTTCCTTTTCTCTTCCTTCCATTTACTTTATTTTTTTGATCCAGAATATTTTCCTTGATCTGGAATATGTTTTTTGATCCGGTCTTTTTTTGACCCCTATCCGTGCAGAAGCGCTACTACCAGGCTTGAATTATTCCTGTCAGGCTCTTCTTTGGTTGAGCTGGCCAGTGAATTGCGGCAATAATTTGCGAGCGGGGAGGTCAAGAGCAAACTAGAATGGTTGGACCTCGTAACCTCCTCAGAACCTGACACTCGCATCCCTAACAACTAGTGCCTTCCTTCTGTACCTACGCAGTCGTTGGAACAATCCTGGGCCTGCATCAATCTTCCACTTGAAGGGACTTGTGGCAAACCATCCCACAACATCTGTACTCAGCCACAATGACCAAATCTAATCTGCCGCAAATGTTTAACACCCATCCCAGCCCCCACAGGCTGCCACGTCTGCCATCAAAGGTTCCATGGGTTGTTCCTGGATAAGGAGAACAAGCGAAACAGAAACACATGCATACACCCAGACACACACTCTCACACACAACGTGGCAAAAAGATAAGTCTGAGTCTGTGGTTGAGCTGAGCCAACGTCATGCAAGCAGAGAAAACCATCCGCACAGCAAGCAACCACAAATTCCCTTCAGAATGTCTGGCGACCATGGAACTGGCATCAAGATAAACTTCTCCTCTGCTCACAGTTGTTTGATGTAACCCTGCTAAGAATTCTGGAGCTTTGCTTCTCCGACTGGCTCTGACTGGTCAGACCCCTGCGTCCTCTGCACCTTTGCACTGTCCTGGGCCCACATGTATGCTGCCACTGCAATTAACAAGCTTGCCTGTCAGGCACTTGCCTGAGATACTTCCTAAAAAGATCGGCACACTCAAGCAATGTTAAATGTTTGACGATCACGCGCATGACTCTTGAATGTCTTCTTCACCTCCACGTTCCTCTCCTTTGCGGAACACACGATCCCACGAACTTGCTTCAATCCATGGCACCTCTAGAAAGCGGCTCGGCGACTTTGGCTGTGGATGACGAGGACACTGGTTGGCCCTGGCAACAGCTGTCTCTAGAATTTCCCTTGTTCACAAACCTTGCATGGTTTCTTTTTCCTGGTGGCAAACGCGCTACAAACTGATCACCCAGGCACTCAATGACTACAATACCACACATAGCCATGCCGTTTCAGACTCTTCCCTGGCTATCACCACTTCACATCCTCGCCTGGCAAGTGCTGCTACAAGAACGAGGCAAGCACTGCTTGGCACCAAGCATTGGTCTCCTTGCGCTGGCCATGGTTCCAGCACAGTTTTCTAAACATATACATAAAAATAATGATCTTACGCAACAAATCTTTTACTCCACTGTCGAACCTAAGACATGTATTCGACCCCCAGAATAAGAAGAAAAAATCGTTGCTCCAAGTTGCGTGTAGCAAGTCAGGGTGAACCCAACCCTCCCTCCTGTACATCACAGCAGGTAGTGCCTTCACAGTGCAATCTCAACCCCAGTTCAAACACATGCAAAATGGTCACCGGCCCGGTTTGAGAAGGACCTTTGACAACAGCGCCTTCGAATTGGATACATCAATCAATATATATATATATACATAAACATATATTACAGTATATATATATATACATAGAAATAAATGTACATATAGATATAGATATGTATGTATGCATGCATGCATGCATGGATGTATGTATGTACATATGTACGTATGTACATATGTGCGTATGTACGTATGGACGTGTGTACGTATGTGCGTATGTACGTATGTACGAGTACGTGCGTATGTACGCGTGTACGTATGTACGTATGTACATGTGTATGTATGTATCTATGTATGCATGCATGCATGCATGTAGAGATATAAAGATTCAAATATATATATATATACATACACACATTTATAGATATAGATATAAATATTCAAATATATATATATATACATAGTTATATAATCAAAGGGAAATTGAATGAGAGATAGAGATTTCCGAATTAGATGAGAAATGTCCGAAATGCGTATAAATGGCAATCGACCACTTTCCTTTTCACTATACTTAGGTCACTCACTGAGCAAGGTGCTACACTTTTTGCAGATTACCTAAACAATTGCTGGATACGGTACATGAAGGTGACCATGAACAAGTGTGCACAACATTGAATTCTTGCAGTCTTGATGCCTCTGGAACGCATGACATACTTCATTTTCCAATACACTGTGGCCGAGTAACAGGAAGAAAGTTCCTGAAAATGTTTGTTTGTTTTGCGCCCGCAGAAGGGAAGGGTTGCGTTGGGCAAGGGTTTGTGTTTCCGCGGTTGCAAGATTACGTTTGGCTATACGGGGCATGAAAATTTGCACCCCAACTCAACCCGAAAGCAGTTGGGATGCTGTGGCTGTGATCCCGTGCGCGTGATGTCTCTGCAAAAAAATTCGTTGCTAGGGTCCCGGTTCGTGGCCAAAGTAAATTTGAAAGCGTCTTGAAAACTTCTGTTGGGAACTGTGGTCCGGGAAATCTTAAACTTGTTGGCCCGGCTGTGCTATTGAGGGATGTTGCTGGCAATTGCAGAATTCAACGGGATGCAGATCCTATTGCAAGATGTACGTGATGCGCAAGTGAGGTAACTGGAAAAAATCTGATCCAACCCACAAACACGAATGCGCAGCGCTTAAACCAGATTCTGAAAGCAATTAATAATTAATTTCATCATTTGGGCACAATAGCAATTGAGACTGTACAACGTGGAGTGAGGCGCGCAGAGTGCGGATTGCCCGTCCATCTGGAATAGCTACTGTCGCACAATTTTGTGCCACGGGCGCGCGATGTTCTGACAGCAAGATATTCAGAAACCACGTCACCAAGTTGCCTTGGGGGAACATTCTTGAACAAAAGTCCCTTCTTGAAACCATCCTTGCAGCCTTTTGAAGCTAAAATCTGCCGTACCGTAGTTGTTCTAGTTCTCCTGTTTTGTTGTTTTTTCTCTTTTCCCTTTCTTGTTCTTGTTGGTGGTGATGATGGCGGCGTTCTTGGAGTTGTTGGTGATTGGCCTTGTTGCGCTCAGGGTTGGAGGTGGGCAGATTTCTTGGAGCTGAAAAAGGGGTTAGAGGAGAGGGCACCGCGCCGTTCGGCCACACGTTGCTGTTGCTTTGGTTGTTGTACTGTGCCCTTTCTCTTGTTGCTCTTCTCCTTTTTCTGTTGAGTGTGTTGTTAGGTGGCTGGCTTTGTTGTGCCCGGGTCCTCTTCCTTCTGTCCTTCCTTCCTTCCTTCCTTTCTTCCTTCCTTCCTTCCTTCCTTCCTTCTTTCTTTCTTTTCCCCTCCCTTTCTTATCCTTTGGCAATATACTGGAATATATTGTTGGATCCTAGCAATGTTGTTTGCTTGCTTATCTTAATCTTAGTAATAATAATAGTTTGTAATAGTTGTGTTTGATCCTCGTAATGTCTATGTTTAATGACGCTTGTGCTGACTAGGAAAGAGTATCAGGCTTCGGCTTTCCACACTGATTTGCCAGCAGGAGGAAGTGACATGTCTGTTGTGTGATCTGCCAAACTCAGAAGTTGATTCCATCGCCTCGCTCATGCTGGGGTGGCTCTGCACGGTTAGGAAAGTGCGAGCAAAGGCCCTAGCTTGTCGGACCTTACATGCAGGGAGAAGAGGCAAACATGGGCATTGCGTGACCTCGCATGTCCAGCATGTTTATCTAAAAAATGGAAAGTCAAACTGTCAAGAGTTATGAAATCAACTTTGTTGCAAACAAAGGAAGGTCAAAAGTTCCGTCGAAACCGGAATGTTTTTAAGGACAAATGGTGACATACAACAAACAAAGATCTTTCAACAATAAAAAAGAAAACAGATTAAGTCAAAAAGAAACCACTCACATGGGAAAGAAGGCGAATCAACAAGGAAGTGAAAGCCATATGCAGTCACTCGGGTATATGTCAAACCGTCAAGCTATCGTTACTGCCGTGTTCCTCCACTGTTGGCTGGGCTCCCCTACACTTGAGCTTCCAGCGCGTTGCAACATCGCAATCGATTGCAATGGCAGCAGCTCTAAGAGCACTGCGAAAATGGTAACTTAGGAGGAAGGAAAAACTAAGGACCATAACGGAGGCAATGGCCAAGTTTTTGTCGTCACTGGTGCTATGTGGTGCTAGAGATGGCAAGTCTACACTCTCGTTTTATGTGTGACAGAGATGTTTTATCTGTTGGATTTTGCTGGCATTCATCTGGACGAGGTGAGCTGTCCCACAGTTCTGGCTGCCTGGTTTTTTGGATCAATGGAAGCAAACTCACACACAGGTATTCAAAGCTGACAGGTCTCTCAGCCAACCAAGATCGTGCGGAAAGCAAAAAACAGTCTTCAAGACTTTAAGCCAGCACCTGTAATGCTGCATGTCTTAGGATCCAGTGATCAAACAAAAAGTGACCAATAACAACTTTGCAAATCAAAGGTCATGGGCAGAGACTGCGCAGCCTGAACTTTTGACAGAAACCATCACTGAAATCAATGAGTGACCTGGAAAAGATGTGCCATTCTCAGCACCTCAGCACCTCAAAGGAGGTGGAAAATTGGTGAAACACAGCCAACATCCATCAACATCCATCAACATCCATCAACATCCATCAACATCCAGCTATGCTTCTTAGCCATGTCCTTGTCAGGCTGAGCCAACAGTTGAGTTGGTTTCTTTGTCCCAATCAATCGGCGTGGCATCGTATAGCACAGTGTACACCAGCCAGCCCACCACGTACAGCCCAATGGAAGGCAGGAACAGCGACAGCGCCCAGTTGGAGTCGGTGGCCTTCAGGGCGTAGCCCACGTAGGCGTTGCTACAGACCCCGGCCAAGGCGCCAAAGGTGGTGGAGACGCCATTGACGATGCCACTGTACTTGGCACTCAGGTCCTCAAAAAAACGACTGAGTTATTAGGGGATTGTCTTTGTGGAAGCAATATCAGTAATGATGATCTTCTGGCTAGCCTCATTTGGGCTAGGGATCCCACAATCCCCAAGGATTCCAAAAAAACTTAATGAACAGTGAGTATCCGCATGGCTCGAATAGAGCCCGGCATAGGAGCAAGCGCCAGAAGCGATACCCACAGTGAGCAGGATGATTGGCATCACTGAGCCAGGCTCCACATCGGACATGTTGGCCAACAACCCCAGCATGAGACATGGAATGAAGAATCCTGGGCTGCCAATGCTACCTTTAAAAGTTATAACTTTAAACCAAAATCCTGGAGTCTCATGGTCTTTTTGGATTCCCAGCCAAAAAACAAAAACGCACTTCAACTCTATTCTCAATATGTCTCAATATGTCCAGCAGATTCCACCAGTATCTTTCCCCAATGTCCAAAAATGTTCTAAGACTATTCTGAATAACTATTCAAACTATTCCAGGACATTCTAGCGCATTCTGCAAGTGACCCAAGCTCTGGAAGATCTTCCGCACCGTCGTCAAGGACATGCCATTGCCATGGAGGTGATCCGCTGCCGTGCCGGCCATGGCAGCAACCGCCACAGCACAAACGCTGGGGATCACCGTTAGCTCACTGCTGCCGGTCAAGTCGTAGCCCATGGCCTTGGTGAATCCCCGATCACAACTTCCCACTGATTGGTTAAGGCTGGTTGTGGCTGGTTATGGTAGTGCTAACAAATTGTCTAGCCGTGAGCAATGCTATCAAAAACTTAGGGGCAATCTAAAAGGGTGTGGCCACCGTTTCGCTGCCGCCGGCCTTGTTCAAGTAGGTGGGAGTCCAGGTGAGCAACGCATATCCACCAAAATCATGGCAAAAGTGCGCCACAACAACACCCCACAAAGGAGGGGTGGAGAGAATGGGAAACCATGGAATCTCTTGATCACCGCTGGCTCCAACACTGCCTTAGTCATGTCAAAACAATTCAAAACATGCGAGATGTCTATGTAAGTTCTACTAGCAAAGTAAAAAGTGTTGCTCTGCATCAGATTGATAAGTCCACCCAGTATAGCCCAGTTACCCTCTCGATCTTGGCCTTTCACCCACCACACTGCCGCCCAAAACAATCCCAGCACCCCAAAGGAGTAGAACATCGCTTGCCATCCAAAGGCTCCAATGACCACTGGCGCCAGCAGCAACCCCGCAATGGATCCTCCTGTCTTCCCCGCTCCCAGAGTGGCCACAGCGCGGCTGCGTTCCGCTTCGGGCACCCAGGTGGCCACCATCCGCAGCCCAGCAGCAGGGGCCAAGCCCTCTCCGATGCCCACCAGGACGCGGCTGGCGATGAAGACCTCGGTGGAGACCGTGGCCGCGTTGGGCGCCAACATCGTGGCCAACGACCACAAAGCCACGGCGAAGAGCAGCACACGCTTGCCACCTTGGCTCAATCTTGAACGGTTGGGGCGGGACATAGATGGCGTACGGCTTCCAACGAGGAATCTTGGAGTACAGCTCCCAAAGTACAATGGAAAAATGAAAAACAACTCTTCACAAATCTCAAGATAACCTTCAAGATAAACCCTGATTTTTAAACTACTGGCAAACAGCATCGACAGACTGAGCTGCTGGCCGAATCGAGTGGCCAGCAAGCCACCAATGACTTGGGTGGCAGCATAGCCCCAAAAGATGGAGCTCTGAATGATGCCTTGCTCTGAACTGTCCCAAGAGAAATCTGTGGCCATTGGAAGAATAGCGATAGACATGTTGACTTTGTCCATCTGCCAAATCACATACCTGACAAGTGAAATTTGCGACCATGTGCGATTGAAAACCCTATTCGTTCCCAGTTTTTCAGATTTTTTCCAGCCGCATTTGCTACCCAACTGCGAAGCAAAATAAATCCACATACCAATTGACGCACAGCTCCAAAGCTACCAGCCAAGTAACGCTGCAGCCACTAGGAGAACAATCAATTGATGTTCATCTTGCGGCTCTTCTGGTGGTGAAATCTCTACATCTTCAATCTTGGGAGTAGATAGCACCTCCACTGCTTCTGCCTGAGCACAAACCTTGGGAACTGACAACGGCCACAATTTGGATTTTTTGGCAAATATGGCGATCGTGTGAGGCTTGGAGACATCCCAACAACTATGGTTAAATTAAATATGGTAACTATGGTTTTTGCAAACCAATGTCACACAAATGGTGGACCAAGCAACCCAGGTTTTGCGCCATGGTCGCCCGAATGTGTTCCTTGCCGCACGACGAGATGCCAGAACTCCGGTGAAAGTCCCAACGACAAGGCCTGATGGCGTTGCCAAATCCTCCACAGAGGTGGAAAATGCAATGGTAAAAACCAAGTAAAATTGATTAAAATTGATCTTCATGTGAACCCTGGAGATGCTAATGGACTGGCTACAAGCATGAATAATGTCCATTTCATTGATTGTCGGACGCGTGTACTGATTGTTTGCTGAGACTTCGACAGTGAACAGAATTTGTTCTAACATGATATTGGGCAGGTAATGGCAGAAATCAGTTAGTGTTGGTTCAGGTTGGGATTCCAAAACGATCTAAACAGATACATTTTTTATGTTGATTCCAATTTAATGATTTGATGTCATTTAGAGAGGGCATAAGATATGCTGGAAAAAGGTAGCCTCAAACACTAGTAATAAAACTGTGGGTTTTTTCGTTGCGCCCAAAAAACGTGAATCCAAGCTGCGAACCCAATTGGATTTTCACACTCCACTGTTGCCGCAATCTGATGCCAAACTGTCAACACATGGTGCGGTGTTGTTCTTTGCAATGACTCAAGGTCGTTGATACATTTTGAACATATTTTAAATCAATTTGTGGGTTTGGGACAATTTGAAACATCATAAATTGTTTCCGTTTCACACCAAGCCTGCTGCCAATCGCGAACCAAACAGTTGCCCATTGGTTTCCTGTGCGATGGTAAGCAAATTTGCGTCAGTTTTCGTTCGCCAAGTGCAATGTCAATCCCCGTGGACACCAAAAGAACTGGACGGATGCGGATGATTATCTGGGAAACACCCACGTACTTGTACACAAAACCAACACATTGAAAACGAATGGACAATGCTGACGAGTTCCTTCTCTTGCCGCCACTGTTTGTCAGCTTGATGGCTGGCAAACAATACGTTGGACGGGTGCGTGGCCCAAGCTCGGTGGATTGGCTGCATGGCCATGGTTTTTTTTGGCACTCGAGAAGCACCGTCGTGAGTCCAAATCCATTGAAAATTATGATAAATGCCGAATCCCAACCAAACTCAAAATTTGAACAACAAAAATTGGTTTCAATGACCAGGCACCATGCTGTCTCCAAATTTTTGATTGGAAATTGTGAGCGCATCGTTGCACAATACAATGGCATTGTTTGCCATTTTCTGTTAAACATGGTTGATGCAATGTTGGGTTGCGGTGGCTGCATAATTTTGAGGCAGAAACCCCGACAGTGTTTTTGAACCAAAACGCAACAAATTAGGGGCCACATTGATGCTGAGGGTGCCAAAAAACCATCTTGGTGAAGAAACTAAACGCCGGTACCTACTTGTCAATTGCTTTAATCCGGCCATTTGCAAAAAAAATGTTGTGTTTTTCCCAACGGGGAAAGTGAATTTATATATTTTGAATGCCGACGACTTACAATTGTTGAAAACGTAATAATTTCGCCGTAACCATTGCATACCCCCGTAGATTGAGGAAAACAAAACAGCAATGCAAAAAACACAAAATGGTTTAGGGATCTGGGCATTCATACATGTTATGTACGTATACATGTACATTTACATATACGCAAACATATACATATACAAAAACAACCACTTTTACATCCAAATCTACATCGACATCTACATCTATAGACATTTCCAAATACATACATCTGAATAAACCTCAACATATACATCTACAAATACATTTACATTTACATGTACATCTACATCTACATCTTTATCTGCGTCTACAGTTGCATGTCCATACACGTGTACATTTACATATTGCATTTGTATTTGCACGCGCATACACATACACATATACAAATGCACATCGATGTCATTTACATACACATATGCTGATATGCAAATGCAATTGAAGATACATATACAGATACATCGCGGCGGATTTTTTACTGTTCACCCGTTTGTGTCAAAAACATATTCTGGCCACTTTTAAACTTTTTTGGGGGTTCAAAACTGCGGTCTCCGACCGAGGGTCTGTAATTTTTGCCTCGGCAACCCTTTCAGCATGTTTGCTCTTGTCGGCTCATGACATTTCTTGAGATACTTGGAAGCGAGTTAAGTCCCGTGATGTTCCCACCTCCAATCAAAGGAGCGAACATACTGGAAGACTTTTTTGTTCACTTTGATTCGTGCGGAAGTGGTATGACGCGTGCGTGCAAGCGCAAGACAACCTCCAGCAGGGTAGCATGATGTGTGTGTGTGTGCAAATGCAACAGAACGTTCAATAGCGTATCCTGACGTGTGTGTCTGCAAGTGCAAAACAACGTCTCGTAGCGTAGCATGACGCGTGTGTGCAATGCAGGAGAACATCCAATGGTGTAGCATGACGTGTGTTTGTGTGCAAGTGCAAGAGAACGTCCAATACCGTAGCATGACGCGTGTGTGCAAGTGCAAGAGAACGTCTGGTAGCGTAACATGACGTGTCTGTGTGCACACGCTACAAAACGTCCAGCAGCGTAGCATGACGTGTGCGTGCAAGTCCAAGATAACGTCCAGTAGCGAAGAATGACATGTGTGCAAGTGCACATTGGACATCTTTGCCCCATCCCACTCCACCACAGGTGTGCAAAACGCAACATCATGTCAAAGGTCATCAAAAGGCGTTTTGTTTGGATGACAAAAATTCCGTCAGCATGTAAATATAGATATACATGCACATATACATTTATTTTCCTTGAACCCTTTCCTTGTGCAGCTCTTTACTGTATGTCATGACATATGTGTGATTCCAACCTTCCATTCAACAATCTGCTGCCGCATCTCTTTTTCACATGTGGGATTTGATCACTGGGTTTGACCTGACAGTCACGCAGTCTAGGCTGCGGTATAAGCGTAAAAAGCCGAAGTCTACAGCTCCATGTCGGAGAGAAAAATCATCCGTCATGAGAATCATCCGCTATAATGATCTTGAACGTCAAATGGTGGCATGCGCCCATGAACTCGCAGATGGGTGTGAAAGGCAGCTCTGACCTGCAGTTGGACCAGCCATCGCATGTTCTCACAATAGTGAATTGCTCAGGTTAACTTTTTTGGCGGAGTCTCTCATGGAATTGGCTGCAAGGGGATGTTCGGACATCGTATCTGCATATGCAACCAAATACCATCGGAGATCCTTCAGGCGAGCTATCATCGCCTCAACTTCAGGGGAGCCAACTGCTCTTGGAATGACGGTGGTTCAAGATCGACATCAGCATAACTCATAGCGTACGGGATGATTATCCGGGAGGATGTTGTGACTTGTAAAAGAGGAACACTTGCTCACTGCATAGATGCTGTTACTGTTGCCGTGACCTGTTCTGTATTGTTCTGTATTGTATATTGTTCGCGCAAAACCGCTTGGGCCGGGCACTCTGTTTGCTTGACATAAAAAGAAAAGCAAAAAGCACTGGCTCAGCCATGGAAACCTTAAGAGCGAAATGCATACAATCACAAATGCGACACTCGGATTGAAATGCGCTGGCACTGAATCTAAATCTATTTTGCGGGTGTGTTGGAAGGCCGGTTTTTATGTCCGCCAATTGGGTATCCTCGCTATTTAAACATAGCAGCGCGGACCCACTTTTGGGGCCGCCATGCGGCCCTGAGTTTGGGTCCGCGCGTTGTTTACAAAACCATGTTCTTGTAAACAATTATGGTGTGCCCCTCTGACTACATGGAATCTTTCAACAAATTGCGGTTATTGACTGTGAACATCATGATCACGGACTCCATCACAAGCGCAGCCTTGCAAACATGCCAATGGTGTACATTGTCTGAGATTTCAATCCCAGCGTACCCCTTTCAATGTTGTCCGCGCGCAGCCAACCACCCCCATCGACAATGGTNGCCTCTGCCCACCCATGAACAGACAGTGGGCTGTGCGGACTTTGTTGGGCCGTTTGGCCTTTCTAGCAGGCATGTGTGCTGAAGCACATTTTCAAGGAGGTTTGGTGCCGCAAGGCTGCTGGATTGTGTCGAAGCGACGTAGAGAGTGTTGAAGCCAAGACGCGAAAAAGCTACCAGGTGTTGAAACGATTTTGTTTCCCATGTTTGTTCCCAGTGGAGGAGAGCATACAGTGTTTACATAGTTGCTTTCAATCTTTGCATTCCGACAATTGAACGTTTTCTCTCCTTCCTCTCGTTCCTCTCACATCAAGATTGGTCACAAGTTCCATCAAACAGACANAGTTGCTTTCAATCTTTGCATTCCGACAATTGAACGTTTTCTCTCCTTCCTCTCGTTCCTCTCACATCAAGATTGGTCACAAGTTCCATCAAACAGACACCGAACTGTGCATGCGTTTGTCGTTCCGCTATGATGTCGCTTCCATTTTTTTGCTTTCATTCAGATGTGTCACCAACAAAACAAAATCAAACAAACAACAAACTGTGCATGGAGTTGCCGTTGATGCCGCTTCCAGTCTTTGCATTGTGAGTGTNAAAACAAAATCAAACAAACAACAAACTGTGCATGGAGTTGCCGTTGATGCCGCTTCCAGTCTTTGCATTGTGAGTGTCAGATTTTGTTGCGGTTAGATTTGTCACCAGTGAATATAACTTGAACAAACAACAATTTAGTGAAGATTTGTCGTGGCTGTTCTTTGACAGTTTATTGACTTCTGACGGTGGCTTTTCAATTTGTTGGGTTGTTGTGCGGTTTTGAAAAAGAGAAAAACTGTTTGTGCTGTTTGTGTTTTCCGTCCTTCCCTGCTGTGCAAACCCCACGCCCAATTTAGAAGCCGAATTTGCCCTGCAGTTGCTCTTTCAGATTTCCTCCATCGATTGTGTTGCTCCCCAAAAAAGTCCAGAGTATGTCCGTGTTGNCGAATTTGCCCTGCAGTTGCTCTTTCAGATTTCCTCCATCGATTGTGTTGCTCCCCAAAAAAGTCCAGAGTATGTCCGTGTTGAAAGCCAACCTGTGCACTGAGATCAGACAGCATGCTTCATGGAATTCAGCTTGGTCATGTCTGTTGTTGGCTCAAGGATGGTTGTAGCAGGACACAACAAGCACGAGAGGGCCGTA
>BGPT01000305.1:27544-80797 GCA_003297045.1 Symbiodinium sp. clade C Y103 | reverse complement strand
TGCTGTAATTTCAATATGTCCTCGATGATAACATTGCCGTGTAGCAGCAGTTGAATGTGTGGTGTGATGTAAAGGACCACATTGTTGCTTCTCCTCAGGCAAACCTCATGTGATGTTTTCCGGTCATNTCCAGGAGCAGTTGCAGTTGAAGAGTGTGGAGAAGCAGTTGTTGCACTTGCAAAGGGAAGCTCGGCGTCAAAGCAAAGATCAGGAGTTGTGTGGTTTGAACTGATCTGTAGCATACCAGCCACGTCTCAGCTGTTGCCAAGTGCGTGGAAGGTCCACACTGATTGTCCTGACATCCTGGATAAGTCGTACAGTGCCTGATATTGTCAGAGAGTTGTTACAAAACGCCAAAGAGACATGTGCACCGTTTGGATGAGACAGCATTGGCTCTCCATTGCAATTGGTCTCAATGCCCCATCCAGCCTTGACCAACTTGCCCAGTGAAATCAAAGGACTGTCTATGCGGTCAGAAAAGTATGCACGTTCTTTGATGTTCACAACACTTCCATCAACTGCTTCAAATGAAAAACCACATCTCTGATATCATGTGTGGCAATCTGCTTTCCTTGAGCGTCTCTGAGATAGGTTTCAGGCTGTGATTTCACCTGAGTGCCAATTCCTGCCATGTTCAGTGGAATCAATCTCACGTCTGAGCCTGAGTCCAAGATGATGTCCAAATGTTGACAAGCTGAAACTGCACGAGCACAGAGATTGAAGTCCAAACTGACATCATGTTTCAAACGTTTTGCACTGTTGTGGATCGGCATGACATCACCAAAACGTTTAAGATTGTGACCACATGCAGATTCATGTTCAATGTCATACAAGTGCAAGCTGAACTCACTGAAAACACGCTGACTGACATGTTCAAAATCATCCAGTTGAAACAGCGGTTGCAAAGTAAAAACATCTGTGTTGTCATTGGATTCTTACCAGCATTCAGAGAAAACTCGTTCGTCTCAGCTTCACTGCATTCCAAAACGGTCTCAGACTCTTCTGCAAAACGTGGCCGTGAGGAAAACGTCGTAGAAAAATCATCCAAAGCACTGAAAAACGTTCAATTTGTTCAGGTTGTTGAGGTTGTTTGCATGAAATCATGTTGACATGTGACGTGGAAAAACCATGTGATTCACCGATACTCCAAATGTCAAAATCCAATTGTCGATGTGGATGAGGACGCGGGAGGTGCAAAAACCACTCGATTCACAGTGCCATTCCCTGCAGAACTTCCAGAGTTGCCTTTGTCTCCAGAGCTGTTTGCTGCTGCATCATCTTGGCACGAACCCTGCAATCCCGGGCGTAATGCCATGCTTTTCCACAGTTGTGGCAAATCACATCTTTGCCTTTCCCACTGTCCTTGCTCTTTCCACCTTTGCCAAACGGTCCGAAAGTTCAGCCTCACGATCCTTTGGTTCGAACACAGGGGGTAGGAAGCACCTTATACCAATCAGGCTTCACACCAACGTCTGCATGTCCACCAGCTCCTGTAGAAGTCACAGCTTGTACAGCTTGCGTAGCAGCCTGCGCTGCTGTAGCCGCCGCCTCAGCCGCCTGAATCATACGAAAAGCCAGCATTGCAGCTTGACCTTCGGCCTGTGCCACTGAAGGACTTCCATCCGGGCTCGGCTGCCCACTCATCTGCAGAATCCTTGAAACTTGTCCGAGAAACTTGCAGAAAGTCTATGGCTCCAACGGCAAAGGAACCTACACGCTTTTTTTGCTCGAGAGTAGCGCACGCTGGCTCACGGCCTGTGTCACTAAGAAACAAAAAGACGAAAACAGCGAAAACATTGAGTTTTCACAATGGGAATGTCTAAACCTCGCCCGGCTCTCAGAACACCTTCAGGATGTTATTCGGGGTTTTTACCCCAACAGATAGAGTCAGAAGTACTCGTCCTCCGCGGATTTGAGTGTGACGAATTCAAAGACAAAACCACCCACATATTCGCGCTGAACTATGATGCCAAGCATCCAGGATTACCTGAAGAATCAGAGATGGATAAGCTATCAACTGCGACCCGCCAGAACAATTTTAGAAATCCGTGACTCGATGGGAACTCAGGAATGGCTACAGATCTCTAGAGCAATTCCCAAGGCTAAGATTTTCAGAAGAAATACCCAGCCCGTTCACACAGCAGACGCAGGATCACCACACCAAGAGAGAAGAAGCGTCTCGATGAGCAGCCAGTCTCAGATCAAGATCAACTCATGAAGCTGCTAGTAGCTCCAATCGAACCAAGAGGAAGTACAGACGCTAGATCACGAACGCCCAAAGGAAAAGGCAAACATTAAAGCACCAAACTGAGAGGCGATCCCAGTATGGATGTGAAAGTAAAGTGGTCACAGTTGCCCGCCGTGGTGATTGTACAGTAGACCCTTTTGGAGACTACCATGGTGAAGATCGTGAAAAGTCCTCACCAATGATGGTTTTACATCTGAATTTGATGTTCTTTGAGCTCTATATGAAGAGTTCTATCCAGAACTGCCTTCAGATTGGGATTTGGTCATTTTAACGTCAACTTTGGTGCGATCTGTCCTGATTTGTTGTTTTCTGCAGGACTTCGAGCAACTTGCGTTGCTCGTGATGGACATTTGGTTGTCATCTGGATTGTGAAGACAGGATGATGACTATCGTATAGTATTTTGAACGTTGTCGAGCTTCTATTGGAGGATGAACTTTGCTCCTCATAGCTAAGCTGGTCGCTTAGCTATGTGCCTAATTGGTATTGCAGGCGCCCGCGCCTACTGGAGTGTGTGGGCATCTGACAAGAGAAGCTTTCTACAACTTTGGGACTGAGATACCTGATCTTGGTCACTGATGTGGTTATTTGAACTGGATATGTTGATCCAGGACCACCATTTTCTGCATCTTGCTTATGGAAGTGAGATGGTGAGAAGCTAACCACATGCCTTCTTAGGTGCTATGCTTTATTGCGTTTGGTTAGTCTGCGATGCACGTTGTGTGAAGTATATTGATTCGGTATTTGCACTGCTGACTTGACTGGAGAACGTGGACACTTGATTTCCTGAACTGGAGTAGTATAGAAACCTTGCGTTTCTAGAAGTTTTCTGCACTGGAGATTTGTACAGTTTTAGTTTGGAATCATGTGGTTCTCGAACACTGGTTTTCACGTTTTGGTGAGAACTGACGTATTTGAGGATTTTTGTGGTGATTCGTTTTGTAGTTAGCTGTTTTGAAACTCAAACAGCGTCTTGAACACAGTTTGGAATCGTACCATCAACCTTTAAGGAAAGGTTGATGATCATAACCTGGAATCGTGTTTCCTCGTTAGACATTGGCTCAAGGGAGCTGAATTGTCAAGAACTGATCTGAACTGTAGTTTCACTGACATAAGGACAACTTAGGAAGACAGACATCTCGTTCTTGTTTGTGCGGCCGTGTGCCGACCTTCCTTTGTGTGGCGTCCGAGCGAAAAGACTGAAGCTGACGTTTGCACTTAGGAGTCAAGGGTTTGAAACTTTCTTTTGTTTGTGAGATCTTGTTGGATCTGGCGTCGATCTAGTAAGTGGCTAGATCTTTTCATGGTAGCGGAGCCCTGCGGGGCTGCCCACACCATGCACTGCCGACCCCAGTACCAAGGATGTCGACTGAGGTATTGACGTCACTGGAGGATGAGCCGCTGTGTGGCCACCAGTTGGGCTCTTGCTAAGGTGACTTAGGTATAAGCTGACAGGTGAGAGGCACTGTGATGGTGTGAATGCGAAGGAGCTTAGTGATCCAGAAAACCTTTGGGAGACGTTAGATGACAAGATCGCAAGAGAAGTTTACCCCTGTTGCATTCTGCTGTGATCAGGCTGGTCTCTGGTCTTGCCTGGTGTTTGTGCGAGTCATGAATTGGACAAGACATCTGGGACGTCAGTTGTGACATGATTGGAAGTGACCATTCATGGGCTGACCATGGTGTTTGTATTTGTGATAATTTCCAGGGAGACGAAGGACAGAAGGACACCTGAATAGATGAAGGAATGCTGAACAGTTTTATTTTGTGTTTTGCCTAGTTGTTGCGACAAGAGTTAGCTGGGCAACTTGTGTAGGAAGTGTTTGGGACTTTTGGCAACATGATGCTAGGAAAGCATTTTGTCCTGGTAGGACTCGCAGGTGCGATATCCTTTTGGCAGTGCTTTGTTTTTGACATTGATCATAGACTGCAAGGTGTCACAGGTGGTGACTGCAGGCGAGGTTTTGGAAGATGTAGTTGCTGATGGGTAGATGGGACACCAGGGTGTCTAGCATCGAGGATCTCTTGTTATGCGCTGGTCTTGGTCAGTAGGTAGTTGCTGTGTATGGACGGCGCAGGTGTATTCAATTGCATGTTTGCCTTGCACCGCTGTAGATGGGCTCACCGTATTGCCTTGGTCAGCACAGAGGTGCTGTAGATGGGCACTGTATTGTCTTGGTCAGCAAAGCGGTGCTGTAGATGGACATTATTCGCCTTGGTCAGCATAGCGATGCTGTAGATGGGCATGTGGCTGTAGCGAACAGCCATACCGTCGACTCCGACACTGGAAGCAACTCTGTCCTCACATTCTTTCTTGAGATTGTCAATGGACTTTGTGGCATGATCGATAGTCTGATTGATTGAAATCTCAAAATCTGATGCTAACCTAGCTATCTCATTTTCAAGTGCATGGTCATGCATTTTGTTCGCTTCTGATTTCAACTTCTCGACCTCTGCCTCATGGGAAGACTTTGCATTCTCTATTGCCTTTTGTTGCCTCACCACTAAGCCTCTGATACTCTACCTTAGCTGCAACTGTGGCTGCCTCGGCATCATGCAATCTTTGTTCAAACTCCTGCTCCTGAGCAGCTAGCCTACTGGCCCATTCATCCCTCAACTGTCCAATCACCTCATGCATGATCTGGAGATGCCGCTGTTCAGCTTCTCTCATCACTTGCGCTGCGTTCCCGATGGTGATCTGAGCAAGGTTGTTTTGGATGAACGTGAAGTAAGCTACAACCGGCTGATTGATTGCCTCAGTGTTCATCGGCACAGGGTCGCCCCCGGCTGCTGTTGCCGGTGGTCCTGACCTTGGGATGGCGAGGGAAAGGTCTGCTGGGGTCTCGTGTTCCATAGTGATGTGGTGACACTACGGCTGATAACCTGTAGCTTACCAGGTCAGCCACCAATGTATGTTATGTACAATGGGGAAAAAGGTGAAACAAACTAGCAAACCGCTAAGCACTCAGTCCTTTTGAGCCAACGCTATCGGCAGTCATCATGCGTGTATTTACATGTGCAACTTATGCGGAGAGTTGTTGCAGGTGTCTTTGTTTGAGGAGCGAGGGTCAAATGGGATTCCGGCCGTGCAATGGCAAGTTTGATTGGAAAAATGATGATCAAACATGACATGTTCGAGCATCATATTTTCAGACAAACCCATACACGCCCCATCGTTTGTTTCCTGAGTGGATGGAATACTCCCCATCATTCGGGACGCTGGTGCTGCTAGAACGGCTGAGAAAGAAAAAGGACAGCATACATAGTTCATTTTTTTCGGACTAAGAAAACCCATCAAAGGCAGGAATCTCTATTGGAGACTTAATAATCATCGGCATTCTTCAAGTTGGTGTGGCCATGGCACAATTGTGGTTCTGTGTGTGCTTGCATCCTCGGTCAAGCTGGCATAAGATTAAGGGCCACAGCCTCATGGTCAAGCATCATGAGATTCTTATGGTTGCTGATGTGAGAAACATTTCTTGGGTTTGGGGTCAAGAGTCGTTCGAGTCGTTCACGATGGAGGGTGCTGCTTCTAAAACCCTGTTGCGCCTGGGAGATTTTGAAGACATTTGGGCATTTGAAGGCACATACCCTCGTTGTATGCAATCGTTAAAATCGAAGAAACATGAACTCCGTATTTGTCCAAAAATAATAAGAAACGAACCCCATTTCATAGCAAACTTTTGACACTGCTATGTTTTCATGACGAACCCCATTCAGAACCGTTGATGGCCTTTGGTATGCAGTACTCCAGACCTGGATCATCATAAGAAAAACTGGTTTCGGTGTTGAAGGAGATGCTTTGCCGAGTCGTCGCAGCGTGGTGCGATGTGTGGTTTCGGGGGAGAAAAGTCGTTGACGGCGTTGACGACGTGAGTCTTTCAGCGTTGACGGCATAATTTCAATGTCGTTTAGTGAAAAGAAGTGTGGATTAACATTTGGAATTATGAAGGACGTAATTCTGTTTGGAACAAAAAAAACTCAGAGCCGAAACGATTTCAGATGGAACCTGTTAAACAAAGCACCGTGCGTCGCGTGTTTGTCTGCGTCGCAGCAGAATTGCGATTGCAATTTGATGCACAATGCAGATTGGACAGAACTTGTCTCTGTGTATCCAGCGCATTGTGGCCTCAGGATTCGTTCGTGGCCACAGATTGTGAGGATCAACAGGAGTTCATTTAAGTTCATTTAGACTTCACGAACAAATCACAGCAGCAGTCTTGCAAAAACAACTTGCAGAGTGAGTCGCACAGATTCCAACAACAACTAGTAAAGATCCATGCGCTCTCAAACATGCACAACTCCATCCTTCCACAGAACAGCTTCAACCTTAGCCAATAAATTTATGTTTAAGCGGCAGCGGCAGCCACCTGCGTGGTGAGCTATGTCAGTAGGCGCCGTTTGAACCAAGTATTGTGACTTTCGACCATGGAAAAACCATTGGAGAAAGGCAAATCTCCAGCTGATGCACAGTCTGCGTCAACGAGCATCGAGATATTGTGCTTCATTCCAGATGGAACGAGTGGAGCCGCTGCCACTCCATGCTGTGGATGGTTGTGTGTCCGGCTCTTGCAGAAGTCCGAGCTAGCTGAGGAGTCTCCCCACCTCCTTGATAGATGCCTGAACAAGGTCGGCTCCATTGCCCGGACAGATTTGAACCCTACATGGGAGGAGCATGGCGCAACTTTGAGAGTACTCCACCGGAAGGCCAAGAAAATGGGGATGGATGGCTTCGCCAAACAGGTTGAACACACTGTAGAGGGTGCTGTGGGCGCGTTCCGTGCGATTGGTGTCGGGAAAGATGCATGGTTGCGAGAACGGGCTTTTTGGTTGGCCGTGTCTGCGTCGATCATTTTGCAGTTGGAACCTGTCCCTGGTGACATGTTTGAAACCATCTTCAATGTCTACGAGGGTGCGCAACAGATCGTGCAGGAGGCGGGGGAGATTAATTTCTTGGGTTTCCGCGATTGCCTTGTTCCTGGTTCTATGCAGTTTTCATATGGCACAAACAAATCAAGTTGTGAGGAATCAAGGCGGGAAAATGCGATAACAAGTAAACCCTTGGTTTCGAGTGTGCAACTTGACTTTGTTCTTTCCTCCACGTGGTGTGTGAAGGGTTTGCTTCTTGGATTTCAGGCTCGCGACGCTCTTGACACTGACCCCAACATTGAAAAATTGAAGTTGCAAGGGGACATCGAAAACATCAAGGCATTGCTCCACACATCCCTTGGCATCTGGGTGACTTCAGGACCAACGCCTACTTCCCCCACGGAAGTTTTGAATAGCTTGAGTTTGGATGTGAACGGTCACCGCTTCATCATCGTCAGTGACTTAGTTTCTCAATGCACGGAGTGTTGGAATGACGGCTGAAGTCAAGTGCCATCACATAGTTTGAAACACCCTAAGAATATCGACGACAGCTCAACTTTTTACCATGGTCAGATTTTAGTCAATTTTAGTCTCGAATCATTAGCATTTCCATCTTGATCATATTTGTTATCATCTTGGGCCAGTGACCAAGTGGCGCATATTTTTTGCCGTCTTTGTATTGTTTCCATGGCAAAAACGCAAAGCACAAAGTGCAGTCTTTGTGCTGAATCCAAGGTCAGTGACCGAGCCGATTTTATGCAAGGCAGATGCACAACTTCAGAGAGCTACAAGCAAGTGACCTGGGTCCATCACTACCTCAAGGCTCAGAAATGCTTGCTCCTGGATTTTCAGGGTGAGATGATGGGTCACGCAGGCGAAATCTACTTTGCAGTGATCAAAGCCACGCACAAAGCAGACCATCAGGGCGAGCAGATGCCATCGTCCGAGCTTTGCGATCCATCGTCTGAAAAGTTGAGGGAGACAGAGTGCCCTGATGGCCTGCCAGATTCCACAGCTTTTGCCACGGATCCAGGGTCCACCCTGGGCTCATCGGGGTCTACCCTGGGGTCTACCATCCATACACTATCAGGGATACCACCCGATCAATTGCCTGCTGCGGAGTGTTCTGGCTTCATCCTGGACATGCAAAGCCAGGTATGAACGCCAAGATTGCCATTTTTCATTTGCTAAACGAAGGGTTTTTTCATTTTTCATTGGTATTGTTGACGAAGGTTTTGAAGGTTCCAAGTTTTCTCAAAGAAAGTTTGGGATGGTACAATTCATCAAAGGTGTAATTTGTTACTTGTTACCAATTGAGCTGAACTGGTACGATTGTTGTACAAAGTGAAACATATACATTTCAATACAGTACATTTCCCACATTTCTTCAATCATGTTTTCCATCTCACATTTCTTTGGTCATTTGTCGTTGTGGCAGGCCAACATTGAAGTCATCAACGAAGTGCTGGCAAATGGAACCATGCGCAAGGTATGTTGGGGTTGCGAGGAAGCCATGGAAGGCTTGATTCACCAAGAGCATCCCATTCGAATCAAGGCGCACTCCGTTGAGAACCTGGTTGATGCACAAAAAGCGTTTTCTCTTGAAGATTCTCTTGGTGAGCAAAGACTGTTGCCTCTATGCGAAGCAATGAAGAGATTGAAACATCAAATTCTACGGTCAAAATCGGAGCGTGGCCAAGAATGTCAG
Source organism: Symbiodinium sp. clade C Y103 (assembly GCA_003297045.1). Lineage (NCBI taxonomy): Eukaryota > Dinophyceae > Suessiales > Symbiodiniaceae > Cladocopium > Cladocopium sp. clade C. The sequence goes on along the minus strand of BGPT01000305.1, from coordinate 71,974 downwards.
GACAGACTGAGCATTGCAAAATGGGCAGAAGAAGATTGGGAACGATTTCAACTCCTCTTGAAGCCACCAGACTGGGACAGTTTTCATGCAGCCAACGAGCGTGCAGTTCGACGGCCGTTTTCTCAGTCCTTTCTGAAGCACAGTGCAGCAGAAGTCCTTGATATGGAGGCACTGCCAAAATTGAAATGGTTTTGTGTTCATGTAGCATCGAGAGTCGTTTGTTTTGAACAACTAAAAGATTGAACTGCTTGTTAGTCTCGCCATTCAAGAAACAAAGCGGTAAGTGCTCTTTCCCTCGGTAGTTTCCCGGCGGTTGCCATACGCAATCCTTTTGCACAGGCGATGGTTGAGTACAACATGTACAACTGCTCTGAAACTTGGTCCTTTGGCGCACGTGAGTTGACTCGCAGCTTGATTTCTGCAGTGCAAGAGGACAAAGACGGCACTAAGACCCTCGGCCAACTCAGAGGGCAGGCTTTGGAGAACCCCTCTCCTGACAGCAAGCAAGCCAGAGCAACAGCTGTGAAGTACTTTCGCCACTTTGCCAGAGTCCATTCTGCCTCTGATACACTTCAAGAGTTGATGAAAGACGAATGGCATGAAAAATACAAACAAGTCTGCATGGAATTTGAGACCTGGATCAAGACCTGGATCAGTTCGGACATGTCGGTACCCCAGATGCCTTTCCAGGGGGATGAAGTCCATGATTTAATCTGCAAGGTTTTGCGGAACCTGAAGCTTGCAACAGAAGACACAGAGGGTTTCAAGGCGATGGTTGATTCCTTTTTTCCGCGGGGTGTGAGCATATGTCGTTTCACAGAAGTGGAAGAAGTCGAGAAGTGGAAGGCCCAATTAGAAGAGCGCATAGGCTATCGGCTGAAACAGGACCCTGAAGCATTTTTTTTGGAATCTGGTTTTCTTGACCAAACTACGAACCTGAGAGACCCGAAGCTCTTTGGTCATTTGAACTTTCCGTCCGGGAACAAGAGATCCTCAAAAGGTCCAGGTGCCTGGTGGGGCCTGCCCAAAGATGTTTGGAACCGCCCTGACGCTCAGACTCAACAGCGAGCACTGCAGGCCATCGCTTGGATTTTTTTTTCACAAGTTTCAACTAAGGAGAAATCATGGACACATTTCCATCACACCTTCGCAATCGTTGCATGCAGTGTGCCGCAATTGAGACAGGTCGGAACGATCCGACCCAAGCAGTTGTGGGTCACTGATCGTAGACTCAGCTTTAGGAGAGTCAGCCCAGACACAGTCTACTCCGCCGTAGAAAACCGTCGCGGTGCTGCTACAGCAATACATTGTTCACGGGGCGGGAATTCTTCAAGCTATCAAAACCGTTTTTGGATTACAAATGGTCCACAACCGTTTTGGCTCAGTCCGCACCGGGTAAGCCATAGGCTTAGTGGAGGTGGCTTGGGATGGCCTGGGAGGCGCGGATGAAACCAACCATGCACACCAGGTGATCCAGCTGGGACCCCCGTGAAAAACCATAGGAAAATGGTGATTGAATGTGATTGAACCAAGAAAAATGAGGATTTACCGGGATTTATATACAGCTGATTCATGATAGCAAAGTTGACTTTTGATTATGGTGTATATAATATGCCCGCTTCTTTGTGATTGAATAGTCATTCTCCAAGGTTTTAAGATCATTTAAAGATTACTTTTCTTGGAAACGCTTAAATATACAAGATATCCATGACCATGAAAGCTTTTGCATGCTTTGCAGTTGTCTCTCGAAGGCAACTGAAGCCGCGCCCCCTGCTGCAGAGGCTGTTCTTTCATGATTCAACGATTGGCAGCGAGAAGAGAGAGTGAAGCGTTTTGCTGAAGTGAGGTCAGGTCTTCACGATGAAGTCTTTAATTTAGCTTTGAATCCATAACCCCATGCAGCATTGAATGTAGGCGCATGAGTGCAGGATTGCACAGAGATCATCCTTGCACTTGCTGCTACACCAGGTTCAATAAAGGTAGCTACACTAGACTATGACACTATAACCCATAATATAGCCTTTTGGAAATGTGTCCGATCACTACACTGATGACTACCGGGCTCTTTTGTTTTCACTGCGCAGGTCGAAGTCAGGTGGCCTTGCGCTTGTCACAGCTTCGCACTTGGCGAGTCAAGAGCGGATGTACAACAATGAGGCTGCGGACCTGCGTTATTAGAACCCATCTCTTGAAAGTTGCAGGTGTTTGGGATTCAAAATTCCACAGTGATTTGGACCAATCTCGAAAATTGAAGGACTGTATCATCTCACAGACTAGCAGTGTTTCGAAATTTCCGGATGATATATAGGTGTTAGGCTTAGGCACGTCAAAAAGTATGCATTGCCAGATAAATCTTATCTTCATGGACAATTTTTTGTAAAAACATGAAGTTCTTCCAAAGAAGATTCCCTTGGTCTCCAACGTTTCTTCACCAAACCAATCGAGACCGAGTGATCCGATGTTGGTTTTTGAAGGTTCATTTATCGACAAGTCGCACCGACATCGTGTGCCCCATTTTGAGTCACGCGGTGGTGGCAGGAAGCTCAAAGAAATATCGCCGCTTTCGCAGATGATGGTCATCTTGGATCAGTTTTTTGACACACGGGAATCGATTTTGGATAATGCCTTTTGGAGAATGAACTGAACTCCCCCATTTTGTTGGTAACACCTCCATTTTGATTGGCCCAAGGACTGTGAAACGTGGGTGGATTTCTTTTGCAAGTGCTTGGAATTTCCGTCAGGATTAGCATGGAGGAGATGGAGTCGAAGTGGGGCAACCCAGCACCAAAGCTTGGTGAAGCGACAGGGTTTCACCAAGTCATGAGAAGAATTCCATGTTTGCCGAATGTTTGCCAAGTCTCTCGGTGTTTCGATATTTTAGATCTTGAAAACGAGACAGACCATTTCATGCAGTCCCACGGTACCCACGGCTACGTGGCAGGAAGTGTCAGATGCGGTTTCATGCGGTTTCAGCATTGCTGAAACCGCATGAAACCGCATCAGCATTGCTTCGGACCAGGATTCAGAAGCTCATTTAAGCACCTGGAAGAACATTAGGAACTGCTGAGAATGACTAGGAACAGGTCTGTTGAAATTGGTTCGTTCCTCGATGTTTTCTGTTTGCTTGCAGCTCTAGCGCCCAAACAGAGGGGGGTAGACAAGTTTGAATCTGCGGTTTGTTGGTTCCAAGTGCTGCGCAAATGATCACCATATGTTTCACGGGCCATCCTTTCGACAGGCCCAATGAAAATAATCCACAGCATTCGAACAGAACAGGCGACAAACGCCTGGTGTTCAACAGTTGAATGTGACACCCTCGGTCAACTTAGGAGTATTTGCTGTCATGTGTCATTGTCCATGGCAACTTTCTCAACAGATCTGTCACGGTGGCTCACGTACACTTGAAGACGAGGTCTTGCAGCTTCACAAACCTATCCCAAATGGATGCAGACCGCCCACACAGATCAACCAACAGAAAAAGCATAGAGTGGGACAGAAGGCGGCTTCGAGTGTGTCTTGCATGTCCTCACTTCCTCTCTGGCCTGTGACTCTGTCAAATCTTCCACTCTCTCTGGCTCTGGTTTGGTATGTTCTGCAATGATTCTAGTACAAAAAGAGAGAGAGAGAGAGAGATAGAGATAGAGAGAGAGTTGCACGTTTGCTTGGAGACGCAATATTTCAGTGCGATTCGCAAGACAGTTGTCCCTGCGTGCGGCTGTTTTTCCGTGTCAGACACTTTTGTTCTCAGCATGAAGGGGTGGACCTGGAGGCCCAAATGATTGGCTTTCTTCTCGAAATAGTCTAGACACGTCTAGACACAATGACTCAACTAAAGCTGACACCAGAACACCAGTCCCCAGAGTTCATGTTAAGAGTACATCATATTGCAACACGTGTGGAATACAGCAATGCTCGCGCGAGTTGGAATTGGAAGCCCTACAGATGGCCTGGCTACAAGATGGAACTGTCAGGGCACAGATTTCACGACTTTTTTCAATGGCAGATGACTGAAATCATCAGAGTTTCACATCCGATGGCCTGAATCTGAAAGAAAGCATTAGAAAAGCATTCTTCTAAACTCCTATCATTTGAATGCCACTTGCATCTGCATCCTGCCGTCTTGCCGTCTTACCACCTGCCATTTGCAGCTCTGCACTCCAAAGCCAACGTCCGAGGAAGAATCGTCAAGAGTCCCAGATGTCCGGTGGACATGTTCCAGTTACCGGGAGGGGAGTTGAGGTAGCTAAGATTCGCAAGTGTAAAGGCAGCTGAATACAATTTTGACATCAAATTGATTTAGGGGATACTAAGGGACGTGCTGGGATAATGACGGAGTATTAAATATTACAGTATTATATCATGTTAGAATTCCATGTCAGACCCCAAAAAAAGGGTTTACAATTGTAAGGCAAGGGTCCCTGGCTAGTAGTTTCAGGGATGAAATCAGTGGTGTAGATAATTGACGGAAAATAGGAACATTAAAAATTGAATTCCCTCATTCATGTCATTTCCAGTCGTAAGAATTGTACCTACCGTCATTGATACTTACCATTTCCAGTCTTAAGAATTGTACCTACCGTCATTGATACTTGTCATTTCCAGTCTTAAGAATTGTACCTACCGTCATTGATACTTACCATTTCCAGTCTTAAGAATTATACCTACCGTCATTGATACTTGTCATTTCCAGTCTTAAGAATTGTACCTACCGTCATTGATACTCACCATTTCCAGTCTTAAGAATTGTACCTACCGTCATTGATACTTACCATTTCCAGTCTTAAGAATTGTACCTACCGTCATTGATACTTGCCATTTCCAGTCTTAAGAATTGTACCTACCGTCATTGATACTTACCATTTCCAGTCTTAAGAATTGTACCTACCGTCATTGATACTTACCATTTCCAGTCTTAAGAATTGTACCTACCGTCATTAATACTTGCCATTTCCAGTCTCAAAAAGTGTACCTACCGTCATTGATACTTACCAATTCCAGTCTTAAAAAGTGCACCTACCGTCATTGATACTTGCCATTTCCAGTCTAAAAAAGTGTACGTACCGTCATTGATACTTGCCATTTCCAGTCTTAGAAAGTGGACCTACCGTCATTGATACTTGCCATTTCCTTTCCTGAAATGTGTACTTACCGTCATTGATACTTGCCATTTCCAGTCTTAAGAATTGTACCTACCGTCATTGATACTTGTCATTTCCAGTCTTAAGAATTGTACCTACCGTCATTGATACTTACCATTTGTAGTCTTAAGAATTGTATATCGTCATTGATACTTGCCATGTATGTGTACATTTTGGGTTTCTCAAGGATTTCCAACGCTTTTTTTGCATTGATGGGATTGCCACCCACACAGGTGCTATGGCATTCATTGCGCTGTCGCTGAGTACTGCAGCCCGAACCCTGACAAACTGCGAAACCGCCGATACCCAGATTGCTGTGAGAGAACCCTTGGAAATTGGACATGCATGTCACTCTTTGGGGGATCTCCTATCAATAGACGGGGGTCCTGCACTCATTGAGCTTGGACTCGGAGCTTGCAGGGAAGAGTACCATCTTTGTTTACATGCATTGTGAGGGATGTAGTTTTTTTTTTCCCCCTGCCTCCGAAGTCGATGTGCCAGTGCAAACTGTTGGAACAGCAATCACATCCGTCTCCTGAAGCAAAGATCAGCAGCGACTGAGAATCCAGCTTGAATGCCAATGCACGAATCGTTACCACTCTCTCAGCAGGAGTATAGATACAGGAGGCTTCTTCCTCCGTACATTCTTTTGAACATTGAAATTGGTGGTCTGGAATTATCCTAAGGATATTTAGGACTTAGGATCAAACTGAGGATCATCAGAGTGGAGTGGACTATAAAAGTCACGAATACAATTATGTGGCTGTAAGTGGGGTCCACTGACTCAGACAGCAAGATATCCAAGTATTTCCAAGGTTAGTGGAGAGCCAGCAATGTTCAAAGGTTGGTGCGAAAGTTCGAGTTTGGTGCGATGATAGTTTAAAACATGTTTAGCCAGAAGAGTATGCAACGGCGTAACCTTTCAGTTTTGGGTCAATCCGGTGGGTTCCCCCGAATCTTGACCTGTGCAGTTTCTGATTCAACTGACCATTGCAAACCTGGGAGTGCAGCTAACTCGCCTGCATCCTTTGGGCGACACATGGTGGCCCTGTGATGGTGAAAGACATCTTTGGCCGAGATCGCTTTCATTGCACCAACTCAGGATGCAAGTGCCAGGAACCTCAGCGGACAGGATGGTCAGATGGGGTCCAGAACTAGTCATGGGTGATGCATGTCCCGTTTTCAGACTTTGTCTGAAGATAGGGTACCTCTAAATCCACTGGTTCATCGTTTATTGCGGATAGAAGTGCCTTTCTTGCGGAATACGGGATACACACGTATACATAAGTTTCAAGCAACCCGCTTGAACACCCGGTGCCTTGGGCAGATCTCCAACAAGCCTTCACTTCGATAGGCTTTTTGAGTGTTCTCAATGCAGCATGTCAGGAGCGGTGATGTACTAAGTCGGCTCGCTCTCTCATTTGTGGATGCTGAAGATTTGAGAAAGATCACGAATTAGCCATTGAGAAAACCGAAGAAAACAGCAGATGCCTCCATCCTTCAAGCTGAACCCTGTATTTTTGTTCATGGAATCCCGATTCTTGATGATTCTTGCTGGTTATCTTCCCACATCCATTGGCGGCAAAGTCAATTTTTCCTGGTAAAAACAAGATGAGACTCGTGTCTGGATCCACATGTTGTTTGTTTTTCTCTGGAAATGAAGAACCCATTTCTAACGATGTTTATTGCGGAAACAATTGACCCGTGCGGTCTGGTGCCAACTGGGCCTGCGAGGTGACGAGTTCCAAAGCGTTCCTTGGCATGCCATTAATCTGCGGCTGGGCGTCACGAAATCAATCAATCATTTTTTGCCTTGGGACAAACCCGGTCCAGAACAATAGAAAAGACATGAACAGAATTCCTTCAACACTAAATCAAGCATAGTGGGCTTTGAATTAGTCAAACATTGGATTTCATCCATGCAAGCGGGCACTTAAGGCTTCAACAATCTTCAAAATGGAGATTGATCAATGCCAGCGAGGATTCCAACAAAAAGACACGGAGATTTCAAGTAGACCATGGGCTCTTGGGTTTTGGGATCCCTTAAGGGGCACCAATTTTGTGGTTGAAGAAACGCCCCGTGGGTTTTCAGATTTCGGCCTGAGTGAAGAGCTGTTGTACACCAGGGGTGTGGACCTGCTTCATTCGAACCCATCTCTTGAAAGTTGCGGGTGCTTGAATTTCAAAATTCCACACTAGATTTCGACGGATCTCGAAAATTGAAGGGCTCCATAGTCTTACAAAATCGTACAGTGTTTCGAAACTTCCAGACTATATGGTACCTGTTGGTCATGTCCAAAAATATAGATTTTTAGATAAATCTTACCTAAGTCTTATAGTCAGGGATCAAATTCTGGCGGAACTTCTGAAATGTTTGCAAAGAAGGCTCCGCCTGCTTGCCATTTCTTCATCCCGGATGAGTGATCCATAGTGATCCCATGTAGTGGCAGGAAGCTCAAAGAGATATCGCGAAAGCAGAAGATGATGGGCGACTTGGATCAGTGAACAAATTGATGACTGACCAAAAGATGTGATTGGGATTCCCCAAGCACTTGAACATGTGATGGGGGATTCACTGATGAAGCCAGGCTTCATCAACTATGTCCAGCATCTTCTTAACACCATTTCTGGAATTTCTATCGGAAATGGCATCTGTTTTCAGATGTTTGATTTTTCTTCTGTTTGTGGTTCGAATGTGATGCCCGCACCTCCGATGATGACGTTTGCAGTTCTAAGCTTAAATCTTTTAGTGGTCCCAAAGATAGATATTCGTCCGAAATTGCCATGGAATCCATGAGGTCTTCGCATGGATTTTTTACCATGAAATATGGTGATTCTTGAAACTTCCGAGGCATCTTCCATTAAACTGCAGCTTACTGTCTGGAATTGTTACGTGTGGAGGTGTGGTTGGACACAGTAGAGACAACCTGGCTTGAAAGATGGGTCTTCAGTCGTTGATTCTGGCAAGTCACATACACCCCGATATTTCGATATTGAGCTGCTGAACCCCCATAATATGGATCTGTATCAGAATGAAGGATTCGCCTCGCCAAAAATGGCATCTATTTTTGTCAAACGGGATTCTGTTTTTTTTTCTAATTCCATAGGTTTCTTCCATAGGCTTTCTGACAGAGCCATTTTGGCTAGATATTTAAATGCCATCTATTTTTGGCAAAAATACCGCGCTCCGACATTTCGTTGGTTAGACCTCAGTTTTTTTAGCAGCCCAAGCTTGGTGAAACGTGTGAATTCACGGTACGGGTGCCTGAGATTTCCCCACTGTCAGGACTAGTATGGAGGAGATGGAGTCTAAGTGGGGCAACCCAGCAGGTTTTTTATGGCATCAGGCAGTGGATGGTTTTGCAAGAAATGGGGCGGACTCCCCAACTGAACCAGCAATATTGGAATTTTAGCCATGGCAGCCATGTCTATCCATTTCAAAGATAGTTTGAAGTCACTTTTTTTTGCCCAGAAATGGAGTATACCTGAAAATTGCAAGTATAAGCGGGAAAATTCTTGTAAGACCATGGGAAGGGTCAGAGCCTCTGTCTGAATGGGATGCTCACTGAGATTGACGAGCTATGCCAGCAACACCGGCACTAGGCGAAAAAATATGTTTCAATCCCCTGAATATCTTTTGTCCCAAAATAGGGACAAAAAAATATAGGGGATTGGTCGATACCTAACTACTTGCAACAGATCAGCAGAATTTGCAGGGTGAAAAGCCTGGCAGCTAAACAGCTAAACAGCCAGATACAATTCCTATTTGTTTGCCAATGAAATTGGCAGCAAAACAGCTCTTTGCCACTGAAGAGGATCTCTTCGGCATGATGACAATTGTTGGACTATTTGAGATGATTTCGGGACAATTTCCTTCACATAGGGGAGCCCTAAATATGAAGATTATTTGAAGATTATCGGATCTACAGTTTCCATCGTACGACATGGAATTTTTAATGAACCTCACCATGGCGTCACTCTAAATGATGTATTGTAAGGGCAACATAGGGTAAGCATCCCAAATTGGCCAAAGATTTCAGGCTGGGAAATTCTTGTGATTTATCCAAATGGGATGTATACATTTGTATACTGCATCTGCCTGTATATCATCCTATGTCATGGTACTTGTGTGTCCCATCAATATGATTTGAATATATGCCGGCATATACAAATCGAGAAACGCTGATCTGGGCTTGTCTGAACATGGAGGGGCCCGAAATTTGACGGTGGACTTAATTTCGCGGTAGAATCGCCGATTGAATGAGTTCTCAACACTTTCTCGACAGACCCACATGCGATACTGTTGTGTATGTACCTCATTAATTCGATTGTATCCTCAAGTTGGCTGGTTCTCAAAGATATACCCCCCATGATTTCCATGTGTATAATGCAATGTTAAATTCTATTCGCAACAATAAGAATTCTACAATGAGAGTAGCGAAAATTATATGAAGTTAAACCGGTAGATATATGAATAAATCAATATGAATAAATCAATACATTGGTACATGAATTTATACATGAATCAACAAAGGTAAATGAATTAAATAAACACATTAATAAGAGAATGAATAGATCAATGAACACATCAATAATCATACATAGATATGCCATGTGGTGAACTTTCCCGTTGACCCGCCACGTCCGCCACCTTCGCCGGTGGTCAGGTACCACTCCATGACCTGTCAAGCCAAGTCCATGTACCAGCCACCAGCCGCAGTTGTTTGCGATGGGCCCTCTCCAACATTGGGGATACTTCATCTCTACAAATGCGTTTTTGACTCCATTTGGGACCTAACTTTGAAGTGAGGAGGCAATGAAGACGAACCAATTGGCAAACTTTGAAGTGAACATTCTGACACTTTGATTGAGGATATGAAGATGAGAACTAAAGTTGGCAGATTAAGCAATGAGGGAGGAACCTCAAGGGGACGAAGAAATAAGGGCCGATGAACCAATGCTGGGGCATATCCCAAGCAAATATAAGCAAGATAAGAATATCTTCTGCTTTTGGAATGATATGCCAATTAAATATAGTATAAAGATTACAGTATTACAAATCATCAACAAGACAAGATGATATGGTCAAAACATATCATTTGCAATAGGGAGCCAAACCAGTTGTCAGGCGATTCGTGATGTCGGCCCAACATTCGGGTCAGGTGGTTCCTGGTGTGAGTCAGGTTTCATCCTTCCGGAGTAGTGCGGGAGTTCCGGTTTGCATGAGCGCTGGCAAGGAGTACAATCCAACAATGTCTAAACAAAAAATGAGTCTGTCTAGCAGCGGGGAATACCCCAATGTGGCTATTTTACTATTTTCATGGGGAAATGAATGACGGACCCTATTTCCAGACATACTAATTTGATAGAATGCTACAGAAGGCTGAGTAAATAGCAGAGAAAAAAGGACAATTCCAAAAAAGAACAGGATTTGTGGTATAAATCTATTATTTCTCCGGTATTTGCTGAGGAAATACCTGGAATAATGGCAACCGCTGATTTGCTGAAAATTCTTGGTCTAAGATCGGCCGTGGAACAGTTCACCATAGCTTGTTCATGTGCGCGCCCGCAAATTCTTGGTGTAAACCTCATCCCTGTTCACAAGACGAAAACATCAGCAAGAATTCTTGGCAATCAGGATTGACCATCCTATCTTCGATATCCAAGGGTCCAGAATTCAGATCCATCGACCCCTGTCTCTGACGAGTCGAACCCAAATTTGTGCGACTCGAGGCTCACTTGTGTATGTGGCCATGATGCCAATGAGCACTCGCAAAAACCGAATGACACAGGTGGCCTGGATTGGAGACTTCGATGGACACTGAACAGAGACATCTCGAGTCCCTCGAGTCGTCAGACAAGTTTTACCTCTATTAAGTTGATGGTGGACTTCACATGTTGAGTCACTAATTTTGTTCGCTCTTGGCGCTCCAAAGCGCTGACATGGGAAGCCAGTGCGGACTCCAGAAAATCTATGGACATATCCCGAAGTCTCATGGTTGATCATCATTTTCCCCTTGAACACACAATAAAATTGCCATTTTGGGGCGTACCACATTGCCGGTGAACCGGATCTGGCAATGATTTGACGGTTTATCTTAGTGGGAATCCTCGTTTCTTTGCCCATGGATCATGTTGGCTACAGCCCCAAGTGTCCAAGAGGGTCGCCCCTAACCTGAGACATCTGGGAAATCGGGATGGGGGAAATAACCATTTATATGTAATTAGAGAATATTAGAGATTCATGGGTTATGACTGTGCGTTATGAACCTCCTACGATTCCTGTGGCGAATCCAGTCGCAGGGCTCATATGTCTTGATGACTGAAGGCTCTCCGTCCAAAATTCCTCAGGTCCAAGGCTGTCAGATGCGATCTTTCTGGAGGATGCGGGCGCGTTACCCGGTTCATCTCAGCAGTCGAGAAGGGGTTACAACTCAGAGACTCAAGGCCCAGAAAATAACTCATTGTTGGGCATACATATGCATATGTATACATATATATATATATACATGTATATATATATATACATACACAAAAGAAAGTAAGTAATTACTCCCTTTTTTGGACCCAATTGCTTGACCCATCCCCATCTCGTCGCCGTTTGTTTCGGTGGTTTCGAAGATGGACCAAGTTTATTCAGGCAATCCCCTTGGATGAAGATTCCAACATGAAACCGGCTTAGCTTCCAAAATGATGTGAACTCCAGACTACAACTTAGAGTTGATTTTCAAATGGGGTATGGAACCTCTGATACAATACATCCGGTGCTGTCGTTCTTTGACTGAGTGGTGTAGGAATCCTTTTTTGTGACTTTCTACGAGGTTTCCCAAAATGCCAGAGATGCAATGATTATGAGTTGAGATGGGTTACACCTGGATGTTCCCTTGGTGGAGACCCCTGTTCTTCGGTTCTTCTTCTGGGTCTATTTGCAGAAAGACCCGTGTGAACAGTGAGAAGGTTCCGAAGCTTTGAGAGATACCCAATGAGTGTAGATATCATTTGTACCGATTGATACTGGTGACATCCCCAGTTTGGTTCTACAACCATTTGCTTAAAACATAATATCCAACAGTAAATCTCTACTTTGGGGGTTACACTTCCCTTGAATGCAATCGTTGATAACAAGCTCAGTGCATCATCAGTGTGCCCCAGCTCTGAAGACATTGAATGCTTCCCAGTTAAATCCCAATTTTCAATGGTTAAACACCCACGATTTTTGAAAATCCCAAATCCCCACCTCTTGGTGCCCCGACTGATACCTGAGGTGGATGCCGCTGCACGGCGTCTGCTTGCGCAAGGATGGTGCTGATCCGCGGTCCTCGGGCCGTCTGGGGCGGGACAGCAAGGGTCATGCCTCCAACGGGATTATTTATTCAATGTCCTGACTAATCTATTCATTGTATTCATTTATTGATTGATTTATGTCTATGTATGCAACAAACGTACATATTCCATTGTTGTATGGAAGTCATGGTGGGATTCAATGTAGTATAATTACAACGAAACTGCGGGATCCCTCAAATTTACAGCAATTTCAATGTAGTAAATTATTTTCCAAGCCATCAAATTCAGGGTACCCTATGAACTATGTTCAGAAGTTCAGACAAGCCTGTATGGGGTGATGAACATCCATAGCAACCAGCTAAAATTTGATCCAAGAACCAGGGTATGGATCGCCTTTTCAGACTCCAGGGTCCATTTATATGTTGGTTTATAGCCCTATCTAAGTATAGATACATCCACCAGAAATCCAAGCGTTAGCCTAGTGAAAAACCAGCGCTAGCCTATCGCTTGGTGCTTGAGACGGTCTGGTTATATCGGGGTAAGTGTTGTTGCAATGACGTGGAATTACGTCACATAGAACCAAGAACAAATGAGCAGTTATCCGGCTTGACCTCAAAACAGGGTACCCCATAAATCTACTGGTCAATCATCATTTCCCCCATTGAGATTTCTAGTTGGGGGCGTACCCACAATTTTCAGAAGCACCTATATTACTTTAGATGTAATACAAAATTCATGTCGGGCAACGCGATCTAAATACCATTTCTCATCCATTTACCATTTGACCCGTACCCATTTCTAGTCTTGAGCGATATTTTTGGTCTAAATATTGACCGGAGGAGAAACGAGCATGAAGAACCATGATAATTTTGTCCTGCGAACAGGGTAGCCACTGACCCACCGTTCCGGGTACAAGTGACTTCCACCACGGTCATCTATGCATTAGGATTGATCAGCACAGGCTTACTGGTGCTTAGTAGGGAATGGATGGGAATGGGGGAATGACTAATCCATAACCATTAATAATCATCCCATTCCCCCATTTCCTACTAAGCACCGGTAAGAAGGAGGTTGGAGTTTCCCAGTCACTCTTAGGATCCTTAGACCCTTCCCCAGCGTGCGTCTACCTGTGGATGGGATGTGGCAACCAGGGCAGACTGCCACATATCTCAGGATTCCGGAGATGAGGAGATTTGGCAGCAGGGTGATGGGCCAAATGTCACAGGAATCCAGCTTTCTGTATCAACCACGTATGACACCAAAAGCCGAATTAGAACCAGAAGGGTGATATGACCCCAACACTCATGGATCTATGACTGTAAAGAACTCCCTGCAAAATTGAAGTATTTCAGTACTATTTCGGTAGGGCAGGGTTTTACTTCTTGGGCATCTTTTCGGAGGTTAGCATACCAAATGAAGTTCGTTTTTTTTGCCAATGGGGCGACACTGCGAAACGCAAGATCATCATCATCATCATCATCATCATCATCATCATCATCATCATCATCATCATCATCATCATCATCAATCATCATACGACTTCTTACTATCTTCTCCTTCCCTATTCTTTTCGTCTAATCCCTCCTGCTTTCCTTTCGGGCCACACTGTCGTCTAGTTGTTTGTTTTGTTGCAGCGTGTGTGTGTGTGTGTGTTGATTTGAACCATGTGTTCGATCCCACATTATTTGTATAATTATATACAATTATATACATATAATTATAAATATATAATTATATATAAATATGTGTATATATATATATTTGTATCTAAGATTAACCAAGAATATATCCATTGACTATGACCGGGCTATCTAAAAGTAACAATGACAAAATGCAAGTGTCAGATTTTTTTCCATATGAATCTGAAAATGGCCATAACAGAATGTGGGATCCCTATGTTTTGATTTTATCCATATGGGTGATGAAACCGACAAAGGATGTTGAAGAAGATGCCTAAAGTTTTCCATTGCACGGAACGACGCTGGCGCGGTCCTCGCGGAGGTGTGTCCCGTATTTCTGAAAATGGGGTACGGCCCCCAAAATGGCAATTTGAATGTATGTTTCAATTATCGAAAATCATGACGAACCATTGGTTTTGTTGTTTTATTTTTAAACAAACCCATTCGTTGCGAAAGGCCATCTTAAGATCCAGAGTCGACATGGGAGATCTATGTTTGGGATCCATTTTGTTGGCAAGAGAAAATTGTTGGTTCGATCGGCTAAAGTCAAAACCACTGCAAAAAATCGGGTACCCCATCCCATCCACTGGAAAGTCATGATCGTAAGAATGGCCATTTTATAGGTCCCATTTTCAGACAGACCCATTGGATTTTGAACATCCGCAGGTCTGTGGGCGGAACTGGATTGGTCCAAGCATCCCGTCGGATGGGTGCTGATGGAAGGCTACCATCCAAGGGGTACACGTGTCGAGATGAATCAAATCCAAGCAGTTTTGGGGAGAAAGCAAGAAGGTGTCAAGAGCACACACAAGTACGTACATACTCATACATAGACCTATGTAGGTATGTACATATGTTTGTATGCATGTATGCCTGTATGTATGGTATTCTATGGCATTGTACGGAATTTTATGGTATTGTATGGTTGGTTGTCCATGAAAGGCTGTGGCTTGGGACACGGGTTCGCTGTTTACTGTGGCATTCTAATTCCACAACACATTCCTTCTTGCAGTCAATGTGCTTGAAATTCAGTTTGATGCATTTTTTCTAATAGTTTTTTTTCGTTGTTAAATCCCATTGAATGAAGGCCACACCACTGGTTTTGACGGGTGAATCCTCTTCATGTGGTCGTTCAAACGAACACTTCAGACAACCTCGCTTGTTGTTGGTTGGGCGTACTTGCCCTAAGTTGCGGCGGCCTACCAAAAGTTGTGGCACTCTGTGTGCGGTCACTGTTCGCTGAAGTTTGGTACACAATTGCAGTGTAACGTTCATACGACATCTTATTTGATGTCTTATGAATTCACTTTTCCTGCGTGCCGTCAGGTAAGTCCAGCCTGCTGCTATGGATTCTAATCTTTACTCCGCTGGGAACTCCAGTCATTAGCTTGTGTCTTCAAACTGTCTTACTATTTTATCAGTCCAAATCCATGTGCATGGGCTGAACTGTGGCCCAAAATTTCTTTGTCCGTAGCAAAGCACGAACTCTCCTGACAAACTGCAAAGTTTCATGTTTGTTTTGTCCCAAGACTTCTGCAACAAGTTACTCCCTCGTTCAGGACCTCATTCGCAGTATCATTATCCAATTACACCACCATTCTGGAGCACACGATATATCGATTCATGCTATCACCATATATTACATACACATGAGTATATCACAATGTCCCAAAAAGGTGCACCTACCATCCCAGTCTCATTGCACTTGACGGTGCAGGTGCCCCAAAAGAGTTGAAGATCGAGGGCCCGCTGCTGCGACCAGTGGAGCTTGTGGAAAACCAACGCGGCAGATGGCCATGACTTGCTGATCACGCCAGAGAAAGTAACAGGGTAGTTGCCGCTTGAATCTCGGATACAATGAGATGTGTAACATATATATATATATAACTCTCTCCCTCTCTCTCTCTCTATATCTACGTATATATATGTGAGTATATATATATATGTATAATACACATCTCTATACATATATATATATATATGGAGATATGTATACGTATATGTACAGTTCAAGTAACTTAGTCTTAGTAAGTCTATAACCGTTGCATGTGCTTCTGGGGTTATTTCACCCAGTCTAAAGACGTGGTGTAACCAACAGTAGATGGGGAAAGAATTTGAAATCATCATCAAACATAGGATCAACCTGGGTGAAGGGTAGTCTAATTCCAGGATCCCCTGCAAATTATCCCTCAAACGAGTCCATTAATTATGAAATCAACCAACCGTCAAACAGGATTTGACCAACAAAAGTTGCATATTAGCCAACCAAAACGTGGAAGATTCACCACTAATATACCACATACCTGTATAATGTGGGTAAAACAATAATAAACCACCCATTTGGGAAGGGTTTATACCACCTATTTATGGTGAAATTGGAGATGGTTTATTATTGTTTTACCAACATCATGTCACATGTACATGTATGTATCCATAGAAGACCACCTGGGGACATTCCCAATCTTTGTCCAAGGCTCCCCGGATTGCCCTTTCGCCGCAACCGAGCGGTGGCCGCGCTGGCCGCGTGTGTGACGCTGCAGCTGGGGCTTCCAGGGGCCAGGCTGTGGCAGGCCGGGCCTGGCTGGGTCATTCTCCTTTGAGTACTGAGTAATTCAAACCAGGTTGGTTTGTCTGAAAATGGGGTACTCCATTCCATCCATTGGTCAAACATCATTTTCCCTATTGAATGACCATAGTTGGGATATACCTCATTTTCCACAGGGAAACCCAAGTATTGAGGCATCCAATTTTGACCCATATCCAATTGTGACAGCTGGCTGGTTTAATTGGGGGGTTATCACTTCTTCTACGAACGAATCAGCCAGGGTTCCTTAGCCTGAGGCTGACATTGTTTCAGGGATGGGAAACAGATTCTGTTAATTTTGCATTGAGTACTTTCTGGACAGGACATTTCACCTTGCAAAAAGTAAATCCACCAAGGAGATTGTCCAGCCAACCAGATTTCTGTAGATTACAGGTGAGTATCCCTTTTCTTGTGGTACTAAATATTGATCCATATATAAATAAATATATATATATACATATATATATATATACATATATATATATATATCCATACCCATTTGAGGTGGAAGCGGATGGTTTCATGGAAGATAAAGGTTGCCTGCGAGTGGTTCATACATCCCTGGTTTATGTCTTCACATGCAGTATGTGACTGGGATAATCTTGGGTATAGCCCTGTTACCAACACATATTACATCCATATAACCAAGTCAAGGAGCAAGTGGTGATAGGTCACAATTTGGGAGTGTGAAGTCTCCATGACTGGGCCCTACTCTTCAACCATCGTGTTTTGGTTGCCGAAGTTTGATCCATCTCCACATCATATGCTCGATTGAACCCCAGTTTCTTGGTTGGTTAACTCCTCATTACTCGTAGTAGACTCGTCATTGTGCAAACTATCTCTGATTGGTTGGTGAAATGGTTATTTTCATTGGACGAGATGCGAGTTCATTGTTGGTGCAATCTCAAGTTCTTAGTTTGTGAAACTCCAATGGTTGCTGAAATGTATTTGTACATACATTTGATTGTCTACCCTGTTTTCTTTGTGAAATCGGTGAAATCAATGAAATCAACAAATTTATGAGTGAACTCCTGATGTTCTGGCTGGTTGAATCTATATCAAGTTTTTTTTGGTTGGTTGACCCCCTATTTTTGGTTGAATCCTCCAACCCCGGCGCCGCAAGATGTAGGTGTCTCCGGCGCCTTGTTGGCGTGGAGGCGCCAAGTCATTGCCGGTCAATGGGGGTCAACTTCCAATGGTCAATGGCAAGTTAGTAGATGCTTTAGTTGTACCAATCCTGACTATTTTAGTATACTCATGGACCTTGACTCTTCATTTCATGTTTGCATTTTCATGGCAAAACAACTTCAATCATGTCATGCGTAGGCATGGTGTGCACCGGGGCAGAAGGCCGGTTTGGAGTCCAGCCTTGGGATAGAATGGAGGACCCACCAGGGAAGGGATTTCCCAAGGGGTTTGGTCGGATGGTGGGATTTTGCTTTCCCATCTTTCCAAAATCTGCTCACCTTTGGATATTTTCCCACCTTTCTGAGCCCCAAAAAAGATGATCACCGTTTTACTGGCACCATTCTGAAAGCCACTGGCGTTTTCAATTCGCCCCAAGTAGAAACGAACTTCAGCTCTGGAAGATCCCGTTGCGGCCCCTGCTGAGCCCAGACCAGCAAAATGATGAACAAAACGGCAGTTGGGTGCTAGGAATTGGGTCGGCATCTCTGTTTGTGGATGGGCTTCTCAACCTTGGGGACGAAGAAACAACTACCTTTCGGGAGTCAAACATGGTAATCAACAGTTTATTGGATATGTAGATGATTTCCCAGCTTAGAACCTCCATTTGTAGAGGAGTCCCCATTGCCATCTTTGATTACCGAAGGGTCACAACAAGGATCTCTGCACCCCAAGCAGACATGTTAGTAGATTGCTCACATGGACAGACCACCCACCTCATTGTCTACAACTCTGGTGCAATGGTTCAATACGTCTGGGAATGGCTGAAAACGCACATGCACCCCCAACATGTATCCCTTACTGTAAGGGTTTGTAATGACTATAGTCAACCCCAACAAGAAAGAAAAGTAAATTCCCTTTAAAATACCGAAGCTTCACTTTTTGGAATCTTTTTGGAGGATTATCATGTACACAGTAGCCATGTCTGATCCCGACAATGACTGGATCAACACCAGGTCAGTGGCATTGAGACGACGTGTCCTAGACGTTTCCAAGGCTGGCACCTCCAAGTGATTCATCAAAAAACCCAGTGCTACTAGTGATTTAACATGATTTAACCATCAAACGATGGTGGTGATGTAGTGATTATGTACTATCAACATCTATCAACTAGTGATTAAGATTATATAGTGGTTATGTAAATTATGTACTATCCTCCATCAAAAATAGTTACTATATTCTATCAACACTTATCAACTATGGGTGTTTAAACCAGTAAAACTACGGGGATATAGTGATGAATTATGGTTGATAGGTCATGATAGGGGGTGATGAACCTACCTGGTGTATGGGGGATCATGACATTGTCCGTAACAGAGATGCCTACTCATGAACCAGTTTAATGGGATGGGATGAGTTTTTTTAATGGCTCAATGGGTTCACTCCCAAAAAGGGATATTGGGATGTTGAGGTAGAGGAAATATGGAGGACGTAGAAGGGGATGTGCCTCCCTTTTTGTGGCAAGAGGCAGGAGGTTTTTCCTTTTTCAATTTCAAATATCTTCAAATCACATATTATACTTGGGATTAATGGAGCCCTCGTCACTATTTACAGGAGTGCTGCCACAATGGAGCAGCTGGGAAGAAGGGTCTCCATTTATCAGATATAGACCCCATGTTGAAAATCTTAGGCAAAACGATTTGCAGGTTACTCCAGGGATCAAAATTCGTCCAGTTGCATCATGCTGTTGGGTGTGCCAGCTTTCGTGACTGGTGCCTGACTGGTGCCTCCCTGTTCGAAATGGGTTGCTCCATTTCAGCAACTTGTCCCACTGGCAATTACCACGGGTATTATTTCCGATGCTCAACCAGTTCGCTAGTAGAACACTTCCTTTTTGCTCAGCACAGTTGTTGGTCTTGGCTGTTGCAGTTGATCTTAAGATAAACCGGTCGCAATTCCTGGCTCAAGCACCAAAAAATCGCGCCGAGAAGTAGACAGAGCTGCAGCTTCCGCCCACCGCTCTCGCGATGGCCAAGAAAAGTGTCACTGCCACGTGGCTGCCAACATATCATCTCACGGTGCTGTCACTGGAATGATGGTTAGTACGGGGAATCATCTCCAATGGCCGTGTTTCAGCTATTTCAGGTCGGTGAATTATTGTAATTCAGCCAGATATATGTATGATTATGTATGTATATGTATGTATGCAAAGAGATATATATATATAATATTATATGTATATATATATATATACGACAGCAACGTAGATGAGTTGGCCTTGAAAGATGAGGGTTCATGGATTTTTTTTGAAGAGCGGTTGTGAGCGGTTGCTCTGGTTTGTGTCAAACCAGACAGCAGGACCTTGTGGGCAACTGAAGATGTCCAAGTTATACATAATTCCATATGTATATATATATATAGTTATAGATACGTATATATCAGGAAAGAACCTTCTGCTGGTGGGAGACCTCTGTGTGACTTACACGGCTCAGTAGCCCCCAATCTCCCAGAGTCCATCGTGGCCTTATTCCATCTGTGCGCTTTTCGCTGGGAAATCAGGGACTGGAGCAACAGTGGGTTTACCCAGCCAAGATGGCAAGCCAATATTGGAGTTTCAGGAGTTGTTCCAACTGAATCACCAATCAATCTCCAGCAAATTGTCCAGAAATTTCAAATCCTGATCCCTGGCTTTCTTGCAAAAACGCTCCGATTTCAGAGCTTAGGTGGTGGGAAGCGGCAATTGGGGCATGGCTATTGCCACCATCATTGCAGGCGGAATTGCCACTGAAGTCGGCAAGTCTCAGGCTGAAAGTGTTTATCTATGTTTGTGTCAACCGAGAGCGTAAACCATCCAATTGGGGATGGTTGTGAATCCGATCCAACTCTGGTCATATCAGGAATGGTTGATGGTTTTCGCCTTCCCGCATAATATTACCTGTAAAACTGTTTTTTTGTTGCTATAATTATTGAGGAGATATTCAAGTAACTTGCTAAACAACATTGTAGGATATCTTTAAGATTGGGCAGTGATGTCTATCCAACCAATGAAGTCGAATTTGGACCATGCCGCCATGCTCCCCAATTTGGATGGTGCACTGATTAAAATTTGAAATGGTAGCTAGGTCCAAAGAATCTTGACCCATGTCGATCCGCATCAATTCTTCCATCCGTCCCAGGCAACACTTCCCGACATCCGGAGTTCGAGGATACTCTCACTGCAGCCGAGCCGCAGAGGACGATTCCACAAAGGCAAACTCACATCGGGAAATTTTCACAGGTCCATTTGTTCACGTACAGAACAGAATGGTGTCCCAGATACCATGTACCATTGTGCCAGTCTCATTGATGATCTGTTTCTTTCCACATTTTTTTTTGCTGCCAACCCCTATCCCAGCTCTTTACGAGGTGAGGTAGTTATTTTGTTCTTGGACGGATCTACTTGGATGTGCACCCAGGAATCCAAATTGCTGAATAATCCAACCCGATTTGCATCTCGAAGAGTTCCCTCAGATACCGTATATAATATACACACAAAATATCAAATCAAAAACACAAATAGTAACCCCCAACAGGATAGAAGAGGTTAGATTGACCACTATTTCAGCATTGGATTCTATCAAATTCTATCTTGGGGAGTTGCTATCCTCTTTTTTGGAACGGTGCACCTAGGCTTCCTGGGATTGACAAACGGTGCCGAGGTATGGATGTTCGAAGAAGAGGTGCAACACAAGGGCGTGAAGAGAAAGCTGTCGGAGGTCTTCAACGAGACCAAGGTAGCTGAAGGGTTGGTGGTGCCAAAGCCATACAACCCCTGGGTATATGGTAAGAAAATAGTCCCCAAATGATAACATTTTGGTAAATGGGCTAGGGTTTATTGGATTTCCCACTTGAGTTGAGGAAGATTGGTTGAAGTGTTGCGGGTAGTTGGCCAACCATTACAAGAGAATGGCAGCTGAACAGGTTTAGTATCTACGATAGGCCATGTGGGGAAGTGTAGAGCTCATCTGGAGCCCATTTGGAGCTGATGATGATTTGAAATCTTGTCATTTTTAGCGTTATTGCAATTTGCATGTTTATGATCATTTCGGAGCAAATATATGCGGTTATTTCAAAGTGATCCCACCGCGAATGTTTCCTTCATAAACCTGGTCGATGTCGGACCCATACCCACATGTCGGCCTGTTGATGCAAGCGGGAACTCAAAATCTGTCCAAGGAATGATGTTGTTTTGCCAGCAGATCCCTATGCCAGTCGCATGGCATTGCCTTGGTCACTGTTGCATGAAGGGTTCCTTTTTCTTGCGTACTGATTACAAAGACAACCCCTGGGAGGCCAACAGGCGAAACAAGAAGTCCTAATTTGGAGGTAACCCATGTCTGCAGGTACAAAGCCAAGTGACGCGGTATTCAGAAAGTGATCTTTATAAAGGGAAATGCATGAGAGAAAAAACCTTTGAACAACCTGTGGCACCAGACCAGTTTTACAAGTGCTCATGCTGGTTCTGGTTCTTTGCAAGTTGTGTCTTCTTGCTTCAATGGTTACAAGACGGTCCCCCACTAGTTGAAAGTTGGCTTACAACTCAAGTTCAGTCCCAGTCAACCAACAAACTGTCAAATTACCAGAGGGTATTCCCTCCCTCCCCAATCCCCAAGCCCAAGTATTTCAACATGTTTAACAAGAATAAGATCAGTAAGACTATATCAACTCCATTTAAACCAACAGTTAGTTCGTCAGGATACTAACTACATTATATAGCCAGATTAGTAAGAATATTCTTTCCTATATTTACTACAACATCGTAGTGGACGTGGGTCAGCGCCCATCACGGGCATCACGTCACATACTCCTGATAACAAACGAAATAAGTAAAGCATACCAACGCATACAAATGCGTCAAAGACGCCACTTCAAAAGAACAGTGATACCTAACACTCACACAGTGGATGACAGTTCAGAGATAGCAATCGGAAAACGCGCGAGAGGGAACTGTCTTCACACTGTGAGGGGCCCCACTACAATTCTTACCTGGGGGTTCCCGCAGCCAAACCGGAACCCGGAGGGGAAAGGTAGCAAAGCCGCATCAACCAAAACCGCAGTGAGGGACGGCCCCCATCTGTTGGTTATCAACTAGATATGCAATAATTAGGTATTGACCATGTTAGACCCTTGACTTCCTGTGCCTTGAAACAAACCCGCAGGAGAATGTGAAGTACCTGCCTGGCATCACATTGCCAGAGCATGTGAAGGCCGAGCCCGACCTCAAGAAGGCCTGGGGACGGGATTTCCATAGATGATTTCATAGGATTTCATGGAGGTTCATAGTGATTTCATGGAATTTACTTGGCGCAGTTGATGCACATAACTTGATTAAAGTTTGGGTTTATGGGGGATGTAACTACACTTAATTAGGTGTATAAACAAACTTAAAACTGTGGGGAAACTTAAACTTAAAGAGATTTCCTTGATGAAACAACAAAAATGGCATGGATTAGAGGTCTTCGAAAAAGATAGAATTGGGCAAACTCCCACCTAAATAGTGGCGGATTGCTTTTCTAGTATTTTTTCCGTAACTTCCGAGTTTCAATCTTTTCGCAACTGAATTATAAGTTGGGTTTCCAGGAAGATGATGTTTCAACATCATTTCCAGGTTTCCACAACTTTTCTGAATCTACTCTGGGGGTGCAACAACCTGAATTTCACCAAAACCTTGGGACTCATGTTCTGAGCCATACCCAAATGGGAATATGAAGCACCAACATGGGGGGTTTATCCACTGAGCAGTACGGATAGTGGCTTGTTTGCTGGTTTCATTCAACAATTGTGGGAAGAAGTGGACAGCAGACCAAGAAACACAGGATGAATATACAGTATACAGAGAAATACCCCCATGGGGGGGAGCATTACCTAATCAACAAAGAAAGGTTGTGGTAGGTATGGGTCATGAGGTCGGGCACCTGTCTTTTTGATTCAACATCATGATCATCACTGCAACCCATTCTGGAGCCATACCCAGTTCATGACCAGGGAGCAAGGTTCAGGGCTCTTCAATGAAGTTTTGTTTGGCAATCTCAGGGAGACTTTGTAAGGAACTTGCCAAGGAATATTGACATTTAGAGGAGCTTTGAAACGAGTGAAGTTTATGGACTTGGAAACATCTCCGCAGTCCGATCATCCTGTTCACATGGCGCTGCAGGCGGTGATGTACGCAGATGTCCTGATTTGGGTCTTGCCCCATCAGTTTGTAGTCTGAAGCTCAGTTGGAGCGGCTGACCTGGCCAGGGATGGCGTGGCAGCGAACCACACCAGATGAAGATGCTGAGTAGGTCAATGTTTTTGCACAAAGAGAATCCATGTATATATGTACATAAAAGTGTGTATATATACACACATTTCTGGTTGGTGGTTTGAACTATGTTTTATTTGCCATCCAGCAAAGGCTTTGCTGGAGGATGATGATCCGCATTGCCCTTTTTCCAGGGGGGTTGAAGCACCAAGTATCTCCCTTAAAATTTGGCATTTCAATAGGAATATCATCCATTGAATCCATTGAATTTCCGGGGGAGCGCATCAAGATTCGGGCAACCTCTTGGGCCCAGGCACGAACCGTGTCGAACATGGGGAAGATTAAGGACACCTGTGTTTCGGTGAGCCTTGGGAGCCCAGCATGTCCAACAGGTGGAGCAGCTACTTGGGTGGTTAGGAACGATAGTTAGTTCACCCATTTATACATGGCATAAGCCACGAAATGGGGACTTACTAACCAAGCCTACTGGTATTAGCCAGTTACAAAGTGGGATGATCCTACAAGTTCCAAAGTACTTCAGTATGAGTTAATGACTAATGAGGGTGAGAGGTGGCAAGAAGGGTCGAAACCGATCATCGTGTTTGCTAATCTAAAGGCCTCTCCATGAATGATCCAACCCCTTGTTATTTTGACAAGGAGATGCAGGTCTCGTTGTGTTCCGAAGTTCAAAAGAAGCTGGTAGACAGTGGTGAAAAGAACGCACTTCCACATGTCTCCCAGAATTGGTGCAAGGGAGAACCTACAGGACACCTCAATATTTTTGGGGCTGAAAATCATGGTTTCCGGTTTGTATGCCTTCATTCCATTGAATGTTTATTTTCATGTTTGATCTGTTGATGAGTTTCATCATTTTTCATTCATAAATCCATATGGATTGACGTTTCAATCCAACATTTCGTTGTTTTTTTTTCGCCTTCGCAGTGGTGTGGAGCTAAGGTCTGATCAAGGGTGGTTTGGAGTTAGAGGGCGGCAAGCTGGGCTTGTGCTCTGACCTGCTGCGAAAGCTCCTGGGTCACGAGGCAATTGGAGAATGGCTGTGAAGATATGGCCGGATGTTGTACATTTTGAGATGATGGTTATCTTATTCTATAATTGGATTACAACTATAAAACTATATGACATTATATGACTATATTTATATACAACTATATGACTCTATATATATATATAACTATATGACTATATATATATATATATAACTATATGACTATATGACTATATGACTATATCACTATATGAATCTATATGACTATTCCGGATGATGGTTATCATACTATACATGGGATGGATACGACCCAGAATGATCATGGTAACAGGGTATATGATGGGACAATGGTGATATCATGGTAGTAAAATCGGTAAACACATAGGTAAATGATGGCGAAACCACATTGTTGGGAGCAGCACTCATGATTGGGATGATGAACTTGTGAAACTGTTATACACTTATGTTACTTATACCAACAAAAAATCATGGGGAGTATGATGCAGATTGAACCAGGACCAGGGTTAAACATACCAAACACCTACGTGGGTTGGTGGTTTCACTCTAGCTATTTCCTATTTTCAAACATATTTTTCCGGATGATCGTCCCAACTGACTAACTTTTTTCTCTCAAGATGGGTTGAAACCAGCAACCAGACAAGGAGGGAGTAGCATGGATGAATTGCGTCAGAGGTTGACTCCCGCTTCTGATTCACGTGTTTTGAAATGTTTGTTGGAGCCGCTCAGCAATAGTATCAATTCTCTGAACCTTTGTTGTGGTATGTAGAGAATACATTGTTTGGGTGATGCGGTGATTTGGTTCCAGAATCTAGGAGCTTGGTGACGACCACCTATAGTATAAGCTCTCCGGCATTGAAATTTTGGCAGCCCCGATTTGTGAAATAGCGAAGCAAACTCGGCGCGACAATCACCAAACCAGATACCTTTTTTCTGGTCTTAAAATGGGTTTGTCTGACAACAAAATGCCCGGAAATTTGATGGTTATCTCTATGTTCCCTTTTAAACTATCGCTAGTTGGGGACATAACCCATTCTCAGACACCACATGTTTTTTCGGTTCCAATCTCTTGGCTTCGCAGGTTGGTGTCCTCATGGGTGCCAACGTTGGGGGCCTCAGTTGCGATCAGATGAACCACGAGAACACAACAGTTGATTGTTTTTTTAGTGAGTTATAATGATATACTACTGGGATTCTTGGGGATCATGAACTATCCCATACTAGGGAAACCTATCAACCAACTCATCTAATTATTGCGGAGGCTTTTTCGAAACCTAGAGATACTGGGATTCAGGAAGTTTGTATTTGATGATATGTAGAGGAACTGGGATATGAACCATCCAAACTATGCCGGTTCTAGGGGGTCAAAATGTGTGACGAACCATTTATGATGACAGTCACCATTCATACTATACATTCTGTGTATCTATACATATATGTATCTATATCTATATATATATATACACACATACATCCCATTGATGTGTAATAGAGGATTCGAAAAGGAATGACGTGGTGTATCAACTTCCCGGGCTTCCCATTTTGACCTCACAGGTGGCCAACGAAGTGGCTGCTGGGGAGTTCTGCGAAGCGACCTTGGGCATCAAGGCAGGATATGGTGGCTGGCAGAGCAGGGAGACATAATGGTTACACCACCCCAAAAAGGTGATATGTAGAGAGCACATGTAAGGAAGTCTCAAGATATGAAATGGAGATGAATGCCGCCTTTATTTCGCCATTGCATGGTTCTAGTTGGGGAACATGTAATTTCAGCCACACCAGTTTTTGGTTTCTTAGTATCTTCAGCTTTGTTGTCTAGTGGCCAGATATTTAAATCCACACTGTATTGGGGTGTCTAAAATCAACGCCCAGCATCATGATCACCTGGATCTTATGGTATGATGTGCCAGTCATCACTATTTTTTTTTCAATAGCAAGGCCGTGGCTGGCATGCTGGCTCACTGGAGAAGCCTCGCTGCAAGTGTGCCCCCAACCCCGGAAGCCTCCGAAGCCGAAAGAAAGTGCTATTTCGGATACTCTTTCGGCAAGGGGTTTCCGATAGTCAAGATTGGCAAGGAAAATCAATCCATTTGCAGACAAAAAATCCAACAGGAAAGCTGTTGCACCTTTCCTTGCCCCCCCCTTTTTGTCTCCAACAAAAAGGCGTTTTTCGAATTTTGCAGGACAAGAAGCACATGCAAATGCTCGTGAAATTGCACCTCGGCGTCTCCAAGTTTGGGGGTTGAACATCACGACTGACATGCTTGTTGAATGGGTAGGGATTCATCTCCCAAAGCGCTGAGTGATGTTTCCTTTCTTGTTTCCTTATTGAAAACTTCTGGTGGGGTTCAAGATCACCCTTTGGTGGTCAGCGGATTGCCACTAAAAAGGTGATGTTGTCCTTTAGGAAATATCAGGAATCTAGATCTTTGAATGATTCCCAATTTTCGTTCCCAGTACCAACCTCCGTTTTCACCAAAACACGTCATTGGGTCTCGAGGGGTGAACTAGAGCGATTTTTTTGGGTTTGGAAAAGATCTCCCCGGAGTATAGGGGTCCATACCGGTATGGGTAAAACCATTGGTTGGGAGATGTGAGAATACACATATAGGATGCCTCAAGATCGCCGAATTTGGTAGGAGACATGATGAGAAATCACAGAGTTTTAGCAATTTCTGAACAAACTTAGATGCAAGTCTCATGTGCACAGAAATTCTTGAGACAGAGCGGGCGACCTCACTCGTCACTTGAATGACGATTAGTTGAGGGTAACTATCCCCAAATGATCGAGCCTTTCAGGTTTGTGAATTATTCGAATTCAGCCAGAAATGATATAGACATCATACATCGAATACATGTACACACACACACACACGATGTACACCCCAATCAGATATTTGATGTAGCTACCTCCCAAAAATCGAAAAGCAAAATCTTACTAAGTCCCACTGATGATTGACTTTTCCAACCTTTTTTTTGGGACTACAACAGGACGTGACCAATCGATCCAGCTGCACAGGTTTGATTGCCGCACCTTTCGCGTCACTGCTGTGGATGATATCCCAGGCAATCCGATGGCAGGGGCTGAGCGATTGTTCAGCTGTGTTTGGTGTTGATTTAATGTTTTTTTTTGGGTGGTTTAATGTGATTTGATAAGATTTAACTATAATTAGTAGGCACTCAACCAAGAAACATTGGAAATACGTTGCAGTAGAGCAATATAATAGATATGCAAAATGGCGTGTATAGATGTTGTGCCTATTATGGTGTTCCATTTAGATCATAGTTATATATAGTTATATAATATAACCTAGTTAGACCCAACTTCGCTAGCTGTGGGCCAGCAACCTTATGTGAGTTTGGACTTGTCCACTGCCAAAACCGGTGGAATTCTGGGCAGTGTCCATTGGTCTCCGCAGTTTGGTCCATAGTGAATTTCGATTTGTTGATTGTTTTACCATTCTGTTGGGGTTGTATTCCGGATCTGGACTTTCGAAAATGATCAATACCTTTTCCCATCCAAAGGGTTGCTCGTAAATTTCATCTTGAAAACTAGTTCATGGTGTGATTTTACAGGAAACCAGGGCTTTCAGAGTTAGATACATTAGATACTTTACATATATCTATAGATATAATGATAGATATCATATATATGTATTTATCAAATATACTGTGTATCCATATATATATATAGATATACACATACGTATACATATATCAAAATATATTCTTGAGGCGTTCCTTCAGATTTTCAAGTCCAAGGAGTTGAGCTTTGTGGCGCCTTGAAAAACGTGGTGGCGCTGGGTGCAGGCACAGCATTTCTTCATTCAACACGTCAGGGTATCGAGAACAACATGACAAGACTTGGACAAACTGAGAGTTTATCTGATTTCTCGTTTTTTTTTGGATTCATCTTCCAACAGTTGGGATTCAACTGTTGACAACACTAGGAAGACCTGCGAACACTCCATGTCATTTTCCCACTTTTGCTCAATGGGGGACTTGAAGCGACGAGGCTTCTGCGACGGTCTGGATTATGGAGGCAACACCAAGGCGGCGTTGATCCGCATCGGTCTGCAGGACCGAAGTGACAAGAGGTATGGTGATGATGGTTAAGATTAACCCCCAAAAAAGATAGAAAAACCATTGATCACTAGGACTTTGTAGGTCTTTTTTTGTTTTCTATCTTTCTTGGAGGTTACGACAATGTGAATCCAGGATTTTGCTAAATTCCCAGCTTCTTCATGGAGGGGCACCAAAGTTCATGATTTTTCATAGTCGTTTATCACTATTTTGGGGGTAACCACCCAATTGATAGTCATGGTTTTGTTTATCAATCCATGGTTGACATTACTTGAATGTACCGGACCCGGGCATCGTAGTTGGTCTATGGGCCATACATGTAAATATGATCCATACATCACCGGGGATGTTCCATGTAGACCGGGGTACAAACAACGCAATTCCTGGGACCCCCAACTAGTAGGGTTATCATCCACCAGAATGGATACTAATTTCTGGCTTGCACTATCATGCTTATTCTGTTTTTTGATTATCGTAATTGAGCATGGTAAATGGGTAATCCCAAATTCATAGTTCTTATTTCTGGACTGCTGATTGCTAACGATTGCATTTTTTTGCCAGGTTTGCAGAAGAACCGCACAGTTTCTTGGGGTCATCTCTTGGAGCCTACAGCATGCATTCTTTTCAAAAGGGTGGTGCACGAGGGCGGCGTTGGGTGGAACTAGCCATGTTGAGATGCCAGATGCACTGATCCGAAAGCGCCAAACGCCAGATGTGAAAGGCTCCCGCTTTTTGTTCAATCTCCTGATCACAACTTGAAAAGCAGCAACGGAGATTGTGCAAAAGACATGGTGACGGGCCTTCAATTGTGCAAAAGACACGTGGTAGTTCATTGAACAAGTGCTGTTTGGTGTTTGGCACGGATCCCTGTCCGCATACCCCACTGGCTTCCAGAACAATCCGTGACTCGGAGCCCCATATCCAGCAGTGTACAAACGATACCCCAGTGGGTTTCTAGGTCATGTCACTACACAGATACTTTATATACCTATATGTATATGCATACATACATATATTATATACATAATTACATATGTAGATAAATATTTGCACACTTGCATACGTGTATCGCACACCCCAGTGGGGACCGATGGAGCGTTTTCCCTTTGAGGAGATGAAGACTTTCATTAGGTACTTCTACCCTGAGGCCAACAGACTGCGAAGGGGTGACTCAATAGATTGTTTTCCGGGAAGATCGAAACCGGAAAAGAGTTTTTTCTTCTTTCGCATCAAATATTATATGGGTTTTTATAGTTTTACTTTTTTGCCGACTTAAAAGCAATTTCTGGGAGTGTCAGGTTGGCTGCAGGGTCTAAGAATACTTATTTTAGGGAACACCTAGAGGTAGTCAGTCCAAAACAAGAACCCCAGGACTTACTGGGTCAG
The DNA here is from genome assembly GCA_003297045.1 of Symbiodinium sp. clade C Y103. NCBI lineage: Eukaryota > Dinophyceae > Suessiales > Symbiodiniaceae > Cladocopium > Cladocopium sp. clade C. Next base: position 41,388 of record BGPT01000305.1, on the reverse strand, counting down.
TGCTGCTTGTTGAACCCTCATGTAGTAAAGACAGAACTACCACTAGACATGAAGATGGAGCGCCGGGTCAAACGTAGCTAGCTAGGAAATCAGTTTTACTCGGAAAATCAGCTGTAAGTGGGGCATTTTCCATTGCCATGTTGAAGGAAAAAAACGCTTCATAGCTCCGATTTCCCATGATTTTCCCCAGTCCTGAGACAGGCTCCTTTTGTGTTGCATACAGCACCTGGAACTTTGCAGCCCATATTGGCCCATTAGAAGTTGACTAAGTTGACATGATCTCAACCATCAGCATGGTAGCAAGCCTACAGCCCCTGCAAGCAGATGATTCCTTGGTGAATTCACATATCTACCGTCTCCAAAGTAGCATGCCTCGGCGCACCCAAACAGATTCTTCCCAAAGATTTTTCCGATCATGGTCTGGCAATTGGTATTCAAGCATATTTCAAGCTATCAACTTAAGCTCACCATGGTATTTCAACAATCCGTTTTACCGTTTTACCTATCAAACTATCAATTGGTATTCGACCAGTAAACTGCTCATGGTTACAGCAACTTTGGCAGCAAGCCACCAGCGCCCGCCCATGACCAGCCGGGTGACCGGTGTCCCATGGCGACGCGGAGCGGCAGCCTGGGCCGGGCCCGTTCAGAGGGTGCGGCGAAGCTTCCAGCGGTGTCGCGCAGGGTGGGCAGTTCGCCACCAGAAAGGAAGGCGATGGCGGGTGACACCTGGGAGCCCAAGAAGTTGACTGAGGGGTCCCCAGTTCATGGCTGAAAATCATGAAATCATGGGGGAAAATGAAGATTGAGGATGATTTAGGGAACTTTGAGGTATTTTGGGACTGTGATAAAGCACATGGTAAACCATGTTTGCCCAACTGTACCATTTGGGGCGGTGTTCGAAACTATATCCCCAAAAAACGATTTATCAATTTGCATTGCCCTGATGAACGTCCCAAGAACGAAGAACATAATTGAGATAGGGGTGGGTCAAAATCAAAGACCAGGGGCACCACAACGTGTGTTTGTATATTTTAGTGTTGATTATCTAATTTTATCTAATTTTTGGGGTACCCAATAAATTGACCCATACAAAGATGTTCATCCAATTTTGGGAGGATTCATTTTAACCCTTGGCCACAAACTTTGTAAGGATGTGGATCACACGTGCAGATAAATATGTATGCGCCGGGGGTTGCCCCCCCACGGTCAGAGGGCCGATGTGATCTGCCGACCCAAGCGATGCCCCGAAAACACAAGTTCTTACAATCGGACGATCAAAGCTTATGCCAATACCATCCAACACCAGATGGTCTGATGGCCGGCAGATCGGATAAACCACCACTTTAAAACTGATGGTCCGATGGTCGGACGTTGGCCCGATAGTCTAATGCATCCTACAGTTGGCGTGGGTTTGACGGATCAGTTGGTTTGACGATCGCATGATTTAGCATGATTTAGCGATGGCAGGGCAGCGGGGTGATGATGAACATGGGCAACCGAACACATTTTGATTCCCGTTCTGGTCTTTGGCACCCGCACCCCTGAACCTTCAAAACTGCTTAGATTCCCTTCAGTATGGCCAGGCCCCGAGCAGTCAAAGCACTGACAGATCTTCCAAGTTGCCTTCCATCGCTGGCCCCGGTGTTCCAAGTGGCTACCGCTCCGACATGGACGCGCGGCCCAAGCGCACCCCGCCCACGGCGCCCCGTGGGAAGCCGCCGGCCAGTCGCGCCCCGGCAGTTTCCAGCGCCGTCGCATCGGCGCCAGCGGGCGCGGGAGACGCAATGGATTTGAAGAACTACGTGAGTGATGACTTGCGCAAAGTCCTGGAGGAAGAAGAGGTGGAGATGGATGGGTTGCAATTGCAGAGCATTTGAAATTTAAACAACAAATTGAAAATAATGTGTATAGCCTATGCAGCATGGGAGGCAGTTCGAAGGTGGGGTATATGGTGCATGTCGTATTGTAAATGAAAGTTGATTTATTTCTAGGAACCCCAAGTGCCATGAATTGATTTTGGAATTTGTTTTCACTTCCATCTTTCTGAATTCGATCATTCCCATGGGTCGCACCAGGTGTCCTACAACTGGCGCCGGAGGCCCAAACCGCCCTCACCCGTGGAGCAAGCACCTCCAGTGCCCTCTGCATCTGAGTCGTCCCAGGGGGCTGGAAGACAAAACCACGGCGAGGTCAAAAACTCCAAATCATCGTCGGCAAGTCGAGCTGCCCCGGCCCCAGTTGCGCCAGCTGCGCAACCGGCAGTGGCTGCGCGGGGCTCTGCGGGCTATGCGCTGGCGGTGAAGGAAGGATCGACCGCAGGTGCAGCGGTGCCATTTCAGTCATAAATGCTAAATTGCTAAATGCTAAATTGCAAAATTCTCCATAGGTATCCATGGGTGATGTTTTAAAAACTTGGGACCCCCAAAGTCATCCATGGTCAAGTTGCAGACATTCGCAGGTGGCGCAGCCTCGCTTCAGCCATCCTTCTGTGCGAAGCTCGAGCCTTCGGAGCTGACGCCCAACATACACCTGGTCTCCTATGATGGTGGCGTAGCAATGCTCATGGCGGGGCCTTTGTGTGACGCGGTGATACGAAGGGAGTTGGAGAGCACAAGATATGGGGCTGGGTGTTTTGGGCAATCAGAGCCTATAAGTTAAGCTATCTTTAAATCATTCTATTTCTATATCATATCTACATATATACAATTATACATATACATATATATATAGTATACTTGTATGTACGTATATACATAATTATATATAGATATCATATCCCATATCAAAAGGTGATTAATCACATATCACCCATATGGCTCAACCATCAACCAGCCAAGATTCTCCGAACGCTTAACATCCCCATTTTGGTTGGTTAACATACCCGTTCTTTGTTCCCCAGCAACAAATGCGTACTTCTCAAGATCGGCGGGGTAGGAAACATAGACTCCCTATACCAAAATTGGCATTTTGAAGAAACACTCAAGTTAAAAAAGACGGGATGTTGGTGAATATACCCATTGTTGGTGAAATATCCCAAGGAGTTTTTTTCCAATTTTTAGGGCATATCCCAATCATTGTTGGTCAATGTCATCCGCAACAAGCTGGGGATGGACAAAAATCAAGACGTTGCCCATCTTGAAGTTGCCCATCTTGTGCATCCCAGGAATCGTAAGTGGACAATGACCGTAGGAAATACCCCGACCACACATATTTGGCTGATGCAGCTACCCCAAGTTACTGTAGATGAATGGAGCATCCCAAGTTATATTTGCATATACATACACATACATATATATATATATATAATTATATATATATACATATATACACATAGATTGTGTAGGTGACAAGCGACTTCCAATGAGTGGCTCCAGCAGTAGATTTTCATCGCCTCAGGTAGCTCTTCCCTCACAAAGACGGCTCCACCTCCGCGATGGTTTTTGCGCTGGATCCAAGGTCTAGAGATGGGTTGAATCCACCATTGATGGACCGCGAACTTCCTGGAACTTTCCCATACGTCAGTGATATTGACCGGCAAAATACGGGCATTTCACCATGAAAAAATGGGATTGAACGGAAAGATGAATCAACATGAAAGTGGAAAGCTAAAGCCTAACTATAGAATATATCAAATGAAACAGCAGAAACCTTGGAGGAATGTCTTAGATCTAGTCATTTAGATTCTGGCTCATTAGGAATTTAGGGGAAGGGAGAAACAATAATTTATGCAGCAAAAGATTGGATTTAGGCAACCCACATGAAGATTTATACAGATCAATGGAGACATATTTTTGACCAGCAAAAGTGGACACTCAAGTGGAAAACCAGGGGGTGTGTGATTCAGGCAACAAATGTAGGGATTCCCTTCAAATGGTTTTGAAATGGTCTTTCCTTCCCCCCAAATTTAGGTATCGCAAGGAACCAAACATGATGATTTTTGATGATGGTTGATCTGAATGATATCACACACTACAGATTCTCAGATACATACAGGAGAACGGGTTTCAAACTGTTGCACCCTCATGTTAGATCCATGCAAGTACCAACAGTTCCCCCAAAAGGTACTGTTGTTCTTTGTTTTTGGCCAACTGTCTTGGGGCCTGTGTTGCCACTCCTCCGATCTTCCCATGCATCAGGAGTGGTTGGTAGTAAACCACAAACCACCTTTGAAAGATGAGTTTGGGAATCGAGTACTCATGATCAGCATGATTGCTGTGTAATTCTGATGCCTTTTGTGATTGGTTGCAGTGGTTGTGCCATCAACATACAGTACATGCCACGTGCCGCACGGTAATCAGGTGGTTACTTGCAAATGGGTGTCGCCTACTTGCTCGTACGAGCACGAACGCTCTGAAAAGTACCATACCGAAGACATGTAGGCGTTACCCCTAAACAGGTTTCGCACTAAAAACATCTAGAGAGGATCAAATTGGCGGGTCCATTGGCACCGCAGTCTTGAATCATATCCACACATAGGTTCCCATCCTGGTTGACGAATCGCGGCCAAAAAGGCAGAACCTCTTGTTGCGACAGAACTCACCGGGTATGCTGGGTGACTCTTCCTCAACTCCCCACCGGCTGTTTAAATGAAACGTCCCTGCCACCCCTTTGTGCCATGATCAAACGATGGATTATATACCCAGCCACTATGGGATCACCATACCACATTCACACCAACTTGACCATGGCAGAAAAGAGACCTGCAGCAGATCCCCATTGATGGTTAAAAACTCGTTATATCATGTTATATCTCAATTATATCCCCATTTTAGTTGGTTAAATCCATGATATTTCCATTGGATCCCCATGGTCAAACTCCCAAAAAAAAAACGCAGGTCGCAGTTCCACCAAACTCTTCAGTCTGGCGGCAGATGATTGGGTCAGAGCTGAGTTGGGATCCATGGAATCTCCAGGTGCGGATTGGAATGGCTTGGAGGGGCCTTGGTTTTGGTGAAATTCGAGGCAAGATCATTGTTTTTGGATGTTTTTGGTATTTTTTTTGGGTAGTTGTGGGGAATTCCGGTACCATGAATTGCCTGAGGGTTGGATCCTTTTCGCTGGGTCCCTGGGAGTTCGAAGTGTGTTGGAATTTCACTGGGTGCGATTTGTGACATGTAACCAGAAACTTCTTGGTGCCCTTGCCCGAGTTTTAATCGGAACATCATCTACAAATGAGGGATTTTCCATTGCCACGTTTGAGCAAACCGGCGGATCAAGACCAACAACCACTTTACCAAGGGCGAATCTGAAGGACTTATTATTGAAGGGATCACCTGGTGGGGTTTCATCCGGACTTGTATCCCATAAATAAAGCATCTCTGTAAGATGGTTGGGATATGTTGGGAATGGTACATATTTATGATTATATATATGTGTATATATATATATACTTGTACCATGATATCTCCCATCATGATGAATTATATCTCCCCATTTTTATTACCATAACATCCCAGTATTCACTCTATATCTCCATGAAATATACCTCCATGAAATGCTCGTTCTCTATACCCCCAGAACTTTGCTCCAGGTGCGCCCCGCGACATGCTCCATGGTGTGCCGCCCAAAGCATTGCTCGCTGGGCTCTTGGGCGATCCATCGCTGAAAAACAGCGCTGCCGGCGCAGGGCTGGCGGATGCTTGGTACAGTGGAGATGGCACAGGATCAAGTTGGCACCAGCAAACACCTGGGGATGTTGGAGACGATGTGTCTGAGTTGCTCTTACTGAGATGATTTTAATTTGTAAAATTTTGTTTGGGGATGTTGGTGCAGTTGTTCATGACGTATACCCTCCGGTCAACTAACATAGCCATTGAAAATGGTGATTTCCCATAGTTATGTTAGTTTACCAGAGGGTATGTGTGCGTTCTATGGCCCATTTCTATGAGCAGCGTGCCTGTACCATCATCCAGGATGTCCCCAATGTACTTGGCGCTTTGTGATTTTCCCCCATTGTCATTGCTGATTGTGCGTTAAAGTTGATTACATTCCCATTGCAATGTAGTGAAGTTGGCAGGATCACACTTGCATATCGTCGCCTCAAATGCCTGAAGTGATCCCTTCCAGTCGCGATGGTTTGTGTTGGTTCTTTGAGCTTGATCACTTCCGAGATTTATCCACAAGGGGTTCAGAATGCTTGCATCCATGGAACTCAAGGACAACCATTTGATATTATTCATGGAACTACTAGTCTTGCTGTTTTTTTTTTGGGCTCATTTAGGGGCTCAGTTCGAAACCCTCGAGCAGACGTAATTAATTCACCATTGTCGTTGGTAGGTTCTATCCCAATCATCTCCACTTGTTGTTTATCTATTGCATTCATTCCCCTATTCGTTTGGTTCATCCCCCTTCTTTTGCGGTTATCTACCATCTACATCCATCTACCCATCATTTCAGACGCCATTCAAAGTGACCTTCAGCCCCCAGGAACAGTTCGACTCGCCGAACAAGGCGTGCTGCAAGGCACTGCATGAAGTCATGGCCGCCACGGATCCGTTGGAAACAATGGAACTCTTGACCTCTCAGGCGGAGGATGGGGATGGAGGAGATTTGGTGGGGGTGTTCTGAAGGCATTTCTTGTGGATCAAGCAATTGTCTCAAAATTTGAACCCTTGCAGACCGTGCAATATTTTGAGGGTGAATGATTATTCTTTGCAGGCGAACCATAATTTTTTGTCACTGTTGATGGTTGATTTGCCACGGAACTCAAATTTGATGGATTCAGCTGAGACAAATTCCAGAGCATCCAACAAAATCACCTAACATGATCTAACATGCACCTTTTCCTGAGTTTAACTGGTACAAATCAACCAAAAATCCCATCAAATCCTCTAAATTCCACATCTATTCCTAGGTTCTTCCCATAAAAACCCAGACGAAAACATGCATTTTCCCGAGGGTTTTGGAGATTTTGGAACCTCCGTGGCCCCAGGTGGAAGTGGCCCTGGGTCGCCTGGAACCGCCCCGCGGCTGTGGTCCAGCGGAGCTGTTGCAAGCGGCGCTGCGACGGGAACTGCTGCGCTGCCTGTGGTGCGCCAGGTCCTTCGAGGGCGACTTGGGAGATTTTCTCAGATTTTTTTTTGGATTTTGGGTGGTTCTTGAGGGAATTTTCTATGTGTTTCTTAGTGGTTTGAAATGAGTTTTGATGGTTCTGTTGGGGATGGGATTCCTAGTTTTTTTTGGATGAGTGAAGAAATCGTGCATCAAGAGTTGTGATCCAGGACATGGAGATTCACCAACAAAAAGCCTGGGAGTTCTGCCCATTCTCCAGCCTGCAGGTTTCTTTAGTCAACTTCTTCAGGGTAGAAAATACCATTGAAAACAATGAACAACCACAGAAATCCATGGAACATACCATGGAAAGCCATGGAAAACCCCTGGACTCTCGCGGTGTTTTGCAGCTTCCGTTGACCCAGGTCCCGGCGACTCCTTCGACGACGCCTGGCTGCTGCGGCAGCTGCCACGGTCTCCCGAGGCGCTGCTGGAGGAAGCCGCGACGGAGGAGATGCTGCGGCGGGAGAACGAGTTCCTGGATCGATATCTGGTGAGGCTCATGAAGTTGAAACGCCACCTGGCTGTGAAAATGGATGACATACCCCTCCGAAATGGCCATTGAGTAGGGAAAAGTAGGATAATCCGCTAGGATGGGGAGTACCCTATTTTCAGACGACCGTCACCTGGATGAAGAACGAAGACGTTTTATACCCTAATGATGGGAAAATGCCAAATTTGGTGGAGAATGAAGACAGTTTCTTTTTGTTCCAGGGCACAGGTTATTAGCCATGGGTATGTGTTCTTTCTTTGGGCCCAAGCCCAGCTGTGGGTATCCCAGACTTGGATGAAGATCAAGAGAAAACCAGGAAAACCCTTCAAACTTTTCACTGGTTTTCATGGTTTCCTCTAGATTCTCCGGTGAAATACAGCTCAGCAACCCAGTCACCCCAGGGCCCCAGGATCTCCCCAGGCAGTTTGAGTTTCCTGTTGGAGACGTGGCAGAAAGTGGACCACTATCAGATCCTGGGCGTCAGCAGCTCCGCGAGTGACAAGGAGCTTCGGAACGCCTATCGCAAGGCGTGCCTCAGGTGGGGTGCGGATGGCACAACGGGTGTAAGTGGTGTTTTGACAGAGAAATATATGAGGCCATATTATAATACGATCTAGTGGATTCCCAGATCTTAGTTCTTAGACTTAGAGACTTAGATCTTAGATTTTCGATCTTCGATCTTAGATAGGTTGGGTATGGTTCGGTTAGGTGTTGTGGATAAATAGACTGCCTTAGTGACTTCGTGACTTAGCTGCGGTGATTCACCTTGGGGGGATTGTCCTTTTGGCCAGGGAGAAGCCAACAAAAAGTCATAGATATATGGTGATTTAATATGATTCAATGGGAATATATCACCATATGTAATGGGAAATATTTCGTGTTATATAACGGTAAACCAACAACACTGGGAATATCATGGGAATATCACCCAGATATATCATATGGGATATAGATTCAATGTGGTATTGTGATAAAGCCAATAGACCTTCCCATTCACCAACCATGGTTTTCTTGGTCCTTTCAAATTATCCCAATTACTTGGGGTGGACCCAATTTTTTCACTCTCTATTGGGGAAGGTAAAATTTATTGGGTTTACCTTATTGACCGCTGGATATGGTTGATATGATATCCTTTAGTGAAGTCCCAGTGAGATCTCGTCAGTTTGAAGTTGATACTGGGACTTGCCAAATGCGAGTTGGGGAACGGCATGGAACGGCCGAGTTGGTTCACCATGAATCCAACCATATCCAACCCATGATACTGCTGGAATAACACTGGAAGTGAACAAAAATCCTCTTAGATCCACTTGTTTGGCATCTCATATGGCTGTTTATTTTGAACTTTTCATACATGGGCCAGTATTTTTTTGGGCCCCTTAAGACCCACAGATGATCGTTTTGGTGCAGGTTGCATCCTGACAAAGGTGGCGACAAGCAACAGTTCCAACAGCTGCAGGCACGGCAGGGTGAGCCCTTGGACATCACATTGCCATATTATGGCCAGTTCTTGGCGATGGTTTAGTCGATGAACACTGACTAAGGAGGGGACTTGGGCTAGCCAGAGATGGAGATAGGGGACCCACAGCCCATGATAGATATCCAAAGTGAGGTTCAGCTGGCTAGACTCTTCCCGAGACTTCCTTTCAAAAACCTCTTTTCGTTTGATTCTCAGTTCTTTTTAAGTCAAGTTTGAACCCATTTTATTGATCAACCGCAACTTTTTCACCTCCTACCGCTTTCAATCCCCTCTGTTTTCCCAGTTTTACCGCGGTTTTCACCAAGGGTTTCTCCAGGATTCCTACGCGCGGATCTTGGAAGAACGCCAGTGCCACGTCGCGCCGGAGCGGCCGCCGTCCATGCCCGGGCGGCCGCGGGCTGGAGGTCCGTCGCTGTCCATTGAGGCCGAGGCCTAGACCCGGAGGACCATGTGGAGATTCATCAATTTAAGGCTACATACGGTGTATCATAATAGAAGGGATTAATTTAAGGTTTAATTAAATGTGAAGAATAGTATGACATGTGAAAAAAATAGGGATTTAATTGATCTAATTTGAGTTTATAATAGTAATATATATGATTAGTATGACGAGATATTTTATTATTTGTGTAAACACGTGTTTTGTCATACATGGCGCGAATTCATTTTTCTGGTAGCATGTCAACCGATTGGTGCATGGCAGGAGAAGATGAGTTGCAGTACATCAATAAACATACATACATGTACAGTATAATGTAATTACTATAATGCAACTGATGATATAGATAGATTATATATACATACATATATATATATATACATATATATATATATACATATATATATATACATATATATATATATACATATATATATATATATACATACACATATATATATACATATATATATATACATACATATATATATATATATATACATATATATACATACATATATATATGTATGTATATATATATATGTATACACACATCTTCTTACTGGCCATAAGCACCATGTTGCCTGAAGCACACTGCCAGGGCGGCTCCGCGGCGAGCGGCGCGGCGTCCTCCGCAACGGCGGAAATTTCGCAGTGCATCGCGAGCTTCCAGCGGCGAGCGGAGGCCCGTGGAGTAAGGGGTAAAAAGTGCAGAATAGATTGGGATATGTATATAATTATTTATACGTATATACAATTAAATAGATACATGATCATCATTATCATCAGAATTGTCTAATACATTCTCAGGACAATCCCAACTATCCACTACACTGTATATGCGACATATATATATATATATATCCCATCCCTGTATTTGTATTTACATCATTTTACATCTGTATATATATATATCCCTCTCTCTCTCTCTCTGTAAATAAATAAATATACATATATATATATACATATACATTTATTGCAATGGGGCACAAGGAAAAATCAACCGCGGCTGCTGCAAATATGTATATATGTATGTATCTGTATATATACCGCCCGATGTGCGACCCTGATTTTGAATGGAGGGCAATTTGGCAAGTCCTTTATTGGTGACGATTGCATCTTCTTTCACCGAACGGTTCGCTGCATGCATACCTGTTCCATATATAATCATCCTGAATGAAGTCGATAGAATAGGCATGTTTAAAAGATATTCCCATTGTAGTGATGATTTTGGAAGAACATTTCTATATTCTATCTATCCCGGAATGATTATCTACAGATATTGCATATTTCGTGGCATCATGTTGTTTCTTCCCTCCATTCATCGCCAGGAGATGCGGGCTTTGCTCCGAGATGCCGCAACAGCCGAAACTCGGCGAAATAAGGGGCTGGAATATTTTTTAATGGGTAAATCATCATACATCATCGAACCAAATGGGTCATTTTCCATAGCAAACTGTTAAATATCTAGAGGGTAGCTTATTCATGATAACATGAGACTTCGAACTGATATTAATGTGCATATCTGCCAATATCACCTTTGATGCGTTGACAAACTGATAGGAAGTGGTTTAGAACCAATATAAATAAAACTCATATTAAGCCACGAATCGAACTGGGATATTTCATATCTATTCCCGACTTACGATTTCTGGGATAGACCCTCAAGAAGAAGTTATTCATGACTTTTTTGGAGAGCTTGGTGGATGTAGTTCCATTTGGGAACGACACTTCACTGGCGCATTGGGGCAACTTCGAAGGATTTGTATAGAATGTTCGATCCACACTGCCATAAACCATCTTAAATGATCAACCATGAAAAGAGAGTATGAAATTAATCATCCCATCTGTAGGGGTAGTTAGACACAGTTTCGTAAATCACAACTTGGGGATGATGCCTATTATTGTGGATCCCACGATGATTATGGATCACTTCTCCCATGGATGCAACTGACGTCATTTTCGCTGCTTCAATGCCCAGGTTCATTGGTTGGATCCCCATCCCATGAAACTGAGACTTTCCACCCCCCCATCTGAGACTTTCCCTTGTAGACCCTTCGCCCTGTTTCAGCTCAGGAGCAGCTGATCAAGGAACTTCATGGCAAGGACAATGTGAAGACGGTGGAGACTCTGGCTACGGCACAGGAAGCGGGGGAGAAACTCATGGAGCTGAGCCAAAAGATAGGCACCGGGCTGTGAGGATGCCATGGGATGGTTCTGGAGAGGCTGGTGGTGAGCTAAGTTGGTTTACAAATCTAATCTGACTATATATCTGACTATATAGGGTTTATTGTAATTGTGGATATACATCTATAGATTCCTATGGTTTGTAAACCAGCAAGCAGAACTGGAGCAGCACCTTGCAGGTGAGTTGGCCCCCAGCCTCTCGGAAGCCTCGATGGAAGTGGCCGAGTCTTCTCTCGCCCTGGCGGCGCGTCATGCGGCGGTGCCCTGCGCGTTGCTGCTGACGGATGTGGCGCTGTCCATGACGCTGGAGGCATCGAGGTTGCAGCAGACGGGGAAGAGCTTGCTGGACACTTGGCGGCTGTGGGAAAACCAATAGGAAAACCAAATGGTTCCCATTAACCAATTATATCAAATGGTTCCCATTAACCAATAGGAAAACCAAATGGTTCCCATTCATACCCATTAAACCCAATGGTGATATCCCATTAACCAACTATTTGGTGTTGATTCTAAATCATCCCAAACAGGGGGTATACCCGAAAAACTAACATTGGGGTTATATGTTGATTTTCCCATTCGGTAATCTAGCAGAAATTGGGATCACCACAAGGTACTTGGATCATCTTGGACATACGGAATATATGGCAGTTTGTGGGAAACTCAATGCCATAAACCTCGCGTTTGGGGATGATGGTTAGCACCAATTTATGGCGATTTTGGGGATGATTTACTGATCATTTTCCCATGGGTTCATCCACCAGAAATGGGGAATCTACTTGTTGGATTCATGACGAGATTTGCTGGAAACTTGGCCGATGGCCGCCAGATTTGCTGATTTCTGAATGACGGATTTTCATGGGATTTAGCTTGTTTAACCATCAAAAATTCAGGTTTGGTTAGAAGATAGGTTTCGGATGAGCTTGGGATGCGGGGGGAAGGCCCTTGGTGGTTTGGGACCTGACATTGAGTTGAGATGTCCATCGGAATCTATGATCCTTTGGTGAGACTTTTTTTCCGAGGTGTTTGGCACGGCTTTAAACAGTATGACCTAAAACCCAGCTACTTTCTTAAGCGTAGCTTCCACATTTTGCAGAACATTTGCTGGCTTTTTGCTATAACTTGCTGAGTTTCTATCGGTTCTATCCATTGAACAATTTCCCCCCAGACCGCACCAGGAGGTGAAGCGTGATACGCTGGGCACTCTGCAGACGTTACAGCAGAATCTGAGCATGGCCAAGATTTTGGGCACAGTGGATGCTGATGCCTGGCATGAAGGGATGACAGTAATAAAAGTGATATTTGATTGGGAATTGCCAATTAAAAATGCTGACAATATTCGGAATTCCAAAGATGGGGATTATTTCTGACTGATTTTGGAATGATAGATACTATAGTCTATAAAATCAATTTGCCCGGATGATGCCGGTAGGCAGAAAATGTATGGTATGCCCACCAGCTGGACACGCAAAACAACTGATACGTGCTTTGATGAAAACCTGGGATATTTCATTGTTTTTTTTTTCATTTTTTTTGGGAATGATCATGAATCCATTGCATAGGGATTTATATATGCCCTTCGGTAATCAAACATGGCCAATGGAAAATCCACCACTATTGATTGTGTCCTCTTCAAACCTCCATTAACACATATTGAGAAGGCATTTTCCATTGCCACCCACTATTGCCGAAGGGTAATCATTGTGTTTGGATTACCAGTAGTACCGCACAAGGCGGTGGCGGAAGTTTCAAGAATAGGAAACCTATAGGAGAGGTTCGTTGCTGTGACTGATGGATGGCAGAGCGAACCCACTGATGGACCGACAAGTGGTTGGAGGCAGCGCAGTGTAGTTGTCATGTAGTGTAGTTGTAGTTGTGGTTGTAGTTGTAGATGTAGTTGTGGCTGTAGTTGTAGTTGTAATGTAGTTGTAGTTGTGTTGTATTTGTAGTGCAGTGCAGCGTAGTGTAGTGTAGTTGTAGTGGTTAGTGTGGTTGTAGTTGTAGTGGTTGTAGTGGTTGTAGTGGTAGTAGTTGTTGTTGTAGTTGTAGTGGTAGTTGCAGTTGTAGGTGTCATGTAGTTAAAGTTGTTGTTGTATTTCCCAACAGTAGTAGTAGTAGTAGTAGTAGTAGTAGTAGTAGTAGTAGTAGTAGTAGTAGTAGTAGTAGTAGTAGTAGTAGTAGTAGTAGTAGTAGTAGTA
>BGPT01000305.1:5000-17500 GCA_003297045.1 Symbiodinium sp. clade C Y103 | reverse complement strand
CTTTTGATGGCTGGACATGCACCAGAAGTTGGACGACCGGCTGACTGCCACATTCTGGAATGGCAATCGCAGACTTTGAAACGAGTCTGCCGGTCAACCTTGCAAGCTGAGGTGCTGAGTTCTATGCTGGGCTCTGATGCGGCGCAACAGGTCAGGATCACTCTGTATTCCCTGACGAATCCACGCATTCCTGGTGACCGTGGTATGGGATGGAAGATCTTGGCAGCAGACTCAAAGCTGATTTTGTGGTATTCAGATTGCCGGTCATTCATTGACTACATGTCTGCAACCACACCGGGAAGCATCACAGACAAAAGGATGGCAATCGACATGACTGCTCTTCGACAAGAGTTGTGGCGTGCTGGTGGAGAAGAGATCGGAGATCCTTCATCGAGTCCCAAGATGCCCATTGACGGGAAGGATCAGTTGATTTGGATTTGTACAGCCGACATGTTGTCGGATCAGCTGACGAAGTCGATGCGTTGGGACGCAATCCGTAGCTTGTGCACGACAGGATGTTTTCCAGTGACCGTGACCCCGGTCCGAGCAGGGTTCCAGTCCTGTAAAGACACAGGGGTGTGAGAATATCTGCATCACATCCATGGACATGTCACCCATGCTCACCGACGCTTGATTGGCCCGAGGGCCCTTGAGCTAACAGCTACAAAAGGTGTGCCATGGGTTGCGTTTGGGGCTTGCTTCGACATCACCCCATTCTCAAATCCTATATGTAAATCTAAAGTTTTCTTTGGGTTTCCGGTGACAGTTCCGCCGCTTCTAGGCCACAAGCCGCATCCTCCACTGCATCAAGGAGGTGCAGAAGGCCAGCGACGATGCGCTACAACGAGGTTCCTTGCGGGGTGGAAGATTGTGGAAGTCCCAGGGTGGAGGTGAGAACTTTCATTTTTGAGGGGTTGTATGCTCAACAAATAAACATGAGGGTCAAAATGGGGATATTTTCTGGGACATATAATCAACAATCTGTGGATTGCTTTATATGTTTGGCTTTAGCAAATTTAGTACTAGTTGCTTTCCTGACTTTCCTGGAGTAATCAGGGGTTTTTCCCCCAATAGTGATGTCTTCTGCTACCAAAATGACAACCCCACCAGTTCAATAGTCCAGGGGTGAAAATAGATCTGGGGTTTATATTCATGGTTTTCCTGGATTTACAGTATTTACTATTTCCAAATATTCTGCAGCCAACCAAAAGCGAGCTATTTTTGGTATGGGTCAAGATTTGAGGCCCAGGAAAAACCATGTGTGTTAGGGGTGCCCAATTTTGAGCCATACTCAAATCTGGGCAAACCTTTGTGAAGAGTCTAGATTCAAACTTAATCTTGGCCATACATGAGTATGTTGGGTAGTTGAATCTTTTTGGGGTGTTTCAGTTGGACCCACAGTAGTAGGGGTTTGGCTCAAAAATGGATACCAAGGGCCCAAAGGACTGGCAATTTGTGTTATCAAATTATCCAATTTGGCTGACAAATGGGTTAAATTCTGTGATTCTGAACCAGTTCCCAAGCGGGCCATGACTATTTTGTTGGCGATCTCACCATAACCCGTTGGCTTCAATAGACATGTCATCCCATTTCTAGTGCTTAAATGTCAGGGTTTGCAACCAGGTCCAGAGTGCATTGCAGCCTCCCAATCAGCATTTGATCTCACATCCCATTGATATACCAGGATTAGGAATGATTAGGACAAACGGATACACCCAGTACTCACAGTTCACTTCTGGAATCATTTGTTGATATTCAAACTTGGTTGCTGACACCCCAGAAAGAAATCTTGAACTATGGATTGGCCTTGGACCCATTGAAGGATTTCATCCGGATGACTATCAATAATGGTAGAGCCAATATCATCACCTCAATAATCATCCCAAATCAGGAAAATACCATTAGATTACCCCCTGGTAAACTAATATAACTATGGGAAATCACCATTTTTGATGGGAAAATCCACTATACATGGCCATTTTCAATAGCTACGTTTAAGTACCAGAAGGCAGATTGTCCGATACTGTTCACTACCAATCCGAGATTGAGAACTCGGGTCACCCATCTTGATAACTGATTGCCATCGTAGGATCACCATCACGGTTTTTATCCATTTTGATTGTGGCCTCTATCCTGATTCTTCCATGGTTGGCTGAACATATATCCCCATTAAATCACCATTAAAAAAGCCCATGAATTTTCATTAAGTCACCATTTTCAATGGATAACTCATCATTTTTGAATGGTTGTTGCGCCGCCCCCCGGCGCTGCCAGGTCAGCACTGCCTGGTCCACGCGTTCTCCGTCTGCCGCTTCGCCGCGGGCCGTGGCGACAGCGACGGCGACGCCACGCCGGGCGACGGCGAGCTGCCAGCGCTGGCGTGTGGAGAAGATGCCTGGGATGCTGGGATCCATCTGTGGTTTTGGACATCCCAATTTTTGGGTGTATAGTATAGTGGTATCCCATCTGCCCCATGTATGGCATATTTGCCTACATTTGGGTCATTGTGGTGGTCAATGCGAGTAAATGTTGGTAAATATTCCATGAAGCATTGGGGTATATGAATGGGATATATCATGGGATATCATTGGGATATTCATGGGATATGGTATAATTTGGTAAACCAAATGCCATAAACCATCCAATTAACCTACCATGGCTGGGGGTCATGATAGACATATCATCCCAAAGAACGGGGTGTACCGCAGGTATACCCAACAATCAACCCCTGTTGATTCATGGTTATGGCTACTTGAGGAAGATTTCTACCATCATAAATATTTTTTGAACAGAAAAAAACACGTTTTACCCACCACAAATATGGGGATGACATGGATAAAGTCTTTGACAAATGATGTTTGGTTGATAATTAGTTGGGAGGATAATACTAACCAATATATTGGGGATTATGAGAATCCATGAACGGGGAATTCCGTTCTCAACCAACCAATATGTTCAGGTATTACATTTCAGGTTTTGACCACTGCTCGGCTGAATTTCTACTGGGTGAAGATTTTGGAAAGCTTAGCACAGCCTCATCCTTTGCAATCATTTTAGGGATTATTTGCTAAACCAGCCCCAAAGTAGCTGTTGCGTGGCGCCGTGTCTAATATTGCGCAGGAATTACTCCAACCCGGTGTTTTGATCAATCAACAGGACTGTTCATCTCAGCCAACAATCAATACATACCCCAAGTTGGAGCCACAGGATAAATCCATCCCCCAAGTGGGGGCACGATAGAGCACATGGTTGCGATTGGTTGAACCTGCAAATTACCAAGTCTGGTTGGTGGTGTTTTGATCCTTTTCTAAATATCACACGTATTTGGGATGATCTTAGTAGCTGGGTTGAAACCAGATTAGTTTCTGCTTTTTAGAACCAGATGATATGCCAAAGGTGGTGTAGGAACACAGTCACTTTGGGAATAGGTAATGACCATTCTTGATTTGGGTTGAGGCTTTCAAAACATGTGTGTACATGTCAAGGTTTCTCAAATCACGTGTACCTCAAAGCAGGGCATGACCATCCATGGTAGTGCATGTAAGTCATCAAGAAGGCAACATGCAATGACTTGCCTCAATCGTAGCTTCAGGCAGGACATTTTCTTATCGATTCCAACAGGTCATCTGACAGAGTTCAGCACCATCGACATTCGCAGGCATGAAAACAAGCCAAGATTTCAGAGTCAATCTCATAACCACAACTTGCTGGTGCTTAGCAGGGAATGGGGGAATGGGATGATTATTAATGGTTATTATAGGTCATTCCCCCATTCCCTACTAAGCACCAGTAAGACAAACAATTCTGATTCATCAACTGCCTCGATCTCAGGCAGCTTCGGCCACCAACTCACCACCAGCATCGTCAGCACCCTCAGCCCCGGCCGCATCCGCTCCGCCTGCGCCAGCCCCTGCGCCCGCGGCGGTTCCGCCGCAGCGACAGCGGAGAGCGCAGAA
The DNA here is from genome assembly GCA_003297045.1 of Symbiodinium sp. clade C Y103. Taxonomy (NCBI): domain Eukaryota; class Dinophyceae; order Suessiales; family Symbiodiniaceae; genus Cladocopium; species Cladocopium sp. clade C. Next base: position 13,544 of record BGPT01000305.1, on the reverse strand, counting down.
CCAGCGGCTGCTGCGGCAGCTGAATGCAGAGCTGAAGGATCTGCAGCGACAAGCCAAAGCGGCCCTGAAGGCCTAGTGGATGCCAGTTCTTGAAGATGCTGGAAGAATTTTCCATAGTTTTGATGTGATGTGATGATATGGGTTGGGAATGATGTTTCAGACATTTTCCGTATTGAGATGAAGCATCCACACATTGGAGATTCAACGAAGAAGGGATTTTGGCGATGCCCAACAAAAAGAAATGGGGATTTTCACCACCAAAATAAAAAACTGTGATGACGTGTAGTGATGGTCTCCAAAATGGCGAGTCTTACTGTCCAGAATTGGTTCAAGGACAATTTCCAGAAAACAAGCATATTTGATGGGAATAACGTGGTTTTCGGTTTCGAGTTTCCCTTAAACCCATCCAATGATAGTGGCATCGCCAAAACATGTTGTTGTTGGAGATTATGGATTCAAGTTTCATAGAGTCCGTGAATCACCGGCACTGGAAGGTTGAAAGCCCAGATGCTGATGTGTCTCTCGGAAGAAGTTGTTGTACTGGACGGTGAAGAAGCAATGATGAAGGGCTTTGCAAGAAGGTAGGGATGAAGAAATATGGTCAGCAAATTTTGGAAACAAGCATATGAATCATATGATATGTGTTGAGGAAATGATGGAAACACTACCTACTTCAACGGTTGTTCCATGTATCTCAATCAAAGGCCTGTCGACATTTCTGTCCAATAGAGGCCAATGTGAAAATAAAACCACCCCCCAGGATAGGTATGGGGAACAGTTTCAACGCAAAAGTACACACGGAATGACATTGAATACTTGAACACCCCGCCGCAGTCTACTCTATTCGTTGAGATGCTGGGCAGGATATCAAAAGGCAATGTCCCACATCCAAAAGTCAGGTCGCTGATCATCAATTAACACCCCAAACTCACCACTTCACTTCAAGTGGTACCGTATGTTTCCTTACACCTCAGGTCAAAAAGGTGAGATTTTGCTTTCCAAAAAAAAAATGGTTTGTCTCAAAGCCTGCAAAGCAGGACAATGAAAATCCCTTGGTTCATCATTATTTTCCTCATCAATATTGCCAGAATTTGGAGGTGTCCTCCATATTGGCCCAACCCCAAATATCATCGGGTTGGTCAATATTCTCAACAAGAAATAAATCTTGGTTGAACCCCTCGAATCCTGTTGGTTACCCTATGCAAAATCACCATGTTCAAGAGATAAATCAGCGAACTATATCAATGGACAATCTTCAATAGCAAACTCTGAAATTACCAGAGCCTAAACCACCATTAATCACCATGTTCAATATATACCCAATATATCCCAATAGCATGTTCAATAGGCCATCAATCCTGTTGGTAAACCCCCATTGGTTGTTGGGGACCTCCTCATTTATTGTGAGGTCATCCTTCACTGGTGAGCTCTTGTGGCTTGCCACCGATGCCGTGCTGCAGCAAGACCACTTTGGGGATCCGCAGCTCTTGAGGGCCACGGTGGCGCAGGAGTTTCACTTCGTGGAGGCCGGGACGTGGTGAATGGCGGTTGAGATCATGAGGACGACCTCACAGCCCTGCTTCGAGTTGAGCGAATCTTAACGATGATTGAATCACCATGGGAAGGATCAAGACCTTGAGAAACATCCCCAAACCCCAGCTACTTTGGGGTGAACGCGAAGGTACCAGATGTTCACAATCTATATATTCCACAATATATGTCCATATATGAAAAGCAGGCAGATAGGCACGTCCTTCATTTATAGGGCCAGAAAAAATCGGCATGAGTCAGAATTATTAGTCCTCCAAAATGGATGGTTTCATCATTTTACAGAACCAATATCAGACATCCGCGATGGTTCATGGATGAAAAAATCCAGAGGTTGCGAGCATAGCAGATGCTCCGGTGACCTGCAGGGTGAACACAAACACTTACTTTATGTGAGGCCCCCAAACGTTATAAGTTGGTTTATAAACCCCATTAAGTATAGTTATTTGCGTATCATAAACCATAGTGAAATTGGAGTTATTTGCACCAACTTAGCTATCGAATGGGGGCCTCACATTGTACTTTTTCTGAGTTTCCAGCCCTTCAGGTCTGCGGCCTGGTCGACGACTTGTCGGTGCCCTGCGACTTCTCGGCACAGCTGCTGCGCTACGCGGTGCTGTCGAACGCACAGCAGGTCCTGCAAGGCCTGCAGGAGGCGAAGCGGAGGCTGTTGGCCCAGGCAGGTTGGGATGGTGGATGGTGGCTTTAGGGGTTGGGTTTTCACCACCATAAAACCACCAGAAAACCATCCATTTTCTGGGGATTTTACGGAAGTGATGCATTTTGATCGGTTCTTGACATTTATGTGTATGTGTGTGGGTATATTTTTCGAAGTTGAAGTAGAAATCACGAGTTTTATATTATAGTTGATGTCGGAAACGAATGGGACACGATGTTTTTTGCAGCCTGATGCTCTGAGTGCTGCACGATGTTTTGCGAAGTTCACCTACGTTTCTCAGCGGCTTTTGATTTTTATTCTCAGGTTGTATCCCCCCAAACAAACATTTGCAGAGACCTCATGCGCTGTGCGGATGCAGGCGAGAAGCGAAGCTGTCACGGCGGTGCTGGAGCAACACTTTGAGTTGCTGAGTGCTGCGGTGGTCGCTGCCAGGTTGTGAGGAATTTTCAAGGAACTCAGCAGCAGAACTTGAGAGATTGACTGAGAATAGTGGCAGCTTGTTACTACCATAAAATCAACAAGAATGTGATACCCCTGGACATCGTAGTAATGACCTCATAAAAGACGGGCCAACTTTGCAATGGCCGTAGATTTACCCCCAAAAACCAATACACTGAATCAACAATCAAAGGAAATCAAGGCGAAAACCCTGGATGAGTTGTACTTCAGCTGGCCAATTTCGACTGCTTGAGTTGTCTTGACCACACCATTTCGCATTGGATCAAAAGGTGGAAGAAATTCAGGCCGGGGAATACCCCTAGCCACTGTTCTCCATCACAACAAATATTTTCAACGTGGGCATCGCTCACATTTGGGATGAAATCATCCCATCCATGTCGACGGCTTTTTTGTGGAAGATCTGCACGTGTTTTTTTTTGGCAAAAGACAAAAGCCGCATAAGGCCTCCCTTCATCGCCAAAGAGACCCTGTTGCCTGAAAAAATCGTGAAAATTGCATGTTTTCCCAGGCAAAAATGAAAGCCGGAAGTGAGTTTCACCCAGTTACATCAGTCAGGAATTCATCTAGAACCTCCCGCATAGGACGTGGAGATGCGTGATGAGGCTTTGGCCCAAAAGAGATCCGATTTGATGCGGCTTGAGCTTGTCAAACCTCATGTTTTTCGACCTACAGGGGTCCCCAAATAGATGGCAAACCAAAGTTGCCAGCAAGCTATAGATGTTATAATTTAGAGGTTTCCAACTTGTTTGAACATCTATTTGGAGGTTGTAACAACCCGTATGAAAAGGGGCATCACTCAGAATCAATAAATCTGAGCATCATCCTCAATCTCAGCAATTCCTTCATCTTCATCAAAAAATCCGAGCAGAAATGGAGAATCATCAATCTGAATCAACCTTCTCCATTTCCCAAAATCATCAGGAATCATCAGGAATCATTAGGAATCATCAAGAAATCAGAATCATGATCATTTTCTCCTCTTCTTAGAATTTCGGGAATCAGGAATGTTTTCTTGAGGATTTCCAATCATCAATCATCAGGATGATTTGCCAATCATCCAGAACAGCTATTAACAATTATCCCATTCCCGCCTTCCCTACGTTTAGCACCAGCAAGTCATCAGGATCATTCTCGCCAGGTGAAGGATTCCACCTTCCTCGAAAGCTGTGGCGTAGCGGTGTCTCGGACATGGAGAGCCGATATGGGGATTTCCTGGCGCTTTTCCCATGGTTTTCCATGTCCGAAAATATCAGAGGTTACAGGATTTAACAAGTTTGTTAACATTTACTGTAACAGTCTGGCTATTTACTGTAACTGGTTTTCTTTTAAATATCAGATTGTTACAGTTTGTTCATCTACTGGAGGGTAACATTTGGAAACATGAGTGAAAAAGTAGTGCGAAGAACACAAATTGCACGGTCAACCGGTGACACATTTAGAATACATACATGAAAACGACTGTGATCGAGATACATACACTTAGCGTACTTGCTGAAGTTGGTTGGTATCACTCTGTGGATATTTAGGTAGACTATTTTGGTCTTCCGGTGAATCAAAGACATACCCTCTGGTAAACTGGCATAAGTATGGAAAATCACCATTTTTCATGGGAAAGTCATCTTTTTCTATGGGCATTTTCAATAGCTGTGTTAGTTTACCAGAGGGTATTTCCCAGCAACACCCACTTATTGTTGGGCATTTGATTGCTACACCCTGGCCCAAGACGTCGCTCAGAGCGGACCCCCCTTGGTATCTCAGCACGCTTGACCAAACAAACTTTATGCATTGAATCGTGGTAAGTTGTGGTTATCTCAGTTGGAGGTTTCCTAAGTCATAGGGGTACCCCCAAATCATCCATTTCTAGATCGGATTTTCCATAACAAAAACCATCCAGCTATTTGGGTACCCCCATGACTTAGGAAACCCCCAGTTGGATTCATGATCTCATTTGCTATTTCATTGGTGTGGCAGTGTGGATATCAGTCGCAGTCGCAGTCGGGGAGATTGGTTGAGTTGGAGGACTGACCGGACTGGGACCCTTGATCCACTTACTAATCCCATCCACCGATCATGTGGAATACCACCCTAAAATATGGGAACCAACACGAATATATATATATATATATGGGGGTTTCCTAAAATGGGGGTACCCAAAAATGGTTTATAATGGAAAATCCGATCTAGAAATGGATGATTTGGGGGTACCCCTATTTTAGGAAACCTATATATATATACAGATCCAATACATTCCACCAAGTTTTTTTTTTGGTTTTTAATACTAGCGGGAAGGGATGAATATGATAAGTGAAGCGGAATGCACCGCCGATTCCATACCAAGACGGGGAGTCAACGGTTCAATTGGAGTGCCCAAAAGCTCATCGTCTCTGGGAATTGGTGCGCTGTGAATATCACCATTTCCACAACTTGTCATTGACAGCTTTGAAGGGTCATACCCCCCTCTTTACAGGTTTGTCTGAAAATAAGATACTTCCAAATCCGTTCACCACCCCCATTAAATTGCCATAACTTGGGGTCCATTCCCCAATTTGAGACAGAGTCTGATATCATACTAATTTGCTTAGAAATGTCCCAGAAATTCCCAGAATACATACATCTAGGTAAATTATAACGACCTCACTGTGACCTCACTGGAATATATGGTTAGTATAGGGAATCATCCCCAAATGGCCTTAATTCAAAGTAGTGAATGATTATAATTTACCCAGATACATATGTACCAGTAAGTACATCCATAGAGTAAGTCCCAAAAGATGCCAAAAAGTATTTCCAGGATCGTAGTTCGATGATGCTTTCATCCAAAAAAATCAAGGTTTCCAAGGAATTTTCTATTCATGGCTGGGAGTTGCTGTAGTAATCCCCTATATCCCCACTCCCCATACATGGCTACACATCTACCATGTTTTTTGTGAGACTCTGGGCGCTCCCTAAGGATCTGATTACAACTTGCTTCGGCGGCAGGACTGCAGCAGTTGCATCAGGATTTCATGAGTTTACCAACTGCGTCAAAATTGGTTCACGAAAAATGGATGGGTCATACTCACACTCACATTATATTAGATATAGCATAAATCACACACAAACAAACGCATACACAAACATGTATACACATGTTATATATATATATATATATAGATTATACGCATAGATGCATGCATACATCATCATACATCCATGCATCCGTAATTACATTTCGTAGATAAGGGTCAAATATTTCATCTCCTGGAAGGGTCGCGGCACGAGGAACCGCAAATGCGCCGAAGCCTTTGTGAAGGCGAAGGGCGCCAAAGGCGTCAGAGATGTCGGAGATTGAGATCTGGGTTTTTGCAATGGGAAAACCACATTTTCTTACAATCTCGGCATCATTTTCTTACAATGCACCGAAATTTTCAAACCTTCCTTGTTGGGATCATTTCGGGTTTGAAAATCACTTGTTGACCTTACTGTCATTGCAATGTATTGAGATCACCATTTAGTTCAAGGAAAATGATTTGAGCCATTTCAAGGGATCCAAGGGATCGAAGGGTGCAGGGAAAACACTGAACTGGAAATGGAAGTTGGCAATCGTTCAGGAAATCATGCCATGATGATTACCTTAGTTGAATGGGATTTGAATGGGATTTAACCATGACTTTTTGGGGCTTTCATGGGGTTTTAAGTATCAAACAAACAGGGATGTAGCTGATACTTGACGGTTGATTGGTCAGTTGGGTGGTTATACTATTTATTGGGGATGACAACGACATGTAATAGGGATACCCGTTTACTAGCCAGTATAAGGAAACTGTTCATGGCTCCTTTGTAAATAGAGCTTCATGGGGACTTTTCATTGGCAGGTTAGATTTATCCTGGTTAAGAAACCATTCCTGAAGGATCCTCTTCAGAACGGTATTACCAACCGGGCACCTTTTGACAATCTAACCTGGCATTGCCAAAGGCTACTGTACAACCGGGATGATCGTTCCAGTGGGATCAGTACGCGGTCGCTAGGTTCTTGAAAGTCTGTTATCTTAGATTTGCCGATGGTGATTTTTTACGTTCCCATTAGCGAATCTTCTGTTTGGGGAATCTATATTTGTTTTCCTTAGTTGAAGCTTGACGGCTTCACCATCTGAAGCAAATATCAGGCATTTACTTACTGGTGCTTAGCAGGGAATGGGGGAATGACCTATAATAAACCATTAATAATCATCCCATTCCCATCAATTCCCCCATTCCCTACTAAGCACAAGTAAGTTTATGGTAACCCAATGTAATCCACCAAATGAAACCAGCAAAGAAATCCTTTGGGATATTTTGGGATGGGTTGAACCCCCTCTTCTGCCACCTATGATGTGGTGCATCTGATTAATCCTCCAAGAAAAAAACCTCATTCCAACCATGAAGAATCAAGACATTGGAAATCAATCAGCTTTGGCATAACTAGGATCTATGAATATCTATTATACAGAATATATCTATAGTTGCATAATGGGAGTTATGTTTACCAACTTGACGTTCACGAACGGGTCACCACCTGAAGTTGAATTCACTTTTCAATCAGGTTTGGCCAGCCCTGTGAAGCCTTCATGCCCTCAGTCCTATATGTTTTGTTATCGAGCCATCCTCTGAGGTTTCACATAGAATGCAGGGAAGATTGATATATCAGAAACAGTTTTCCCGAAGGATCAAAGAATCGTGGGAGGTGTAAGTATATTCATATATAGATATATGATGATATATGATATATGTGTATGTATATATATAATATAAACATATGTAAATATATATATATATATGCGTATACATATATTTATACACATATATGTGTATCATGAGTTTACTCTCATTCAACCGCCCCAACATGGGTGTGTTTGAAAATGGGGATGGACCCCCAGCTTCCGGCAATTTGTGATTGGGATAAACCACTGAATTTCACAATACCCTATTTTCCGACAAAATCCATCTTGCATCGCAATCTGGTTTTATCGTCTTTTATCAGGTAAATATTGCCATATGAACCTACCCTCTGGTAAACTAACATAGCTATTGAAAATGGCCATTTATAGTGGATTTTCCCAAAAAAATGGTGATTTTCCATACTTATGTTAGTTTACCAGAGGGTATTTTTCATTCAAACATCCCAGTTTGGGGGTTTTATATCTGAAAACCCGGTACCCATTCCTCTGATGAATCACCATTTTCCCAGCATAAAAATGGCATATTCAGGCTGGGAGCAGATCGAGAAAGAGCTCCTGGGTGGTCAGAAGTTGCAAGGCACCCTGACGGCGCAGGAGCCTGGGGCCGGGGAAATGGCTGTCACTTCGGCCTTTGGGGGGGAAGCCACAGTTATCAATCCGGGAACTATATGGAGGTTTCCGAAGTCATGGAGGTACCCCCAAATCATCCATCCTTTTATTAGGGATTTTCCATTCAAAACCATCCAGCTATTGGGGTATCCCAATTTTTGGAAACCTCCATATTTAGGTAACCATATTCCAGCTGGATGAGCACATTGGAATTATTTGGGGATTAGACATATGGGGATTATTCACTCTTCCAGCGTTTCACTATATTTCATGGATTATTATCACCAGGTGCTTGAAAATTAAACAGGTTTCAAGAACGGCCCCGGTCAGCAGAAGATTGCCATGTCTTTGCTTGACCCATGCATTTGACGCAAAAAAAACATATGGGGAACCCTGTCATTGGAAATTGTGTGTTTGGGAATTTTGCCTTTGGGAATCTTGGGTTTGGGGCACTTCGTAGATGGATGTTTTTTGGGATGAGTCTTGTGTTCGTGAGTCGTATCTGAACCTCTGTTAATTATGAACCTTGTTCTTGGGAAAATTGTCTCTTGG
>BGPT01000304.1:352694-364460 GCA_003297045.1 Symbiodinium sp. clade C Y103 | reverse complement strand
GAAATATTGGAAATTTTGCATTTTTAGGGATGTACTAAGAATATGCGTTCGGAACCGTTTTTTCCCGTTCGTACTCGAAATCTTGAAACAAAAAGCGAATAACTAGTTATTTCAATTTGCACTAGAAATTTCTAGGTTTCATGTTTACCAGGTATATATATATATAGCATTCTAACTGGTGAATTGGACTTCTCAGAGTTGCCCTTCGCCTCGCCATCGTGGTCCATAATGAACTCAGATATCAGATGCACACGCTCTGCTATTGGCTACGCAAAAAGAATCCAAAGTCAGCACGCGGAAGAAATGTGACTCTTCCACCTATCACAGTCATGAAGATTCACAAGGGTAATGATCCATCAGAATTCATCTGCGGTTTGGTGAATTCCATGGTTTTATGAAAGTTTATACTGTTTTCCCACTTTTTTCGGAGTCTTTTCCAATTTTTTCCAGCGCGGCATAGCTTTCGCAGCATCCCATCCTTGGGCACCTGACTGCTGAAGCCTCCACTGCGCGGTACATGCGGAAGGAGAATCTCAGCACACAGAGGGACCGTCTGACTGTGCCAAGAATGTGCTAACAGCACAGAATGCAAAGATGATCACCCCTCCCTAATTCCAAGCTGTGCACCGCCTCTGCAACTCTGTCCGGTTCTGATTGTGGATCTCTGAGTTTAGAACAATCGATACTCATCGACCTAGTCGGCTTGTTGACATGTCAAGAAGCAAGTCCAGTCCGTCAATTCTGCTGGACACACAAATGTTCCAAACATGTACGAGGATGACTATAACACCAAACAGAAGACAGCGTGTTTCATTCATAAGGATGTATCAATATCACACGCATCCCTCTCTCTCTATAATAAATATATATAAATATCATAATAGCATTATACAATCATCAACAACTAATGTTTGATCGTCCAGACCGCAGCACTTCGTAGCCCTTCGCAGCTTGGTAAACCCAACCCAAAGATCACCATTCGGAGAACTCCGGAGTCCCACTTTTGGAAGCCATCGCTTCAGCCTTAGCTGCGTAACACAAGAAGACACAAAAACAAAACATCCAAAGACAGCAAACCAAAGGAAAAAACATCGAAGTACAGCAGCGTGCAGGGCAGAATGTACGTAGATGGTGCAGGCAATGCAATGATATCGAGCCGTATTTCAGAGCCAAACGAGTGGGAAGGCTTCAATGCCAGGGCCCGCAGGACGGCCTTCCATTGTATCTTCGCATGGCCCAAGAGAAGTTCACAACTGGAAAGTCAAATCTTGACACTGCCATGGACTGCCAATTGGCTTCGAGGTTTTCACGGCGCCACCAGCTTCAAACATCTTCAAACTGGGAAGGGAATGGCATTGTCTCTGTGCGAAATTTGCAACAAAGTTCCAAAGCTTCACCACTGGACTTCCAACATCTTCCAACTGCCACGTGAACAGAGTTCCTGATCTACCCATCTGCAGCCATCTGCACCTTGAAGGGCAACACACCATCACCCGCCGTCATCAAAAGGCCCTCAATGCGTCTCTGCAGGTGTCTGGCTGGTCCCTGCAGTGAGCATGGGGGCATGGGCATGGCCCATGGCACTTCTCTGGGGCAGGCAGTGGGCGACAAGAACGACAAAAACGACAAAGCTCTGGTGGAGAACAAATTCTCCGGGCGGCAAGGCCCATGCATTGTCTCTCGCAACATCTGCACATGTCAAATCCAGGCCATGTTGATCCATTTTCAGGACTCAAACCATCTTTCAAGTCTTAATCCATACATTCCCTGACTGAAGGGACACTGAAGGGATCTAAAGGGTCTCAAAGGCTTCTCCTCTCTCTTGTTGCAACCCCCTCATGCCTCCTTGGTGGCAAATCCGGCTTTTGTCAGCAGGTGATTTGGAGAAGTCCTTCGACCAACCTTCCTGGTGACGCGGCCAGCCTCCAGCGGCAATGCATGGCAATGCGGCATGGATACATGCTACGTCTGCTACGTGTTACACCTTCTTCTCTTTTTCTTCTTTTGCTTCTTCTTGCCCTCCAGTGTGATGTAATGTGTATATATATATATATATACATACGTGTATGCGCGTATTAAATATACAGTACACACACATATATCTCTATTTATATATATATATATATGTATATGAATATATGAATATATCAGCGTGTTCGGGATTGGGGTCCGCAACGTAAATACACCGATACGCCGATACACCGATCGCTGTGTTTAGGCCGATACGCCGTTACGCCGATCGATACGCCATTACGCGATCGCTGTGTTGACGGTGCCTTATAACCAACCCCAGATAAACCCTAAACCAACCTTAAACCAACCCTAAACAAACCCTAAACCAACCCTAAACCCTAAACAAACCCTAAACCAAGCCCAAACCAAGCCCAAACCAAGCCCAAACCCTAAATAAACGGCATTCGGTGTATCGGTGTATCGGTGTATCATCCGTGCGCGCACGGCAATCGGTGTATCGGTGTATCGGTGCGAAAAACGTTTAGCGGACCCCAATCCCGAACGCTATGGTATATAATTGTGTATGTGTGTGTGGGTGAGTTTCACATGCCGCCAGTGAGATGATATATGGCACATGACCCACCAGCAGATCTCTTCCAAAGCAGTACGAGTCCAAAGTAGCAACGTCATTGAGCACCAGGCGGCTGCAGCGGCGGCTATACTGATGGATACTGATGGATACTGATGGATACTGATGGATACTGATGGATACTGATGGATACTGATGGATACTGATGGATACTGATGGATACCAAGTACAACCAATGACAATGGCTGTGATGTGTTGCCCTGACGGCATGAAGTGCCTTTCAGTTTGATTCGATCTCCGTCAGCTTCAAAGATGCTCCCTCCTTCCTGGCATTGCCAGAGAATCGGAAAGAAGCCAATTTCTGGAATAATCTGGAACACATGCGACAACAGATTGTCGCATCGCTGGCAATCGGTCAGCACTAATTAGTTATATATTCAAGTTACCTGCAATTCTTCAGGTCTTCACAGCAAAGAAATCGCCAGAATCATGAATGTGGCTATGCAATTAATACAACACACTTCTGTCAGCAGGTTCGCTTCATTAAACCGATGTGCCAATGTTGGCATCAAAAGCCCGTTGTGACACCAAATCTGCGACCCCTGCAAAATCCAGCAACATCTTCTTCTTGCATCCATACCTTACGCGGCTAGGAAAGCTTTCGCGACAAGAGCCTTCGACAAAGGGAAGTATCTGCATATCCTCATTACCTGTGGTGGAGTGGAAGGCAATATGTTTTTACAAGTGTTGCTGAGAGCCGCTCTTGCCAGTGACATAATGCAGATCCGCAGAGCCCCCTGCAACATGATCAAGATGAATGGCACATTTGCATCAAGGAGAACGGAGTTCACTCCTTCCTACCAAAGCCAAAGCTGACCAGCTTGATTTAAGTTCGTCTCAGCAGTGCTTTTTTTTCCAATGATGTCGCTATGTGTCCTAGCATGGCTTCCTCACTTCTGGAGGCCAAAAGGGAAAGTGTGGATCCATGTTGCATCCAGGAAATCCAGCGCCTTCTCGCACTTTACTAATTTCAACTTACAATCTGTACACCTCTACAATCTACAATGTGAATCTTTACAACTTTACAAAGTCTGACCCTGGCCCTGGTGATCAGGAGTTGAAAGTGTCCCTTTGCAACTTTGCAACGGCACTCATGGAAAGAGCGAAGCCCCTTCTGTGTCTCCCATCCCACAAGTGCCCCAAGGGTTGGCTTTGCGGCAGGCTTGAGCACAGAAGTCCTGGCTCTTGCAGTTATCATGAGGGATCCATGCACAGTCACAGCCCTCAGCATTGACTGTCGGCTTTGTGGTCATCAAATACATTGTCCAGGTTCGGGCTCCATACTGACAGTCTGCCGTGCTTTCAACTCCATGTGGGCATTTGTCGGTCACATCGAAGCAGGTCTCGCAGAAGGAGTAAGAGTAACCATTCACGTCCAAGGAGCACCCACTTGAGGATGTTCTTTGGCACAAACCTCCTGCCTTGATCAGTTCATCCTCCGGGGTTCCTCTTGATCTCATCACACAAGCCTGCGCGCAACTGATCATCTGATTGCCGGACGCGGAGGAACCACAGCAAAAGCCAGCATCCTTGCACCGGAAGTAGCAGGTCTGCCCTGCATGCGGCCAAACGTAAGGATAAAACCTGGCATTTGACAAATCAGAACGGGTAGTGTTCTCCGCACAGGCTGCCACAACCAGCAAGAGCAAGCTTCTGTTAGCCGTCGGCATGCTGAGAAGGCTACAGCTCCTTTTTTTTGCCAGGGCCTCTCTACGGTTTGCCCTACAGCTCCTTTGGAACGCTGAATGCTTGAGCCAAGATCTTACTTCTTGGGCCAGGATAGCCACTAGCATGCCACTACTCTTCTTTTTCATGTCGATGTAGGACATGAAAGCGGGCATCCACAGGCAGTCATTGTCTGTGAAGTGCTATCGGTTAAACCAGCTGCTGAACTCAACTCTGACCATGTCTTAAAGTCAAGGTCTTCAGGTTTGCCTGCACGATGCAAGTACCGAAAAACTTGTTCTGCAGCAGCTGTCTCCTCGGCAGTTTGTTAAGGGCGTGCGCAAAAGCATTAAGATCATTAAGATTCTCAATTTTCGGTGAACAATGGTGAAAATTTCTCTAAAAATACGGGATCTAAAAATTTATCTTTGATCTATTTGGATCTATTTGGTCCGAAGCAAGTCTTGCTACTGGCAAAGCTCCTGAGGCGACAGGACTCGTGCCATCCTGGAGCGTCAAAATGTGTTCTTCATGAGTCATGTTTGGTCGAGACCAGCTGAGCATAGCTTGAATAGACACGTTGAATCATGTTGACCAGTTGACATGTTGACTATTGACAGAATATATCAGAATATCACACTGACAGAGAACCTCTCCTGCATGATCCTGCATGTTCAAACTTTGGAGGCAACGACTCCTTTTTGTCACGTCTGCCACTCAAGGAGGTATAGGTTGGGTCCTACTGTCCTGCGCTTCCGGGACCTTCAAATCCAAACTGCCTTGTACAGTGCGAAACGCGAGGGCAAGCTGTGGCACGCACAACGCTGTGCTGTGCGAGATAAGGGCAGTCGTCACGAAGCTGTCACCGCGTATCATGTGCATCACCATCTCTGCTGCACGAAGGATCCACACCAAAAGGAACTAGTACATACTAGTCATACTAGGACCGTATTCGCACATATCGGCATGAAGTTTTGAAAGGTTGTGTGGGCCTATGCCCGGCGTCGCTTACCTTGACATCGAGGAGCGTGACTCAACTTAATTGGGTTGGGAAGCAACAACTGGTAGTTCATGGTAGTTCAGGAAATGATAGCAAATGTATGACAATGTGTGGTTGAACTACTGTGTGGTTCCGCTGGGTCGGTCTCTTCAGATTGCCTATGTCGGACATCTTTCCGGTGAACGGTTTGCATTGCTCTACTGCAGCTGTGGCTCGTGGCACTGGATGCGCCTTCGGGGCTCGCCGTCCACACGCCAACCAGGCTGCCCAGGAAGCATCCTCCACTGCAAAATCAAGATCGGCATGACACATCTGTTGCTTGCTGTCCTGAGATCGTCGAGCTTCGCACCACCCCATGTCCAATTCCAACATATAGTTTTCAAAAACCACACCAACACAAATACATATACCTATGTATAAACTAAACATACAATAACAATCAATATTATACTATACATTGATATATATATATATATAGAGATATTAGATATATGTGCGGAAAGGAACAGCATCATTCTGACTCCGGGACTCTTTCAGGGTGGTCTTACTTCTAGTTCACTGGACATTGACGAAGTTGAGACATCAATAGTTCAAGCAAGACATATCACATCATATCACAGCAGCACTCTACTGCTCAGTATAAAAAACAATCATCTCATTCCCTGCAGCTTTCATGAGCCTGCGATTTGCAACTTTCAGGCAATACCTCCTTGTGTTGACAGAGTCTCAATCCAAAGATGCAGGATAAAGGTGGATTTGTGGCCCCATCTGCTTCTTTCTTCATAGAAGGATTTGAAGGTCAGGCGGTAAACACCTGCCAAATTGCGCATCTGCAACAATTGGGAGAACGCCCACAGAAATAACACTGCATCAGCATGGTTTGCTTTGGAGGGTTGTTCTTGCATATTCTTGCATTTGTGTCTCACGCAAAGAATCACACGATATCAACAGAAATGTGCAACATGTAGTACATGTAGAAAGGCAAGCTTGCTCAATGCCACCATTTGCCTGGAAGCATGACAACACATGAGCAATCTCGGAGATTTGAGGTTCACGAAATGGATTTTGACAAATTTGGGAAATGCATGGAACTTCCCATCCCTTACCACACATACCACACATTCATACAAAAATGATTTATATTGATTTATGGCAAATTTAGGAAGTTTAGCCGGTATAGCTTAAATCAAAGGACATTTATATTTATATATATATATATAAATGTGCACAGGTGTGACGCAACCTTCAAAGGGGATATCGCTATTTGGGACGGTCCCATCGCTTGCCTCATTGCACAATTTCTGAAAACCAATGTCCGTCCCTTACGTCCCTTACATGTTTCCTGTTGCCGGAGTTGTTGCGGTAGCTCATATGAAAGCACGTTGCAAAATGCCGCCAGCAAAAGGACTGCAACCACAGCCGATTCAGTCGTGTCATGTACCTTTGCCTGGAACTGTCTGACCTGTCTTGTCCACCTTGGAGTGGAAAGGACGCATGAAGGCGCTGCCTGTGATGTAATGCAATTCTGAACATGCGTTGGGATCTGCAAAGTTGTTGGCAAAACATGGCAAAACCAACTAATCAAAATATGTCGTTAACATACAGCAGGGATATCGGATTATATCTTCACTGCCAAGAGACTGCAGTCACGATCTCGGATGGATCAGGCAAGCTAGGATCCACCGGGGAGCCGCCATGCTGTGCGAAACGATCTGGAATGAAGCCTTCACTGACATGCAAATCGTGCAGCATGCAAGGCATCGCTTGTATCCTTCAAACTTGTTGTTTCCTTTTGTGCTACTTGATATCTTGAGAGTTCTTAAATTCTTAAACGTCTTAAACTTTACTGAAACCATCTTCAACCTGATTGCTATCGCTATCCGCTAGGCCAAGCAACCGACTTGGGCGATCTGAGTTTCAGCGCAGTTGGGGCCCAGCAACGAGAGGCGATGCCACCAGGTCCGATGATCTAAAGTAGAGGCCGAGATCCTGGTGGATTTCTGACTGCACCAACATGCGGTGGTAAGATAATGCAAAAGAAGTGCAAAAGAAATGCCAAAAAAATACACAAAAATACGAAAAAAAGAAAACCGTTGGCAGGAGTGCAGGGTAAGGGCAACACTTCCTTAGTCACACAATTGGCCCTCATATCTCAGGTGTATAGTGTATAATAATGTCTAATAGGTAGCCTGACACAATCAATATTGTAGCCTTTTCTTATTAAAGGATCCATTGAAAATATCCTCCTTTGCCTTAGAATGCTATTGGCCCTGTTTTGCCAAGATTCTGAAATCTTGAATGCCGTTTTAATCCAGGGCAGGCTGTGTGCTCGAAATTGTGGTCACAGCCAGGGAAAGTGGCACTTTGAGGGTACAAATAGGTGCATAACACGCACTCACCGTCAGAATCCTGATCGGGACTCAAACGACGGATGACTGCCTTTTACCATCCTTGCTGAAATTGCATAGGAACATCTCATTGAAATAAGGAAATTCAGCAGTAGCAAAACAGTGGAAAATAGAACCACACTTTGAGAATGGGCAAGCATGTGCACCTTCAAAATGAACAGAATCATGCAGTGCAAGAATGCAAAAGTCAATTGTGAGTTCCCTTTCATACTGCTCCAGCTCAGGCCTTTAAATCATGCAATAACTAACACGATGATACCAGTGGTGTGGCCTAGCATGCAAAATAGATAATTATCCCCCCTCCCCTGTCTAATTCTTCTGATTGTAGTTTCTCTTCGCTTGTAGCAGTGGCTATCCATGCCTCAAATGAACTTCGCCGCAAAAATGGTGCCAGTGGGAGGATACCGGTCCATAAGGTGCCATCACCTACAAGAAGTACGTCAGTTTGCTCAGCTGTGCATACCTGATCATGCCTGATCATCCAGCAAGCTGTAGCTTCTACCTAAACATGTGCAAACAATATGCAGACAGTTTCCATTGATTCAGATTGGTTCGCAATAGCGAGGATTCCTCTTCTAACTAATTCTAAGCAGTCTTCCAAGCAGGAGTCTGTGAGCATGTTTTTTTTAAGGCGCCTTCACGCACGATATCCCACAGCAAAAGCGATCGGTGCACTGCTGCCTGTGACTAGCGAAAACTCTGCAAACCATTGCATGAACTCTGTGCAGTCGTGAGACATCGCGAGACATCGTGCGACATCGTGAGACTTACGGTGATTAGCGAGATGTAAAGAAAGGTAAAGAAGAAATGTAAAGAAAACCTGGGAACCTTTCATATCTTTCATTACTTCTGTACTACTGACATTTACTAACTGTATTATTTCTCTCTGCCATGTGAGATCGACTTGCATCCGAACTTCTACCAAGCTGCTGCTGTTCCCACATGTCTTCCTTGCTGAACCTGCACAATGCATTCACTGCTACTTCGTATGCAAAAAAAAACAAAGACCTGCATGATATGAAATGTGCAAAAACCCGTTTTGCAAATGTTGAATCAAATGTTTTTGCACTGAGTCTTGGGATGTCTTGAGCTGTCGATGCACCTTTGGCAATGAGGTGTCCAGCAGCCCCTGCCGCCCAGCCAGCAAAGCAGACCAGCCACCAGCATAGCGTGCTGCTAATGCCAACAGATCCTTACTGTAAATGGCCATTGGGTACCAAGAGTATCCAAAGGTGCAGTGAGGCAATTCTTGAAGGGCCTGTTTGATTCCCCCTTCTCTTGCATGAAACAAGGAATAGACTTGAGGTAGCCCTTTGCCGACTCTTGCCCCAACATGTTGAACTTCATCATCATTTCAAGTCCACAGGCAAACGAACTGGATATCATGATCTTGAACCATAGATAGAATGACGCTCACTCCCGGAGGATCCCAGAGGCCTTCCAAAACACCCCGAGCTCCTTGATTTTATCTACCAGCACCTGAGGGATCATTATAATTATACATGTGTATATAATATATATATATATAATTGTATATATATATATATAGATACATATTATACAGATACATATAGAACTGCAACATATAGATAGATAGGAGGTAGGTAGATAGGTAGATAGGTAGATAGGTAGATAGGTAGATAGGTAGATAGGTAGATAGGTAGATAGGTAGATAGGTAGATAGGTAGATAGGTAGACAGACAAACAGATAGATAGATAGATAGATAGGATTAGATAGGATTAGATAGGATTAGATTAGATTAGATTAGATTTAGATTTAGATTTAGATTGGATTAGATAGGATAAGATAAAAAAGACAATATAAATAAGATAGGTAAAGGTAAATAGATAAGAAAGATAGATAGATAAGATAAAATGAGAAAAGAAAAGAAAAGAAAAGATAAGATAGATAGGTAGATAGATAGATAAGTAGATCAGATAAGATAGATGAGATAGATAAGATAGATACAATGGATAGATAGATAAGAAGGTAGATAAGATGGAGAAGATAGATACGATAGATAAGATAGATAAGATAGATAAGATGGATAAGATGGATAAGAATAGATAAGAATAGATAAGAATAGATAAGAATAGGTAAGAATAGTTTGAATAGTTGGTTAATTAGATCGTTAGCCAGTTCCCTAGTTAGAAAGGTAGATAAATAGATAGAAAAATAGATAGATAGATAGATAGATAGGTAGATAGATAGATAGATAGATAGTTGTATATAATATATATATATATAATTATGTGCGTGTGCCATTATGTATATATATATATATATATGTGTGTGTGTATATATATATATATGTTTAACCTATATGTTACACGTTTATGTTGCCTTGTGCAGCCCGATGCAATACCCCATTAGACCAAGCCATGCCAAGCCTCTGATTGCAAAAAAGACTTGACAGCATTTGCAGCAACAGTCCTTGTCAGCCAATGACTGATCTACAAAATCTACAAATGGAAGCAAATAGACAGGCATTGCAGCATTGAATGCAATTCCGAGCATCCTTCTGGCTTGTTTTGGGTGAGACACACGTGAACACAAAGGCAAAATGATACGATGGTGCACTCTATTGCACTCTACATGCCTTTTTTGATCCACTCGTGGGCTATTTGCAGCTCCCGTAGTTGGAAGGCAAGCTGAATTTCTCAGCGTGTGGCCCGATGAATGCAGAAAGTCTCAAGTCATATCCAGCAAACTGAAAGCACCTGAAAACCAACATAAGGAATACCCAACCAATATGTGAGCTATTCATCATCTAGGATAGTCTAAGTCTCAGTAAAGCATCATCAGGCTGCACAATTTGCGATCCATCCGGCAAGAGAGAGTGAAACAACACCAAACATCTTTGGCGATTCTTTCTCATGCTTTCAGTACCTTTCAACTTGAGATTTGACATGTCTATCGTCTACTACGAGGGCTTCAAGAGAGCATGAGCTTCTCATGACACATTGGACATTTCTGGCCGTGGTGGCGGCGAAGAAGACCGAGGCTCCAAAGCGCCCAAAGCGGTGAAATCCTCGATGTGCAAATCTTTGATAAAAACGTGCACTGGGCCAACTGACCCTGGGACGGTGCCCTCAGAGACGTCTTCATCCCCATGGCCATCCTGCAATCTCTGTCTATCAAAGAGGTTCCAAAAATGTCCAAAGCCAGGAAAGACACACACAGCGGTAATGAGATGGTAATCCACGAAAATCCTTTGTAATCGTAATTGATCAATCTTGATTGACAAATCTAATCCCATCCTCATCTGTTTGAATCTATGAAGTGTCTGCTCCCAGAAATTGGATGAGCTGATAGAATAACATGCAGGGTAAAAACGTGTATCTAGCACATCGTGACTTGTGATGACTTATGGTGACTTGGTGAGATGGACTATGGATGACTATGGATGACTATGGACTATGGCTTCAGCATGCTTTAGCCGCTTTTAGCAGTAGACTTTCAGATTGCTCCACTGACTTTAGTTCATTGGCAACTTGACACATAAATTGACCATACTCGGCCGATGTGGAAGCGAAACCGGGTGTGGCAAGGGCTGTTCAGTGCTATAATTTCGCTGCAGTGTTGTTCGGTGATTTGCCACCGTGCAAACCAGTCGGCTTTACCCAATTCAGTTTCAGGCTTGGGTCATGTAATTAGCCATGTAGCAATGTGCATTGTTGGCCTCATATCAATTTCAAGACTCTCATGATAGCTTCACTGTGACACAAAGGCCATTTGTCACTTGGTGGCGTGTGTGGGATTTTGGAGAAGTTGTTTACACACGTTTAAGCTGTCGGGCATTGACAGGTGCAAATGGGCGCAAGATTATTTTGACCGATAGGAAAAGAACACCTAGGCACGGCTTTTAGTACATACATACATGCATGATAGGTATATATATATATATATGTAATTTATATGTACATATACATACATGTTTACAAACATGTATATATGTATATGTTAATCTGTCCCACGACGCTGCCCCCATTCGCCAGCTGGCACTATTTTCTCAGCGCCAGTAAGGCTTGGCGAGGGTTGGTGCCAGCGCAGCTGCAAAATGCCCAATGAAGCAAATGCAATCGCCAAA
>BGPT01000304.1:303859-344103 GCA_003297045.1 Symbiodinium sp. clade C Y103 | reverse complement strand
CCACAAAAGCCACAAAAGCCACAAAAGCCAAGAAGCCACAAGCCAAAGCAGCTACAGACCTAAAAACACACAAAATTCCTAAAAAAAATGGCCCCCCTTTCATAAGTGACACGCTTCCCTGTGCCAACAACTACTGTAGTGGAAGCTGGTTCTTGATGTAGCTAAGTACCGTGATAAATGATATAAATGGAAAGATACCGAAAGTAGCCCTTCCGAGGATTAGTATGGATTGTGGATGTGTATGAAGAACCGACGCCACAGGATGAAGTACCCCTGACCCAATGTTTTCCCTTCAGTAGTAAATTGCCTTGGGATGTCTTCGGCCTTTCGTTTTCCAGCACCCCATGCATATTGAAAGGTCGAAACAGCGCTACAAGAATGAAGGGTTCATTTGCCGCGGTCGCACCTGCTTCCGCAATGTTGGACCTTCCTCTTCTCCATATGTGCCTCCTGGTTCCTGGCATCAAGAAAATTCAAGACATGTCATGAGACAATGTGATAACAAAGGATGGCAAAAGATCTGACAAGCGAAACAGTCACCAAACTGTTACCTCTCCATCGTCTGTACTTGTCACAATTCTAGAATGTTTCGGGGTCAGTGTGGTTCATTGGCAAAGCAGCAGCACAACCAGGACAGCTCAAAAAATCAGCCACCTGCATCTTCACCTCTGGAAACTCACCTGCAAAGAAGGCTTCAAAGGGGTGCCCCACATGGGAAGAATTCGGAAAGCACTGGAAAATGCCCACCAATCCAAGCAGAGATTCTAATTACATCTATAATTACTAATTACACCAAATCGTAGTAGTGCACCACATCCTAGCATCTTAGTGCACTGTCATAATGTCGTGCATCAAAATAAACTGAATGGACCATCAGAATGGACCTCCTACAGGGGGGAACCGCATGAAACAATGACCAGTCATCCCCTGGTGCGAGTACCCAAACATCCAAACACACTGGAGCTTGCAAAACCAAGTCGCGCATGCGTTGCTGATCCGGTTCCTCAGCAATTCGATCGCCTTGAGTGATGACATTCAAAGAAGGTGCCAGGCAAAGTGGGGCACCATAGGGCGACGGCGAGATGTCGCCTCTGCTTGGCCTGTGACTCGCCTCGAGAGTCCCTCCAAGTGCTCCAAGTGCTCCATGGACTCCATGGCCGTCTGGGTGAATCTCCGTCAACTTCGACACACAGTCCACAGAGTCCACACTGTCCTGGCAATCGCCACAGTCTAAGGATTCAGAGACCGTCTCGCCTGTCTCACCGAGAGTCTCGAGAGTCTCACCCAGTGTCTCAAGGGTGTCGCCTAGTGTATCACCATATCTCGTGTCCCTGGTGTCCCTGGTGTCCCTTGTGTCTTGGCCACTCGTCAAACTTGTGTCTTGACTTGTGACTTCTGCCGCAACCGTCATCTCCGCCTCTTCCTCCTGCTCCTCTTCGTCATCTTCGTAGATGATGCTGTCGACACTATCATCAACCACACGCCGATGCTTCAAAGCTTTGGCTGAAGTGGGACGAGCCCTTCGACCCCGAAATGCTCCGGGCATCATTGAAGGCACCGAAGGACTTTGGTGCCCATGGAGCCCATGGGGCCCATGGCTTTTGGGCTCAGAGCGACAAGGGGACCGACAAGGGCTCTGGCCTGTGATGGCAGTGCTCCCGCTGACGGTCCGAGCTGACCGAGCTGCATCTGCTGCAGCTTCCATGGCCTTTGAAGCCCTTGGCTCTTCGCTCCGTCCGGTGTGTGGAGCGCTCTGTGGTCGCACCCGGCGAACAGGACGCTTTGGCATCCCCACCTGCGGACGACCTGGTGGCTTCGAAGGACGAGGGGGTCTCAACTGTTGATGGAGAGACATGACGGGTGTCACTCCGAGCCCAGTGGAACCAGGACCAGGGGCAACTGCCAAGCAAGGAATTGATTTGGCAGATGCTGTTTTTGCAGCCTGGTGGCCCAAACTAACCTGGCCAATTTCGCTCACTTCGCCTGGCCTTTGGCCACCCATAGCGGAAATGTGCTGCATCACTCGCAAATTCAAAGGCGCGGGTCGAACTTCAGGCTGTAGATCTTGCTCCGATGGTAGGGCAATGTCAAGGCCACCTGGACACATTCTGATCTTACATGCCCGCAGCATGGCACGTAGAAAGTCATCGACATCATCTGGATCGCATGTTGGTGAGCGCCGAAAAACTGTGAGCAAGCGCGACAAGGCAGCATCAGGGATATCTCGGTATATCCTTGCACCCGTGGCCTCATCTATTGCATGAAACCTGGCACTGCCAATGCCGGCAAGGTCCTCAACCCAGAGACGTATTCGATGAGCACCGAAGTCCCTCCTACAACTCACCAGCACCGGACCCGCAGCCTCTGGCATGGAGCCTTCAAGCATGCGACCAGCACCACCACCACGGAAACCTGGTGAGAAACCGCCTGGATGTGAGAAGCCTGGCCCGAAGCCTGGCCCGAAGCCTGGCCCGAAGCCTGGCGAGACTGACATCGCTGACATCGCTGACGTCGTTTCGCATCTGCCAGGCAAACGCTCTGTCGAGGAGCTGCCAGCGAGACGTGCCAATTCATCAATGTGACGTCGACGTGTCTCTCGAAGCTTCCATTCCTCGGAAGCCATGTGTGCTCACAGCCAAGGATGGCCAAAGAACACTAGGACGCTACAGAACTAAGCAGAAAACAGTCAGGGACATAGAACTAGACAGAACTTGCACACAAGAGACTTTTTTGAGGCACCATTTGATCCAACCGCGACTCGATATGCTTCTAAACACTTTCCTCTGCACTGCCCTGCGATCTAATGGGAAGGAAAATGCCTCGAATGAATTCCATCTGCTAACAATAGATCTCTTCTCTCCGCTCCTATCCTTCAAACTTGGACCCAGCTTCCAAGGCGTTGACTTCTGCCCTTCGGCACTCCTCAGCAATGACCTTCCACATCGCATCTTCCGGCCAAATGGAGGCCCATGGTTAAGGCCAAGGCTGGAATTTAAGCACTGCGGTGGATGCAGGAAAGCCGCGACTCTGATCATTTTGCGCTTTTACATGCTTTTTGTGGCTGAGGAAAACATGTCTTGGAGGTCTTGGTAGATTCGCATATCTGTTTCCTGTTTCATTGGACTTTGGAACCCGTTCTAGTTCATGCATGTATCTTGTTTCTGATTCTGCATGTGACTCGGAGCCGATAAAACACAGCTGCACCTCCAAAACCCGCCGTCTAAGCTATTGCCTACTTTAGAGGCCCTGAAAACATGATGAAACCTATTGAAACCTTTTGAACTGGCATCATGTTGATTCAAATTGTAACTTGTTCTGAGGTAGAACTCAGCTGAGTCACAATGACTCACCGTCTGTCCAGGCTCGATGCAGGGACTGGCCAGGGCGTGTCATTTGCGCCAACAAAACACTGGGGATCACGATGGATCGCAGGAGGATATCATGAGGTTGTTCCAGAGAATTCAAGAGCAGCATGCAGAAGACTATGCAACCAAGTTTTGATCTCTCAAAATTCAAGGAAACATGGCGTCAACCAAACCTGGGCGGCACAGAGGCCGTACAACTGTGTGAAATGAAGCAACTTAGTTTCATTTTGCTGGTCATCTTTCGGGGATGTTCAGGGCCTGTCGCAGTCTCCGCTGGAGCTCTTCCAAGCAAAAGCGCCAAAGAAGCCGTGAGCAAAGACCGAAGCGCGGAAGCTCCACTGCTGTCCTCAGCAAATCTCTGCCCAGAAGTCTACATGCATATACATATCTGTGTGTGTGTGTATGTAGTGAACCCGAAGTCTATAAACTATATATGTATGTATATAATATATGTTTATATATACACAGTATACACTAATAGTGGCGGTTTGCACCAGCACCATATATCTCTTCTGGCTGTCATTGGTCCTGCGTTTCACATCCAACCATTCTACATCCTGAGGTCACATGCACTTTTGTGAGCAGTTCACGTGGGAGGGCAAATCTACAGTATATAGCCCCCCTTCACCGTTGGGCTAGATCATGCCAGGCGAATAAGTCACCAACAATGACAAAACTAGACAAAATCTAGTCAGTCACAAATTCACCAATTCAATGGGATTGACATGGATTGACTAGAGTGGCCTCAGGAGCTGTGGCAAGGTCTCAAGGCAGCATAGGTCCACAAGTTCGCCCATGGCCAGCGCAGGTGCATAGTGCTTGATGTGAGTCAAATGTGTCAAAGATACAGTTCTACATCAGTCATATCAATGCATATGGGTGCCACATCTTTGCGACTAACTACTGTTTTTCAAGAGCTGTCTCGCCCTTCCTCTGTAGTATTTCCACTTCCTTCATCTTATGATTGCCTTGAGGATTACTCGATGCGCATTCTTTACACACAGCATATCTACACGCCTCTCAAGGACCTCCGAAACCTACAGGCAGTCACCTGTGAACACACCTGAATCTACTTCAGCTGGCGCCCAGCATGGAAGAGGCCCCCAGTAGCTCCAGTTTTCAATTGATAGTTGGATTTACTACATTTACTCAAAGTCACAGCCGATCAAATATATGTATGAAAGCAAGTACATAAACCATGCAATATATATATATATCTATATATATATATATGATATACTTTACAATACCCGCCGATGGGTCAGCCCGCCCATTCTATAGATATAAAACGGCAGGCCTGGACCCCCTTAAAAATAAAATGACCCCAAAAAAAATCATAAATTGAAGGACCTGACCCCCAGAAACACGCAACATACGGATCAAACGGCAATCCGTACGGATTATCCTTCCATCCGTACGGATTTCCGNCGGATTTCCGTGCGGATTTCCGTACGGATTTCCGTACGGGGTTCTGATGATTTCTATATATTTCTGTATGGGGTTTCATCACGGATTTCTGTATGGGTTTTCTGTATTTCCAAATTCGTCAAAACAGATCCAAACAATTCAAAAGATGCAAAAGGCACATTCTGTCTGTTCATTGCCACAACTTCCATACAGATTCCCTGTCCTTGGCTTCTGTTGCATATATTTCCATTGGCTGTACGAATCCNATTGCCACAACTTCCATACAGATTCCCTGTCCTTGGCTTCTGTTGCATATATTTCCATTGGCTGTACGAATCCGTATCCGTAGCTGCAACAGTAGCCACGGGCACATATGCTTGCTTAGGTTTGCTAGATCTTGTTAGCCTTGAAATGTTTTTGAAAATGCTGCTGGAGGCATGTGAAATACCATGAAATACCGAACGACACCTTTTTCATGCGCCCTGCGCCGGATTTTGCAGAAAAGTTGCCAGTTTTACGGTACTTTAACGGGGTCACCACCACCATTTTATAGAGCCACATGCTGCTTCCTCCCTGCCATTCCTTCACAACCTCCAATTTTCTTGCACCCTAATGGGGTCACCGCCAACCATTTTATACACCTTCTGTCTGTTCATTGCCACAACTTCCATATAGTTCCCCTGTCCTTGGTTTCTATTGCATAGTCCCATTGGCTGTACAAATCCGTATCCGTAGCTGCAACTGGCAAAGTAGATTCATGACACAACAGTAGCCACAGGCACACATGCTTGCTTAGGTTTGCTNCCATTGGCTGTACAAATCCGTATCCGTAGCTGCAACTGGCAAAGTAGATTCATGACACAACAGTAGCCACAGGCACACATGCTTGCTTAGGTTTGCTAGGTCTTGTTAGTTTTGAATCATTTTTGAAAATGCTGCTGGAAGCATGTGAAATACCATACGACGCCTTTTTCATGTGTCCTGTGTCGGATTTTGCAGAAAAGTGGATCGTTTTACGGTACTTTAACGGGGTCACCACCACCATTTTATAGAGCCACATGCTGCTCCCTCCCTGCCGTTCCTTCACGACCTCCAATTTTCTTGCACCTTAATGGGGTCACCGCCGACCATTTTATAGAGGCACCTTCTGTCTGTTCATTGCCACAACTTCCATACAGTTTCCCTGTCTTTGGTTTCTGTTGCATATTCCCATTGGCTGTACAAATCCGTATCCGTAGCTGCAACTGGCTAAGTAGATTCACAACACAACAGGAGCCACAGGCACACANGTTTCTGTTGCATATTCCCATTGGCTGTACAAATCCGTATCCGTAGCTGCAACTGGCTAAGTAGATTCACAACACAACAGGAGCCACAGGCACACATGCCTGCTTGGTTTGCGAGATCTTGTTAATCTTGAAATGGTTTTGAAAATGCTGCTGGAGGCATGTGACATACCATGAAATACCGAGCGACACCTTTTTCATGCGCCCTGTGTCGGATTTTTCAAAAAAGTTGACAGTTTTACGGTTAACAGGGTCACCACCACCATTTTATAGAGCCACATGCTCTTCCCTCCCTGCCATTCCTTCACGACCTCCAATTTTCTTGCACCCTAATAGGTCACCGCCAACCATTTTATAGAGGTACGTTCTAACAAATTCCCAAATCAATCGTGAACCTTGCACCGCCCCAATTTTTNTATAGAGGTACGTTCTAACAAATTCCCAAATCAATCGTGAACCTTGCACCGCCCCAATTTTTCTTGGTATCCACATACATCTAGATATGTCCGCACATACCTCTGAATTTACCTTACAAATCTCTACATACCGGTGTCGCGCAATCTTTCATCAAAGGTCGCCCATGTTGGCACCCTTACAACCAAAAATTACCCAAGATTTTCTGTTGCAGCAAAAACATGACAACAAATATCTGCCCCAAGTCTGCACATCCTTTCTGAATCTTGATAACTGCCATATTGTTTGCGGTCATTTGCAACATGGCTCAAGATGGACTAAGATAGACATATATAGTATAACAATCAAATGGCCCAGGCAATTTCTGAACACAAGAAAAATAACAAGAAATGTGAAATTGCAAAATTAATCATGAACTATCACGAGCCAACCAACCAACCAACCAACCAACCAACCAACCAACCAATAACCAATGGCATCTATGAAATGATCAAAATTCCAAAACCATCCAAAAAGTAAAACAACATTGATCGCCAACCCAGACATGTACCTTTTGCAATGACCCCGACCATTCATTATAAAATCAGAGGAAAACCTCTTAAAACATCTAGATTTCCTAGGGTGGTTTGAAAGGGACACGCAAACGCTAATCCTTTGATCTGCCTGGGCAAAACCTGTGCATAAGGTAGGTTGACGCTATGGATTTTATAGACCCTGTCTCTCTCCGCCTATGCAAAACANTCCTTTGATCTGCCTGGGCAAAACCTGTGCATAAGGTAGGTTGACGCTATGGATTTTATAGACCCTGTCTCTCTCCGCCTATGCAAAACATGCTGGTTGAGGTAGTGCCAACTATTCATTTTATAGAATGCTTGTGTGGAAGATGCAGGTTCCTATGAAATGACAGTGCTGGAGGTTGGAAAAAGAGCGATCTTCTATGAAATGAGCGCCTGACCCCCAGAAACGGGATGGATAAAACGTTTTATCGGGGCCTCAACCCCCACCATTTTATGCGTGGGTATTGAAAGGGGTATTATATATGTATATATATATATACACATCTCCGTGTGTGTGTGTGTGTGCGTGCTTCATGGTGCTTTAACAGCCTTCAACGTGCAACCAGCCTCTCACAGCAAGTGGAGCTGCTCTAGTGCCTTGGTCGGCTTAGACCGAAGCAAAAAGCGCTTGAAAAACATGACAGAAAAACACGCACACGCACTGCACACATTACCAATACAGCCAAAGCATCTCCTGCTTCCAACTTATGTCGTATTGTCTGCTTTTATTTCCTAATTTGTTATGCAGATTCCACTTGTGCATTGACATTCAGCTAGGTCGGTCGGTGCTTTTTGATGGGTTTTCTTTTTCTGGTGCGTGGTCTCTATCTCGACGCAGAACGCTGAGGCTCTTGTTCCGGGCCTCACCTGGGCGTGGTCACAAAAAAACGTGACACGCGAGCTGTTCGACTCCGTGCCGTCGCTGAAATTATTCCGGAGCACCAGCAAGTGAAGGTGACAAAGGGAATCAAAGTGTCAAAGAGATACAAAGGGCATAAACTATACGATCTGAAAAACATTGGCATCCATGAAAGATCATAAAAGATCATGAAAGATCGTTGAAGAATCAAAAATCACCACCGAGCAGCTACCATCAAATGCTTGGTGTCCAGCTCCAAGAAAAACGAGCCGAAGCTTTCATTTGGAGAGGTGAAATGACGACACCCTAAAGCTTCCAAGCTTCTTAGGCTTGTGGCTACTAATGTTCATGTAGTTGATGTAGTTCATATAGTTGAAGTATTTCGTGCTTTCTTGCAAGCTTCCGAAGTAAAGCAAATCTAGCTACAATATGTTGCAATGCTGTCACTTGGAGGGGGAACCTTCCTAAACGCGCCATCCCAATAGTGTATCCTGAAACACCTTCAATATCTTTGATTCCAGTGCAAGTATGAGACCCGCTTGGAAACTGTAGGTAGGGCCAGCCACTTTGGATCTGGCGTGTGCATGTGGATGCATGGATACATTTTGTGCATGACTAGAGGCCTTTGGCAGGCCTAGTAGCCATTCTGGCCACCCCTCTGTGCCATGTCCTCTAGACTCCCAGAAATTTGCTGGTTAGGCAATAAACAGGCAAACATTTAATTTGAGAACGTATAGGATAGCAAATTATCAAAAAAATATGCAGTTACTGTAGTCGGAAAAAGGTGATAATGTCGTGAGAGTCTTGTGAGAATCCAGGAATTCATGCGCTCTAAATTCACAAAGCCTCCCGACCTAACAGCGTTTGGCAGCATCTGATAGCTTCTGGCACCACAAGTGGAGAGGGGTTGTCAGTCTGAAGTTTGTATCAATCTTGTAAGCTGACAGTAATGTGCAGCACGAAAGCTTTGCAAACCCTGAAGAAGACTCTCAACGCACTGCGGCCTGCGAGGGAAGCTTCTACAACCTTAGCGCCGGACACCTACAGTAATTGTTACCTTTACATAGCCGACTTTTCTGTCTGTGTTGGCGAACACCTCCACTGCACCAAAAATGCTGAAAAAAAACAAGCTGTTTTTTCACCTGATATCCACCGAGCCAACATCAAGGGTGGAAAACATAACCTCATGTAACATCGGTGCGCTCACAGGTGCCAAAGGTGTGCCAAGTGTGCCAAGATGCCAGTCTTTTATGGACCAAGTCCAGGGTTGCTGCCCTTCTTTGGCAGCCAAACTCCTAAGAAAATGCGACAGGACCCAACAAATATTATGAAAGAACGTTTGTACTATGTATATATATAGACATATGTGCGTGTGTGTATGTTCGTGTAGGTATTTACAAAAATAATACAGAATGTATAGAATACTAACATATTAGATGATATAATATGATATAAGATGATATAAGTATATAATACAATATAATATTATATAACGTTATATATCATTGTATTATAAAATATTATGTTATATCATATTATATATATTATATCATATTATGTTATGTTATATTATAGTTTTTATTATATTTCATTATATCTTATTATATTATATTATATTATATTATATTATATTATGTTATATTGTAGTATTATATTATATTATTGTGTTACATTACATAATATTACATTATATTATATGTAACATTTGACAATCCTGCATTGCATTGACTAATATTTATAGGCACTGCGCATTGCAGGGCAGTTCCAATTTCACAATACGTCTTGCTTTTCTCGAGGCCCCTTGTCTAAGGACCCGAATGATAACTGTGCACTACATGCAGCCTGGCATCTCCCAATTCATGATGCTCGTCCTGAGAAAGTAACATGAAGCGGTGGCAGCATGTGGTAGTGGCAATTTGGTGCATGAATGTGCATGATGTTTTTGTGATGGATACAGCAAGTGGTAGTATATGATGAAAGCATGTGAAAGCATTTTTTCAGGGTCCTTTTTAGCTCTGTAAGATCTATGTTGCCTGCAATTTGCAGGGAAGCAAGCTCTGGAAACACATATTTTTGCCAAGGCGCATGCAAGTCCAGCACAAACGGTGCCCCCCTTGTGTGCATTGACAACCCTTTTCTCTGCGATCAATACCTTAGTGTCAAAGCACGCAGTTCTTCAAGCTGGTCAAATGCCGAAACAATCGCCGCGGGAGAATTCGCAGCTATCTTAAATCTGCCATGTCACGTCGCTTGCAAATCTCACAGTCGCCAGGAGTGTAGAACTTCCCCCAGGGCGAGCCGCATATTACCTCAACAATCTGACAAAAATATCGAAAATGCATATCCAAAGGATTGCAAAAGGAAATCAACTTGAAGTAGTGTGAATTGAGAACACATCAATGTCAGATCAAATGAAACTAAGCTAAATTAACGAGATCTCAAAGACCGCGATTGCCTCCCTACCGCACCGATCATCCGAAACACCAACCAGCCATTCGAACATGTTCGAACAATTGTTTCTCAAGAATTGCAAATAACCTCGACTTACGTCAGAGTCCACCGATGCATGTCTCCCTCTCCCTCTCCCCCTTTCCCTCTCCCTCTCTCACTCTCTCTCTCTCCCTCCCTCCATCCCTCCTCTCTCTCTCTATCTCTATCTCTCCCTCCGTCTCTCCATCATCGCCCTCTTCCAGGTCCACCGATGCATCTCCCTGTGTATTTGCTTGTGTCTGCAATTGTCTGTGTTGGTGCTTATTCCCGGCCTTCGCATGGCCTTTGCAGCTGTCCAGGATTCTGACGTAGTACTGGAGCTCACTGTCCTATCCGTTGAGGTAAGGAGAAAAAAAGACATACAAATATCAGATTCAAAAATGTTTTGTTCCGGTATGGGTGAAATGGAGTGAAGTTGTGTGAAGCCGTGTGGGTTTGTTGGGGGCATGGCATTGAGAGATTGAAATCATTGAAACAAATTGATTCCTCGAGGTTGTAACGTGTGATGATATCCGTCACTTGACCATTCCCTGGTGCCTCGTAGTCAGGCTCAGCAGCCATGACCAAGTCAAAAGCACGTTGGGAATATTTCCTTGGGGTGAGCTGCGGCGCGCTGGTGTGGCCAGAAAAGGAAGGCGAAAGTCGTGACAGACTGATCCCTGAACCGCAGCAATTTCGTATACAGTACTCATAGAATCGCCGTAGTGTGTCTCTGATATTCTGTGACTGCCTTGTTGGACTTGCATCTGTATATGTGCATGCCCACGCACGCACACAATTTGTTAATTTGCTATATTGAATTGATCATATAATTCACACGATTCGTCACAATGGTTCAACCGCAGCGAGGTGAGCAACCTGAAGCCAGGCAACTCCCCCCTTTGGGGTGCCCTAAGTAGACCCAGCCGAACTATGCTGAACTCGTGCTGCCTTTGGCTGGACTTACTAGTAGCATGTTCCGAGTTGTGCGCTCTAAACATCTCTAAACATCTCTAAACTCCAAACGGCTTTCAGGGATGCTCTATATTCTGTTGACAATTGCTTGCTACGCGAAAGCAAAATTGCTGTTTTGGGTTACAGTAGCAGCGAGCTTGATTTCCAGGCAGGCGCGCAAATGGACGCGAATTGGCGGCAGCCGTGGGAGAATACTGGGTGATTTCACCATTCGGTTCAGCACATGCTTTCTCCATTTTTCTAACATCAATGCAACGACAAATCCTCTGAAGTTCATGAAAATAGTGGCTGCTTGCAGCAAGGCATCTCAACTCGCGACTTGACCCGGTCCATTCTGGCCGAACGGGACTCAAATCCTAAACGCAACAGGGCTCACAGTCGCTATACATGTCCAAAGGATCCAAAAGGGGCGTCGCTTGAATAGACCAAATCTCTTAGGCTTCAGACTCTGCGCGAGGGTGCGACGAAAAGTGCGTTGGTCGGGGCCGGTCAATTTTTGATAGCCCCTGCAAATGGGACACTGAGAGACACCGGCACAAAGTGTCCCAACTCTTTGCATCTCGTTCATAGTCACTGCTCATGCCCTGCCATCACAAATGCCTCAAATTGCCTCAAATTCCAAGGCAGTTCCAGTCTGGATGCCCTGCCTCGGTCCATAGACCTTCGCCGCCCAAATGAGCAACAGACCCAGCAGGACCAATGCTGAAAACATGAGCTTCTTCCGATGCTCATGCCTTGGCGGCTCATGCCGATCTTGGCTGTGCTCTCCACCATTGCACTTGGCACAGTTTAATGAAGTCCAAACTACCGTGCGAAACACGCACTTCTGTTTACAGCACTAGATGCATCATAGCATGTAGGAACAACTGCACTTGAAACCTCTTCCAACAGATGAACATATCGTATCACCATTCAAAATTGAAGGCACGAAAGAGAGTCTGACACATAACCAAAAAGCTGGTAACACGCGGCCGACAGATCTTGATGAAAATCCAAGGTTCAGCCAACTAGAAACGGAGGATGCACCGCTTTGCAGTGCCGCCCCCCTCAGCAAAGAAGTGGAGCTGGGATTCTTTGCTAATGCCCTACTTCTGTCGATTTGCTCAAACTAGTCAGGAGCGTGGAAGGAATGATGGGGAAGTGATAGGGAAGCTAGGTGCATGAACAAAATCAATCTATAAATGATCTATTAAATGTATCTACCTGTCGCAACCCTCTCAGTCGCCAGCAGGTCGAAGCTCGGTGGGTCAGTGCGCGAACCTCGCGTGCAAGTCCAATCTGTCTGTTTGTTTTTTCCTTGTATCCTTTTGTAGTGTTTCTTTCTTGCCTCATGATAACAACATTTTACCAGCTCTGCGGCCATCTACAGTGACTGCCCCCCTGAGACTGCCAAAATGACCATGAAATCCATGAACCACATCCAACCACTCTCTCTCTCTCTCTCTCTCTCCAGCGCCATCTCTCAACCACTACAGTATACAATCGCTCATGCTGCTCCTACTACCATCGCTACGACAGCATGAAATGACATCGACGAACAGGAAAATATGTATCGGATTCTTCTTTGCCATTGTGTGTGCAATCCTGACGTCAGGCCCTCAGCATTTGCAGGGTCAAGATGTGCCAAGATGTGCCAAGTAGCAGTGAATCGCCACCACCTTTGCCTCTGAATGCTGCAGTGCCAGGCCTAGAACTCGTAGATGATTCAGCCTGGCGCCAGGACAGTGTGATTGAGGATGCCCATTGATGAGGTGCATTATTTTTGCAAGTGTTCCTCTATGTTTCTCTCTGCCCTTCCCTTGTCTCCTGTTGGTACGGAAGTTCAGGTGGCATGACATGGGCAGCCATCTGCGAAAATCATCTTACGTGTATAATATTGTAATGGTAGTGGTGTGCAAAAGATAGTTTTCAAATTGTCTGTGTATAGATATATATATATATATATATGTGTATATATAAGTAAGGAAACAAATAAATAAATAAACACATATATATATATATATATCATATACGGTAACTATACTCAATATACCGAGTTTTGCATACACGAACAAGTATTTTAGACTACCCCGGGAAAGTTTGGGTTGGCTCGCCCAGCCATTTAAACATATGGAATCCAATTCATTTAAACATACGGTAACTACAATTAATAAATCCACGAGGTGGTATTTCATACTACCTCCGGGGCCGCGCGGTCCGGCCCGCCCTCCACATATTTAAATGTCATTGTCGCATATAGAGTACATACGTGGTATATTGATGTATATTGCACGTGCGCTTCTACATGCTTCTGTGCATGGGTGCGTGTGTGTGTGTGTGTGCGCGCGTGTTCGATTGAAGCCATTGTTTCGTTCAGCATGCATAATTATGCCTATACAGCCTATGCATATACATATATGTGCATATATCAGATAACTATGATATCATACAATTAATATAAATTAATCTCATATAATATCACACGTCTTGATTCCTCTGCAAACTGCTGTCCGACCTTGGCCCGAGCTTTGCTGCAGATCCCAGGGATGATCCCCAGCTTTTCAGAAATCTTCTCATTTCTCCAGTCCTCATGATTCAAACGTGCACCTTCTGTCTCTTTCTGTTCAAGCTGTGAAAAGATTCCCAACATTCCAAGTAGTTTCAAAAGATTTCAAAAGTGTGATATGATGAAAAACCTTGATATGTATCTAACGCCTTGGGTTTGGTGGAGACTTTGCAAATCAAGCAACTGAGGCTTGGTTGCCTCCTCAGGGCAGACCCTTTGGCGCAAGCTCTCGTACTGGTCTATAGGTAAGGACATGGTAATGACCTGCAAAGCAGCGGTCTGCTGCACAGGAACATGGTGACAGCATGGTGACAGCTTCACATCAAAGCTTGAGGCTTAAGACCCATTGTCCGGTGCAGAAATTGATCAAAGTGAATGCATCCCGCCGCGTTGCTCTTGGTTCCAGGTTACTTCACATGTCGCAGGTCACTGTCACTATCCATTGATTATATAATATATGATATATACGGTTGTCATTGGTTGTTCATGTGTTTATGCAGGGTTGGTCTCCCTGAAATTCCATCCCCTTGCAATATCGAAGATCGATTGGTCTGGGGT
The DNA here is from genome assembly GCA_003297045.1 of Symbiodinium sp. clade C Y103. Classification (NCBI taxonomy): domain Eukaryota; class Dinophyceae; order Suessiales; family Symbiodiniaceae; genus Cladocopium; species Cladocopium sp. clade C. Next base: position 329,668 of record BGPT01000304.1, on the reverse strand, counting down.
TCTTCTCTCATTCCAAGTTGCCTTGGCAGCCACAGAAATGGACATAGAATTCTCAGCTTCCTCAAAAATAAAGCCAAGGGACTGAACATAGGTTGCAAGCGTGGTAGGAAAACCACAAAGAACGCAACACAGACCAAATGTCGCTCATCAAACTGACTTTGTATTTGAGGTCATGCGAAAGGCATCACTTTCAGTTGCAATGAATGAAGAGGCTCAACAAATCATGTCCATCGGATTCCATCGGTCTTCAAGACCTGGGAAAGCTTTCAAGCAGACGCAAGCAGCTACTGAGCTACTGCAGGCATGTGACCACTTGCGACTTCATCGCAGAATTGAGAGGGATCACGTCACCTTCCTGGAAAACGATTGATGGGCATGGATGGGCCTGTTGGCCCTGTCATCTTGTAGGGCTGTCACCTTCCTTTTCGTTCTTGCTGCTGTTCCAAGTGTTTCTGTATGTTTTGCATCTTTTACGTTGAATCTTTCACGTTCACCGCATAGAAACGACCCACACTCCTGGACGTCCATTTCTATTGCCAGTGCTTTCTGCAACGATGATGCGAAAGGCATCTCCTGTCAGCAGGCGCAAATCCCATCTGTCTCCCTTTCCCTCAGCAGTTGCCACTTCTGCATACTAATTGAGATGTCAAAAAGACATAAAAAGACGTCAACCTGATTCAATGTGAATGTCAATGTGTGTTTTTTCCGGCCTCCATTTCTTCGTGAATCCCTTGAGCAGCCTGCCACATTGTTTCTTTCTGCAGTTCAACAGGGTCTATATACTCGATCCACTTGGGAATGACACGATCTGTGCAGCAGCTAGCCAAGATTCACATTCTAAAGCAGGCAACCCCCAAAGCTTGGCATTGAATGATGACAGAGTGAAGAGACAAATTGTAAAGGGTCAATGTCATTTTACTGGACACATCCGTTGTTGATCAGGGCCTTGGTTTATTGAAGCCTCATCTGAGTTTCACTCAGCAAACAGTGCAAACACTTTTTGACGGCAACTCTTTTGCGGTTCACAATGCTCGGCTCAAAAGAAACAGGACGAAAGACCGCCACGTCTGAAGCCTCAGGCGCCAGACAACACTAGGAGAACAAAATGGGATCTGTATGGATATGGAAGGCAACAACACCTGCCTGCAAAATATGCTGTGTACATCTGTATGATTCTGTAAGCATGTACCTGTCTCTGTCTCTGGCTGTCTCTGTCTGCCTCTGTCTGTATCTGTCTTGTCTTTTAAACTGAACCCTTGGCAAAGATATAGAAACATTAAAACCTAGGCCACACAAATGCCACCAAAACAAAATGCTCAACTAAGATGTGATAGACGCTGCTGGCAAACCTTCAACGAACCTTTTGCACCCATGCCATGGTCCAATGTGGGAACAATGTCTGATTTCACAAGTACGATGTCCTGGAAAGGATCCACAGCAATGCCATTTGTGCCCAAACTGTTGGGAAATGAGAATGGCAAGCATTGGAGCAACGCAGAGTATGTCAAAGCGCATCAAAGCAATGTTTAACTATGTATTTTGGTCTCTCATGGAAACTGAAAAAATGCACAAAACACACCTGAACAACCTCAAAACACCAAGAATCTTAGTATAATTATGTACTATCATATATTTGCGTGGCAGCCAAATGTTGGGTCAGCAACACCCAAGGTGGGAATGGCAGAAATTGTGATAACGAGTTGAAAGGTAGCATAGATTGGCCGAGCGCGCATTTTCTTGTTGTGCCGTTCCCACGTTTCTGCCGCGTTTCATATCTAGATATATTACTACATTGCCACAGCGAGCCAGTCATGTCATGTCCTGTTCCAGTTTTAGTGTAGCAATATGATAGCAATTCCCCAGATTCAGTTTGATTGAAGTTCACACCAGTGTCTACTTCATTCTACGTCTGCCTCTGTGCTATCAGGTGTTGTGATGCTAAATGGCTGAATGTCTTATGACCAGTCCACCTGGGTCCAATCTCACGCTTCATTTACATTCATTTACAGTATCCAAGATCACCAAAAAAAAAATCAAGGGAACTACGTGCCTATAGTTTAAGGTGCCATGAGGTGAATGAAAAACTGGCTTTGGCAGCCGCCGCGCCTACGGCCCTTGATCAAGGGGGAACTCGAACTTTCATATCATGTTTTCACCGAAATTAATTCAAATTTGAAAAAATCGTAGGGTTACTTGAAAGCAAACAAAATCTTAGTATACATACACAATGTTGATATATATGTACCGTATGAGCCGCCGCCACAACTATGATATGTTTTCCCCTTGCTCAGAAAACAAAGGTATCGCGATCTGGGGGTGCCTATCGCTAGCCATGGTTTTGTACTTTTCCGGAGATTATGGAGGAAGAAATCGGTGAAAAAAACAGGACAGGGCAGGAGAAAAGGGCTCATCTGTGGTCTGGGGCCATTTTTTGAACAAACAGGTATCGCTAGAGGTATTGCGATTTTCGCAATCAGCTTCAGATGTGGATGCCGGGGCGGAAGTTTCAAAAGATTAAACGGTTGTAAAAGACCGACAGGAAAGCTTCAACTTCTAAGTGCTTATGTTGTGAAATGCGAGCGCATGAGGGAATGGTGATGGAGATGCCAATGCAATGACACGAAAGATTCCATGCACAACTGGCTGGATGAACTAATGAGCCAATGACCCAATGAATCAACGAACCAAAAGACTAAAGAACCAACGAATCGATGGATCAATGAATCGCTGAATCAGTGAATCATTGAAAAAAGGATTCAATGAACGAATCAATCAAGGAATCAATGAATCAATGAACCAAAAAAGCGAATCCCCCGTGAAATTCACCCCAAGGGGTCAGGGCCCACATTCTATAGCTATAAAACGTGGGGTGTGCAAGAAAGCGTACAAAATGTATGGGTGCAAGTGAATTTGTTCATACCAAATGCGGTGGCTGACAAATGAACCAATGTTTTTCATATCACCCTTTTTGTAGGGAGGTATTTTTGGCCCAAATTTCTGATTTCAAAATTCTTGTTAAAATGAAATTTGTGACTGATCTTGGACCCTGGGGCCCAAAAAAGGCATCATTTTATAAGAAACTGCTGTACTGCCATTTCCCAGCAAGATTCTCACTCAGCCCTCAATTGCCTTTTAGGATCAACCCATCCTTTTTTGGAAGGAAATGGGCCCCACTGTGCATGTCACTGATTTTTGGCTCACAAGCACCAAGAGGTCTACAGGAGGTTTGCTATAAGTGCAGCCAAAATCCTTACAAAAGTGGTTTCCCAATAGAATGACCCCTAAGCCCTGAAAGTGTGCAAACCCTGTCTTACAAAATGCATGGCCCCAACCCAGACAAGTTCTAAAACTGCGTTTTGACATTGCTATATTGCTATATGATCCTTGATAATCTCTATTTTTGTTCATACCATATGCCAGGGTACAGGCAAATCCCTACATAATGAGCCCCTGAAATGGGGCTTGAGGCCTTCCAAATTAGTACATGCTACAAAATGGCTGGGTAGGTAATTTATTGCCAAATGACCACCAAGAAAGCCTTCATATGGATTCATATGGGCCTTTAGGCCGACCATTTCATAGGGGAAATTTCAACGGGGATATCTACGATAATTTTGACCATACAAGATCATACAAGTACCTCAAGCACACATAGACATGTGATAATGCATGTGCAAAAAAATTAAGGAAACTATTGAAATAAAGAAGCACCCATAATATCATCCCATACCTTCAAATGCGTGAGCAATACCTTTCCCATGCCTTTTCCAAATGTTTTCTGCAAACATTGCCGTGTCCGAGAATTGTAAACCACCAGCTTAGATCATCTTAGATCACCAATCAGCCACAGTTTGACAACAATCGCGTTCCACAAATGAATTGGGTGGCAGTCTTGATGCAGCCTTCATGAAGTGCCGCAGAGATGCTCTCCGGAGCCATGGTCATCCACTCTTCTCGACGAGACTTCTTTGGGACGACATATCTCAAATCCACGCCTTCTCTTTCCTCACCTTCTCTTCGGGGTCCAGCCTCTGCGTCGGATTCAGAAGCACTGTCTGCCCCAACATCACCCACTGTTGCTCCAGGCAGTTGAGGGCCCCTGATTCGGGGCGCTTCTGGTACTGGCGCTTCTGGCAGAGCCTCTTCAGCTTCACCCGAATACCCGGCTCTGGGATCCAGCGGTTCTGATTCTTCTTGCGCTGGCTCTGGCTCGGGCACATCAACACTTTCAACTGGCTTCGCGGCAAAGTGTTCCTTCGCTCGTCCCAAACACTCCTGATAGATGCTCTTAAAGGAAACTTTCAACTCGCAGCTCCTGTATGCTTGACCGTTGTCTTCCTGCAGAAGTCAGGCCGGAACGGTGGCACGCAACTCTTCAAAACGAATTTCCTGATTGCAGGAAGAGAAAAACCAAAACAGTGACTGCATGTTAGCTGTACAAATTAAAAGCTGCAGAAGGTTGCGGATTGGACTGCCAGTGCGTGCTCTTCCATGCTCTTCCAACCTGTGTCAATCGAAAGGCTTGTAGCAAGTGCCTGAGCTTCTTGCGCGCCTGGAGGGTTCCAAAAGACAAGCTGGACAGGAAGTGTTTCGGAGCACATTCGCGAAGGAGCCATTCAAAAATTGACCGTGAAAGATATCAACCAATACAGGTTTCAACATGTTTCAACAGTGCTGACTTATCAATTTAGAAAAAAAACGGGGAATCTCATTGCACCTTTACAGCCTTTTGCTACTGGGGTTTTGACGTGTTTTGACCACGCCAGATTCACCTCGCATTGTCGCATAACAAGCAATCATAATCCATGGGGCCACAATGGGCCACACCTGCTTGTTCTGAAGGCCATCGATGCGGACAATCTCGCCATCATCAATTGCCTGACCACTTCATGCGCTGCCAGCAGCTGCTATTGCAAACCGATGCAAGCTTCAAAATGAGCTTCATCGACGCAACACACATCAACATACACTTGACCACAAAACACGCATCGACACACACGCACCCACACGTATGGACAAGCAACAACATTGCACTTTCTAACAAATTGAGATGTAATTACTGTTGTATGTTCTAGTCACATCCATGACATCCCACTTTGGCACTGTTCCCGCATAATAAAAACTCCACATCTTAGAAATGAAAAATGAGGACATCCTCTCCAAATACAAAGTTGGAGAGTTTGATCATGCAAAAGTTGCAGCCTTCATGCATGATGTGCCTAGGTACAGTGTAGACACATAGGCGTGTTATGTGTGCATGCGCATACAATATCTTTACGTTCATCCAGGCTGCGAATTCACAATTGACACCTCCGAAAAAATATTTAATTGGTAACATCACAGTGTGGTTGCCCCGCGGGGCCGCTAAGTGATTTCGGCCGCTTGCCCCGCTTGCCCCGCTTGCCCCGCTTGCCCCGCTTTCCCCGTTTGCCCCGCTTGCCCCGCTTGCCCCCGTTGCCCTGCTTGCTCTGATTGCTCTGCTTACCCCATCCCCCGAGTGGGTCGAGTGGGTCGAGTGGGTCGAGTGGGGTCAAGTGGGGCAAGTGGGGCGAGTGGGGCGAGTGGGGCAAGTGGCAGATTTCAATTAATTTGCTAGTGCAGGGCAAGTGGGGCGAGTGGGGCAAGCGGCGGCTTTCAATTAATTTTCCTCGTGGGCGCCCGCAATGTAACATCAGCTAAAAACATGATCAGATTCTACAGTCAATACGTGTGTGGATGTGTGCGATTGCAAGCCTGGGCGTAGATCGCATACAAAATCATAGGGGCACAAAATGCTTTGCGAAGGCATATTTTACATCGCACAATCGTATGTCTACGTTCCATGATACAGCAGCCAAGAGCGTGAATTCTCAATCGGTGTCGATTTTGAATCACTCAGCAATACTCTGTAACCACAGCTGCTTGATTTCCTGAGGCCTCAAACACTCCATCCAGTTCTTCCTCCACTGCTGCATCTAGCTGAAGCAATGCGCCAATCCTGTAGCAGCTGCACAAGTTTTGTCGGAACTCACTGTCACTTCGAGACAATCAACACAATTCCTTTCCAGTCTCTTCCAAAGATAATCCAGCCCAGTGTGCAAACCCTAGTCTGTATTCAATTCAAACATCAGCAAACACGCAGAAGCAAGCTTGCCAAATGGACAATTTATACATTTGAATGCATTTGCTATACACACACATTATATATATATATACATATATATGTGTATGTATGTATATATATATATATATGATATATGTGATTATGTGTGTGTGTGTGAATTTGAATCATGTATATATATATATATATATTTGCGTGTGTATGTGTGTGATTCTATATGCATATATGATCTCATATATGTACAATATATTTCATCTGTGTGTGTGCATGCATGCACCCACGCACGCAGACATGCAGGGAGTAAATGGGAGTGAGGTAGTTACGTAAGATTACGTAAGTAGGTAGGCCTGTAGGTCTGCAGGCCGCTGTAGGCCTGTCGGTCTGTCTGTCGGTCGGACGGTCTGTGGGTCTGTCTGTCTGTCTGTCTGTCTGTCTGTTTCTGTGTGTGTGTGTACGTATGATTACGTATGTAACGTACGTTATGTATGTCATGTATGTAATGTATGCCGTGTATGCATGTGTATGTTGTGTACAGTATGTTATGCATGGTACTCATGTTACGTACGTTATGCACGTTGCGGATGTTAGACATGTTACGCTTGTTGTGCGTGTTACGGATGTTACGGATGCTATGGTTGTTGCGGATGTTACGGATGTTACGGATGTACGGTATGTACCGTGCGTACGGTATTTAATGAATGTAGTGTATGTAATGTTTGCAATGCAAGCACGGTGATCAAGGCATATCATTAGTTTGTAAAAAAAAACGTATGTAATGTATCGGTAATGTAGTGCAGTGTGAGGTAAGTGTATTGTATTTGTAATGCATCTATGTATAACTTACAAATGTCGATGCACTTCTTTGATCTCCCAAAATTCAAGACCTTTCCATTTGAAGGAGGCAAACACCGCTAAAAGCACTACGGCCATGCTGATCTGTTCCCCAAATAGCCGAAGCTATTGGCGTTCTTACTTCAAGCATAAGAAGAGTTGCCCCGTTTTGGAGCTTGGGTGCTGGTGCTGTGCAGGGATGTGCAGCGTGCCGCTGTAGGATGCTGCTTCAGGGTAGCCGCTGCAGGGTGCCGCTGCACAGTGCAGCTGCAGGGTGCCTCTGCAAGGTGCTGCTGTGTGCATTTGGGGCCTGGGTGTCCAAGGTGCTGCTGCAGGGTGCTGCGGTCAGAGTGCTGTGCGCGCTTTTTTGGGCTTATGTGCTGGCGCCGCTGCAGGGTGCCGCTCTAGAACAAGCGTTTGAATGTTGTCCCCGAATATCTGGAGTCTATGCTGGCGTAATTTGTACTGGGGCCCATGTACACTTGCAGCTGAAGAGTCTGGCGGACAGCGTCGCCCCTTTCGCAATTCCATGACTCTGCTCTTTCGGTGCGCTTCCTGTAGCATGTGCTGACCCAACCGTAGGAAAGCTCAAGAAAAAACGACATGTTTGACAGTACCTCGGCCCGTCGGACCCATTTGCATCAGAAAACGCGAAATCGACTCGCAAGTGAGACGCTTCAGCCATGGCCTTTCTTTCTCATCATCCTTCCTGAACGTAGTTGCATATAATCTATGGTCTATGGATAGGTCAATGTTAGCACTGCATACGAACTACATGCCACAAACAAAGACACGGATCTTGCAAAGGACATCTAAAACATCTCAAACATGAATATTCCATCGGACATGTCCAGTTGTACTTTGATTGTGGCTTGCAGAGCAGCATTTGGAACTTTGAGCAAACAGCAAACCAAAACGATCCAAAACCCATTGTTGCAACCAAGGTCAAGCAGTTTCCATTGCTACAGAATTGTGTTCGCATGGGTCAGATCATCAGTATGTCTCTATGAATCCCTGTGATTTTAGTCCATGGGTCAAGCTTGAGGCTTGAACAAATCGCCCTTTCGGCTGGGATTGCTCACCAAGAAACTTCTTGGGTTTCTTGTCCTTCTTGTCCTTTTTGTCTTTCTTTTCTTTCTTGTCCTTCTTTTCCTGAGACTTTGTTCTCTGGCAGGTCTATGAGTCTATGCAGTGCTCACTCTAGGTTCATCGACATCCAGGTGAAAACATGAGAATCGGAACAAGAACTTGGGAGAATATGATGAGTATGTAAGCAATGTGAGCTGCTGTTGCAAAAGAGTGCAGCCCTTCTGCACCTTCTTCACTTTTTTCTTCTCACCCGAGGAGCTGCTTGCGGCCATGGCATGGAAGCATACAGGCTGTGACAGAATTTCACACGCAAAAGGTTCGACACTTCCTGAAGCCATCTGAATCTGAAACCAAAGTTGGTATATGCCCGGAGTCTTCGCTCAACTCTGCTTGGTAGCTGAGTAGGTTGTGTCGGAAATGCTAAACTGTGCTAGTTTGTTTGCATGGAGTTGGCTATGGCTGTAGTCGTTCTGCGTGTTGCTTGGCTCCGATAAAAACATAATGACATTCCTCAGCTGCACACGTTTGGAGGCTATATCACATCCGGTAAATGATGATAGTTTGCCACCAATGAAAAACGGAAGTAGAAATGCGGTTGGTCGATCGGGCTATATAGTCAGTGAATCAAAGGCACCTCCTTTGTTCACAGCATTTCATCTCAGTTCCCTTTGGCCCTGAATGATGCTGCTCCCATCTTAGACCCCCTCTCCAGGTTTGCGACACCAAACTATTATCCCATATGCCAAGCGTGCAGTTACAAACAAACAAACAAACGAACAAACAAACAAACATTAAGATGTGCCTGTTCAGGTGTCTGTTTCAGAAAGGCTTTGTCTCCACCGGCAATTTCATCGGAGAACCTTGGCTGACTCCCGAGTCATGGCACGGATACAAATGGAAAGGTTGTTTGCAACCGGCCATCTACGGATGTTGCAAAACGAAGTGGGGCATGAAAACGAAGGGAAAGGTCCACCATGGTCCACCTGAGCCTACACCCGTTGTCATCTCAGCCAGGGAGCGGAGTGAGCGGAGTTTGAATGGTCATAGTTACTAGTAGTGCTCCGGGAATCGTTGTTGTGGTGGTTGTGGTTGTTGTTGTCGTGGTAGTTGTAGTGGTTGTTGTGGTGCTCATGGTCGTTGTTGAGGCAGCACTTGTCGAAGTCCAATCAGGTGAGCTGGATGTAGCCTGGGGGGTCAAGGCGCTTCCCAGGAAAAATAACGCGCTCTCCCTCTCTCTCTCTCTTTCTCTGTGAGCATACCTGACCCAGAAGTCTGCCGCATGCTTTTACATTGCGAGATAACAAGCCAGCTGCCTCGGACACCGAAGTTGCTGAGGCTTCAGTCGTCTCAGCAAGCTCCTCGCAGCATCTGCGAGATCGATGGCAAATAGATGCAACCCATTGCAACCCAATATGACCCAATCCAGATACAGTCCGGGCACAGACCCTGCAGCGAGAGTCAACTGTTTACACATTCTTCTAGATCCATATGCAAAAACCCCACGGAAGCACAGTATCTTGCAGTTATTTTCCACAAACGTCCACTCCTTCGTCGTGGTATCTGCGTCCGCCACGACGATTGGTATCCATTCCAAGGCTGGTTCCTGGGCATGCCACACCACAAAGCTTGCCTACCCTAGCTTGGCAATTCAATGGTGCCGAAAAATATTAAGGGAATGAGGTAAATTTACCAAAAATTTAGGCATCATTGATTGCAATGATTGGTGCACGCGCTTTGTTGTTTTTTGTCCCTTCGACGCACAAGTTTGTCGGCCGCCGCTGCACTTGAAGCCCCACGGCACCTCAGCAAGCACAAGTTTGATCCGCNNNTGATCCGCTCATATTGCAATCAAAGATGGGCACTTTACTTGCTTCTGATTCTAATAACACAATTCGCAATAATTCGATAACTAATTTAATATATTTAATTAAAATTGATACGAGAACTAATGTCTGATCATGACTGATTGCAGATTGCAGCAGCGTATTTTTGAGCGTCAAGTTGTCCAGGCTCTGTCGCTAGCACAGCTTGTACAGCTGGAACGGNTAATGTCTGATCATGACTGATTGCAGATTGCAGCAGCGTATTTTTGAGCGTCAAGTTGTCCAGGCTCTGTCGCTAGCACAGCTTGTACAGCTGGAACGGCTAGGCTAGTTCAACATCATGAGTGAACCCCGGGCTTCCCAGTCCGAACACCCCGCTTCGAAACAAATGGGAAGCAACCCTGCTCATGAACACTAGGCATAGCAGCGACTGGCTCTAGTCAATATGTTGGCCCGCTCCATCTTCGAGAAGCAGGGTCAGGATTCAAACATTCCAAAATATGTTCTCCCCACAGGCCAGACGTAAACAAACGAGCCTGCAATCTTCGAGCAGCTGGCTCCATCCTCATCCGTCCTTTTTGGCGAATGCTGTCCCATGAGCGGCACCAGGTATTCACAGTATGGTGGCAGCCGTGAGCTGGAGGAAGAGGTGCCATGAGTTTTGATGCCGTAGAGCATTCAAACAGCACACAGCCAAATGACCAAATGTCGACACTGGGCCGAAGATGCTTGCATATGTCTCTGGATGATGCATTCCACAGCTCAGGTGGTCTATAGGGAACACTAACATATTCATCGAATCGCAGTGCGTCAGCATCAACCCCCATCATCTCGCACATCCCAAAATCTGCCAGTTTCATGCTTGAAGTCTCCTGAACCCACAGAATGTTGCCTGGCTTCAGGTCCAAATGAAGGATGCGGATGCTGTGCAAAGCTTGGACGGCTGCTTTCAGCTGCATGGCTAGGCAACGCATTGTGTTCCCGGTGAAAGCACCACTGTGGCTGAGCACTTGGGACAAACTTGACCCTGCAAACTCCAAAGCCAAGTAAGGGAAAGGCTGAGGCTTGCATTCAATTTCTAGCAAGGAAGGAAAGAATTGCTGCCTTCCTTCTTGAAGCTTGTCCTTGATTTGGTTGAAAATCAGAGCTTCTTGCTTAAAGGTGATCAAAGCCTTGCTGCCCTTGAAGATCTTTAAGGCGCACAAGCGGCCATATGGCATCAGGCCTCTGAGCACAGTCCCGTAAGAGCCTTCACCAATAGGATGCTCACCTTGCACCACTGCGATCTTCCCAAATCTGAGGATATCCTGGTCCCGCGCTTCCACAGGTTGATTGGATAGCTGCTGTAGCTGGGATGGCTGGCTTGGCATCATTTCATTCTGCATCCGCCGAGTGGGCAGACCTCTGCTTTTCATGGTATCTCTTTGCACCATGAACTCTAATTTGCTTTTTTCCTTGTATTTGTTCTTCTCAGACTGGGTCAATGCCTTCCAAGCTTTTCCAATGCGTTGCATTTCATGTTGGAACTCCTGTTTGCTGGCTCCCTTCTGCACCCTGTTTTGCTCTTGCATAAAAAGTGCAAACGCGTTGCGAGCTTTGGGCACTGCACCCTCAAGAACAGCAGCTCTTCGCATCGTTGCCTTCCTTTTGCCGGGTGGTCTGGAGCACTTTGCTCTCTTTGGCTGGGCCTGCCTCGGGCCTTGAGGAGGCTGCTTGAAGGTCAGCCGGAAGCGTGCCACCACCGCAGCAGCAGCCATTGGGCACTGTGAGTCCTTGCTGAGAACGGCTGGGACAGCTGGGAAGTGTGAGGCTAGGTCTTGGGCCTGAGTTTTCCGCACAGTCACATGGCAGTGGCAATGGCAAGTGAAGTATTTGCTCAGACCCTTGGATGCTGACTTTTGACCTTTGAAAGCAAGAAAATTGCAAAAATCCGCTTTCAAGGGTGAAATTGAATCATCCAAGCATGGCCATGATAAGTATCCAAGCATGCCAATTTTTGCCAGGCAATGACACAAAGTCTTCGCTTCTAGTCAAAATTGCCAGCTAAGACAGCTAGGAAAACAAAACTTTGACAGCTAAGACGGCTGGGACAGCTGGTCTTCAAGCTGTGTCGTCATCACTGGTGGGTCTTCAGGCTGCGTCGTCATCACTGGCAGGCTCGAGCATCTCTTCTGCCGCATCTTCCGTTGGGACCAGACGCTGAAGTAGGTCAGCAAACTGATGCTTTACCAGCTTGGCCAGCTCTTCACCGAACAAAGTGGAGCCCTCTATGGAGATTAGGCCGCACGCTGCACGGTCTGCAACTGCTTGAAGCCAAGTCATGTGGTCACGGTTGAGGCAGATCCCGTGGTATTGGACGCCACGGGTGAGGCAGGCTTCCATGAGGGCGCCTGAGCCTGCAGTGAGGTCCAAGACTGCCTTGCCCTTGAATTCATCCAGCAATGCTAGATAAAATTCAATTGGCTTACCTTCTTGCCAAAACAAAGGGACATCTTCACCGTGTGATTCTTTCCATGGCTCGGGCGCTTGGACGGCTGGGACGGCTGGCAAAACCTTCTTCTTGTCGTCTGAATTGATGAGCGGCAGCTCACTCACAGGGCGAAAGGTCACGCCAGAAAAGGTGCCTTGATAGGTTGTGGCTTCTCCACAAGAGGTAAAGTTTTCTTTCTTCGTTGTTCGGATCTTTGTGCGTTGAGCAGGAAAACGCAAGGCACATGTTTCGACTTTTCTGGCTGCCAGGGGCACTCGTCTCACACGGCCAGCACGCGGCAAACACCCGCCACTGTAGATAAGGTGCAGCTCTTCTGTCTGGGTCTGAGCCAGCACCACATCTTCCTCATTGCAGGCCAAGAAAAAATACATGTGGCAGAAAAAATCCCATTGACTGTTGAAACTATTTGAATCATAGATGCTGATAAAAACAAGCAAAAACAAATACAAAAAAAATGCTTCTTGTCATCCCGACTAGGGGCATGGATTCGCCGCACCTCTCTCATGCGGCCGTCGAAAAGCAAGGTGAAATCGGTGCTGCCAGTAAGGCTTATGCAAAACTCAGCCACTGCCTTCCAAGAATCTCCTGCTGGAGCAGATGGGTTCAACCAAGGCTCCGGAGATGTTTCTGCCAGCAAATCAGCTGAGCCAATGACGAGGCGATGAGATGTGTTGAGATCGCCTTTGTGTGCCCAAATCTTTCCACTGTTCCGGAAGGCAGTGTTGAGCGCGTCCTTGGTATACTTTTGAACCACAGAGAAAGTGACAAATTTGCGGCGCTCTGATTGGACTTGCTTCCACACACGCTCTCTGTCTGCAGCATCTTGTTCTAAAGAGGTGTTGGGGTTGAGGCTCTGAAGCAAGCTAGGTGTTGGCAACGGCGCTGCCAGTGACACACTTTTTGTGCTGGTGTCGAAAGCTTGGACCACCAAAAAGAGGCTTTTCACAAGGGCTAAAGAGGAGCAGCTGGATGAATTTTGCTCGTCGGCTGGGACAGCTTGGACAGCTACTTCAGATACTNTGGACCACCAAAAAGAGGCTTTTCACAAGGGCTAAAGAGGAGCAGCTGGATGAATTTTGCTCGTCGGCTGGGACAGCTTGGACAGCTACTTCAGATACTGCCTGTGCCAGCTTCATGTTCTCTGTGGCTAGCTTTCGGCAGTCTGCCAGATACTGACCCTGCATCAAGTCAACTAGCAGCTCAAGCAATGCGCCAGTCGCTTTGTTGAACTCAGCCTTCAATGAATTCAACTTGTTGGATCCAACCACGGGAGCCGCTTCTCCCTCCTCCTGGTCCTCCTCCTGGACAATCACGGCTTCAGAAGATTCTGGAACAAAGAAATCCAACCAGCACTGCTCTGGCTTGCAGATGTTGGCAACAACTGTAGCGCACTTGTGGGACTCTTGCTCAGACAGCTTCTGCAGCAATGGCGCCAAAAAGTCAAAGGCCTGCACGTGGTCATGTTGGCATGCCATGCACGCTATTCTTGGCAATTTTGGCATTAAAAGTAGCTGCAATTTTCACAGTGGGTAATTAAGGTGATAGGCAAAAGCCAATAATAGATATGATAGTATTATTATTGGGTGAAGAATTCGCCGACTCCAATACCTGCAACGTTAGATCAAGCAATCACTGGAACACTCTCTGCCGAACCTCCTTGACGACCAAACACGCTTGCCAGAAACCAGAGGTGCCATTCTTGCGGTCACCAAAGAGCCATACTTCCGTGGCTTGCTTCGTTGAAACTAACTTCAGTCTCAGAGCTAAGTGCAACATCTCGACCAGCCAGGCAGCCAAGACGTGAGGAGGCTGCTCCTTTGTGGCAGCTTGCTTAGAAAGCATCACCAAGCGGATGAGCTTTGAGTATGCATTTGACAAGAACTCACGGCCATAGGCCAGCTCCAGCTTGGACATGGCTTTTTGGAACAAATCTTCGCCAGCATCAAGCAGGTGCAGAATTCCCATGGCTGCTTTGTGCATGCTCGTGTTGTAGGGTGAATTGTTGAACCTCAGCCCGTGTGCAATTCCATCTGACTCTTTCTCCACGTTGAGCTGCTTTGCTAAAACTGCAAATTGCAGGAAGGTTTCGGACAGGGACGCGTCGTTGATGGCCTTGAGGCCTTCAGAGGCCTGATTGCGAGCCTTGACAAAGTCAATCATCTCAGGGCAGAACCGCATCTGAATCGTCACACTGAGGCCTGCTTCCCAAAGCATGGCAAGCCAATCCCTGTCCTGAGTTGCAGTTTTTTCTGTTTGGATGAGATGTAGCAGGGACAGCAGGGACAGCTGGAAAACAAAAGCTTGCTGCATATAGACAACTCATCCAAGCAACACTGTTGCGAAGAGCGGCTGCCAAAGCAACATACCAACTCCAGAGGACAAAGTGGCAGCCAACAAGGTTGAGGCTGCCGTCAAAAAATTTCTTGTCGAGCTCGGACACATTGTCACAGGCACACACCATGGGTACGGGCCACAGCAGTCTGTCCCGTGGCTTCTGTCTCTTGCCCTCACGTGTGACGTAAGTCTTCAAGCTGACAGCTTTGGAAAAATATATTTCCGAAAACCTCTTCAAGGCAGCAAAACTGACATCACCAGGATTCACATCGCGATCCTTTCCCAAAGACCAAACCCCGGTCCGCAACCACAAGGCTAATCCAGAAGCTTCATACATCCCGCTGGACTTCATGGATGCCGAACATGTGTCAGGATTCCAAGGTGCCTGCAAATGTCATCAGGAACACCCGACCCACGGCAAGAACAATTGATTTTCTAGTTTTGGCCATTGCAATATCAGGACGAGAAGGACCCTCAATTCCTGTAGCAGTGAAAGTAAGCACATGAATGTGTGAGACCCCAATGTTGCCTTATATGCTGAGACATCCTTCTCCTTCACATCCCCAGAAATGTCCAATGGGGCGGTCTTGTGCATCTCTTTGGCAGCTGTGAATTTCTTTGGCAAGTTTGTGCGAACCTAAAAGAGCATCGATCATAGCAAATGCAGCTGCTGCAATGTGAAACATACTACTAACAGTTCCAATTGACTGAGACATTTTCAAGCTTGAGTGTGGAGCCCATGGAATCAACTTCTCCATGTAGGTCTTGCTACCGGCCTGCATCAGAAGCAACAAGAAAAAAACAATAGTTCCATGCCCATACTGGACTGATGCAATGGCTGCTTCAAGGCATTCTGGGCCCTAGACCTCCGGATCACTAGGAGCTTCAGGGCAAGCCATGAGCAAGAGCTGCTCGAATAGGGACAGCTGAGCGGCTGGAGCAGCTGGGTCAAGGCGGCCCACTCGAAAAACAGCAGCAGAAGAATAATGCGGGCTTCATGCACAAGTGATCAATTTGCCGAAATGATGACCCCAGACACATGGAGCATGCATCCACGATCTTGCTTCAGCAACGCATTCGCTTCAAAATGACTAAAAACTTTTTTTTTGAAGCATGCTGCGAAGAAGATACGCAACATCCTATTTTGTCCTGTTCCAAAGCAAAATTTCATCCCAGATGTTTATGGCAAGCACAGAGAGGTGCAAAAAACCGGCCAGGACAGCTGGGACAGCTTAGGCCTCAGCATTGCTTGGACTAGCGGTTGGAAGCGCCGGCTCAGGCAAGGGCTCTTCAGTGGATGGAAGCTGCCCCATAATATGATCCATCTGCAACTTCTTGTCCCGGATGTCTGCTTCCAACTCTTTGATGTCATCCTGGAGTCTGCGCTTCTTATTTAGCATCTTGGCCTTCTGACTGCGCTTCAGCAAAGCCATCTGAGACTGGTACTCTGCCGTCAAGTTGACTTTCATGTAGAAATGCTGAACCTTCAGTGTCATCTCACCCTTGGCTATGCGCTGCATCAAGCCGTCTGGCTTGAAGAGCCAAAATGGGCACAGCGGGTGTGAGTTGGGCGGGTGCAAATCCACCAAAGCTTTCGCACAAAAATGCAGCAAGTGAAGCGGCTCTGACTCTGACTGCTGCGACAGCTTCAACGGCTGGGACGGCTGCTCTTGCACTGTCAGTGGCTTGTAGGCAAAGAAGCCCATGACCATGGCTGTGATGGGGCTGGACACCAATGGCAAACCGACGTAATCTCCCCTGTCCGCCATGCAGTTCTCAAGCAGGATCTTCATCTCCTCGGATTTCTCATTGTGCAGCAGGAGCTTCAGCAAAGGAGCTGCCCGATTGATCGTGAGCAACTCTGGCAGGCTGATGTTCTGGTGGGTCACAGGCATCGCAAGGAAGTAAGAGCAAGCAAACTTGGAGTCGCCTCCGAAGAACATTGTGTTGTTCGGCTTTTCGCACAAGGTTGGCAAAATTGTAGCCGGCCTTGAAGAAAACACAAGGGACTTTATCTTTCTGGGAAGCTCGGGTCACACCCATACCATTAGGGGGAAGAAAAAATGCAACATGCTGACCAGGGACGAGTAATCAACCTGCCATTTGTCTGCTTGGCCGAAGGGCAAGAATGGCTCCAAGGCAGTCTGGAGCTCAAACTTGTTCTTGCCAGCTCTCAAAAACCCTTGCGACAGAAGCTCTGCAATGTTCTCTGTGGTCTGGAGGCGCCACACCACGTAGTTCGGGCATTCCAAGGCAGCATCAACAACAGTCTTTCCTGGCAAGCGCTTGCTCACCTTTCCTTTTGGCGGGTCAACTGTCTCTGACAGCGACAGCCCTAACTTGCGAACATTTTCCTTCCGTGTTTGTGAAATTGCACACAAAGGTGAAGGAAACCAGCTTTGCAAAGACATGCCACAGAACCAATCTCCCTCAGACTCTTGCCGCAACGCGGCATCAAAGACTTTCTGCTCCACAGCATGATACCCCACAGTGGCCCACACCATTGGAAATAGAAGCAATGAGGTGAAGGATGGCGGGGACAGCAGGAACAGCTGGAGCTGCGGGCAAGATGTGCTCTCTTGGATACACATGTGAACTGTGAACGCATTGAATTCTGAAACTTCCAAATGGAAACTTGGCTTGCCAGATTGCATTCTAACAACTTCCTTGCAAACTTCTGAAGAGCATCCAGAAACGCTCAGTTCCAGGCATATCATCGCCTATAGGAAAAGGTCTCGCATACTTCCTGTTGGCGGACCAAGCAAAACGTGCAAGCAAACAGAAGTGTGAATTTTTGTTTCAAACTCACAAATAGGAGTTGATGTCTTCATTTTAGTGCATTTCCAACCCGTGCAAAAGCTCTTCAAGTTTTGTTGTTTTTGTTCTGGGCCTCTGCTGGCTTGGACAGCTGGGACAGCTTGTACAGCTATTCCTGCCGCACAAATCAAAGACTTCAAATAAAAAATTCAGGTAGTTCAATGAACTGAAAATACTCTTGCAAGCTCAGTCCAGGAAGCGGCGGACTTGAGCTGCAATCTGGGGAACCTCGCTCTGCCACCAGTTACCTTGAACTTCTCAAGCAGAAAAAAGAATGGCAAAGAACCATTAGCACAAGCAAGCTGCTAGACATGCATAATGAGGCTAGCTGCTTCTGGATTCGAAGCACCACTTCTTCATCACGTGGACACACTTGCATGCATTTATAAGCACCAGGGCTTCTCCACTAGAACCAGATGAAAGCTTCTCATGAAGCTCCTGGACACCTTTGCAACGCGCAAATGGCTCTAAATTCTGCAGCACCTCCTCACGTACCTGATCTGGGCTCATGCCAGCCCATCTGCCAAAGAACTTGCTGAATGGACCATTCCTTGGACACAACTGTCTGTTGCATCAACGGATGTAGAAGCCTCTGGCATATATATGTATATGTGTGTGTAGTATTAACCCGAAAAAACGATGTATATCATAGTACATTATATATGTATAATAATGCTTGTGTATCTACTTAATGTCATTTCAATAACAAAGAAATAGCTATGTTACAACATTAGAGCACAATGGGAATGCAAAATCATCAGTCATAAATGGGATAATAGCTCCAACCAGATTTAAAAAATCAAATCACATGTCGCGTTTGGCAAAGAAATATCGGCAATGTATAGCAATGTGCTTGCCCAAAAAGCAAGTTGTCGCGCAAGGCGAAAAATGTGATTTAGTCTGGGGGCCAAGGCTGACTTTCGACTTCTCCGTCTTCCAACCCACCGCCCAATCTGCCAAGTTCACGCAAGGTCTCAGCAAAGTGTGGAAGCATGAGTCTGTGGCCAGGACACTGAATTTCACCAAGCCTCAACAAGAACCGTGAATTTAACATGCTCCCCACAATAACCGCCACCAGCATGATGAATCTTTAGGCGTACAAAATTCCATGCAATCAAAAAACCGATCAACATCCACGCGCCACTGCTCTTTGCTCGCACGGCTGGGACGGCTGGAGCAGCTAGAGCTCGAAGGCTGCAAAATGATACCATGCAAGGTCCCATCAAGGAACTGTGCAGCCATCTGCAACAAATCCTTGAGACGCAGCTGTGCTACATCTCGATTGGGTCGAACACGATATGCCTGGCAAACATTAGGTAATCAGGTAATCTACGCGAACTATGCAAATGAGCTGTTTTCCTGTGATGCTCTTGCATCCATGGTGATCTTCGGAGTCAAATGACTCTGCGGGTAGCATCTGAAGTTAACCAAAAATCTAGAACCTCAAGGACATCTCATGGCCTTAGCCTTCTTCTTCTTCTTGACCAGTCGTGATGGAAGAAACGCCTTCCTGTTGCCTGGCCCCTCGGTGTCCCGGAAATATCTTACCAAACCTCCCACCAAGGAAAAAGCTCCGGTGGTAGGTTTCCACTCTGCAAGCTGAACCCAAAACTCCGCAAACCTGCGGGGCAGGTAAAGGCTGGGGCTAGGCAGTGGCAGCAATGGAGCAGTTGGGGGTTGTGGCAACCAATAGTCTGCTAATAGTTGTTTTAGAAATAATATTGGCACTAGTAGCTTTTGCAGTCGTAGTAGAAGTAGAAGTAGAAGTAGAAGTAGAGGTAGTAGCAGTAGTAGCAGTAGTAGTAGTAGTAGTAGTTGTAGTAGTAGTAGTAGGAGTAGTAGTACCAGTAGTAGTAGCAGTAGTACTACAAGTAGTAGTAGTAGTAATAGTATTCGTCGTCGTCGTCGCTGTCGTATTATGTAGTAGTAGCAGTAGTAGTAGAAGTACTAGTAGTAGTAATAGTATTCGTCGTCGTCGTCGCTGTGGTATTATGTAGTAGTAGTAGTAGAAGTACTAGTAGTAGTAGTAGTAGTAGTAGTACTAGTACTAGTACTAGTACTAGTACTAGTACTAGTAGTAGTAGTAGTAGTAGCAGTAGTAGTAGTAGTAGTAGTACTAGTAGTACTAGTAGTACTAGAGTACTAGTAGTACTAGTAGTACTAGTAGTAGTAGTAATAGTAGTAGAAGTAGTAGTAGTAGTAGTAGCAGGAGTAGTAATTCAATAGATAATAGTAGTAGTAGTGGTAGTAGGGGTAGTATTAGTAGTAGTAATAGTAGTGGTAGTGGTAGTAGTAATAATAGCACTAATACTAGTACTAGTACTAGTGCTAGTGCTCGTAGTAGTACTAGTACTCGTAGTACTATGAAGTAGCACTAAAAAAAAAGTAGTAGGAGGAGGAGGAACAGTGGCAGAAGTAAGCAGATGAACGGACCAGGGAGGAGTCGAACCTCCAACCTTTGTCGTACACACAGTGTGTGCACTGTGGCTTTCCCACACTGAGTGCACAGACAACGCCACTCCCATAGGGCAACTGGTCCTGCTGACCGGCTTCGAGCTCGGCCCCTGCTGTTTTCCGGGGCTTTCCGCCACATATAGTATTAGTAGTAGTAGTAGTAGTAGTAGTACTAGTAGTACTAGTAGTACTAGTAGTACTAGTAGTACTAGTAGTACTAGTAGTACTAGTAGTACTAGTAGTACGTAGTAGTAATAGTAATAGTAGTAGTAGTAGTAGTAGTAGCAGTAGTAGTAGCACCAGGAGTAGTAGGAGCAGGAATGTTTTACAGAGGAGAAAAAGGTATCCCAGTAGTAGTAGTGTAGTAGTAGGAGGAGTAGAAGTAGTAGTAGTAGGAGGAGGAAGAGCAGCAGCAGCAGCAGCAGTAGTGGTAGTGGTATTGGTATTGGTAGTGGTAGTGGTATTGGTATTGGTAGTGGTATTGGTAGTGGTAGTGGTAGTAGTAGTAGTAGTAGTAGTAGTAGTAGTAGTAGTAGTGGTAGTGGTAGTAGTAGTAGTAGTAGTAGTAGTAGTTGTTGTTGTTGTTCTTGTTCTTCTTGTTGTTCTTGTTGTTCTTGTTGTTCTTGTTGTTCTTGTTGTTCTTGTTGTTCTTGTTGTTCTTGTTGTTCTTGTTGTTCTTGTTGTTCTTGTTGTTCTTGTTGTTCTTGTTGTTCTTGTTGTTCTTGTTCTTCTTGTTCTTGTTCTTGTTCTTGTTCTTGCTCTTGTTGTTGTTGTTGTTGTTGTTGTTGTTGTTGTTGTTGTTGTTGTTTCTGTTCCTGTTCCTGTTCCTGTTCCTGTTCCTGTTCCTGTTCCTGTTGTTGTTGTTGTTGTTGTTGTTGTTGTTGTTGTTGTTGTTGTTGTTGTTGTCGCTGTCGTTGTCGTTGCTGTAGTGTTGCCGTGTTGGCGGTTCATATAATAAGCCATTCAAAATAGTTACCTTGACAGATCAGTCAATCAGCCGAGCAGCTGGGGGCTACGCAAGTAGACAGAAGTGATCAAAATGCCCAATTGCTCACAAGCATCCAAGCGCTTGAACACAGCAGTCTGCTGCAGGGAAGCCAGCTGAGAAGTGAGTCTGTCCTCTNTGGACCACCAAAAAGAGGCTTTTCACAAGGGCTAAAGAGGAGCAGCTGGATGAATTTTGCTCGTCGGCTGGGACAGCTTGGACAGCTACTTCAGATACTTCAGATACAGAAGTGATCAAAATGCCCAATTGCTCACAAGCATCCAAGCGCTTGAACACAGCAGTCTGCTGCAGGGAAGCCAGCTGAGAAGTGAGTCTGTCCTCTNACAGAAGTGATCAAAATGCCCAATTGCTCACAAGCATCCAAGCGCTTGAACACAGCAGTCTGCTGCAGGGAAGCCAGCTGAGAAGTGAGTCTGTCCTCTCCTTATCTCATGCCCCAAGTATGCTTGCAAAGAAACTCATTGGAAGCAAACTGTTTCAAAGAAACCACACCAACCGGTAAACATGTTTTTTGCAGTTTGACATTTTTTTCCCATTTTGAATAAACACAGACAATATTCATATTATTCTATATATTAGCAATGCCCATTGAAGAGCTCGACAGCATGCTCTAGGCTGGCATACCCTTGAACGCAGCTTGAAGACCTTTGGACGACACGAAACCTGCAATTCCTGTGTTCAAGGGTTAAATGCGCGCATCCAAAGGTTGTCAGACAGGTAGACAAAGGGGCACTTGTGTAGGGATGGATGAAGAGGAGAAGCAAGCGTGGAAAACGCCTAGCAAAAAAAAAGAGTTAGATAGCAAGAGGATGCAAATACAAATACTTCCTTCGAGTGATCCACCCTTGACACACTAGTCTGACATAGCTTCCGACATCACATCTGGAATTATTTGGCATATGATCTGAGATGCTGGTGTATCTGAAATTTCATCTAGCATCAATTCGGACATACTTTCTGGCATTCTATTTGGTATCTATCCTGCCATTCTATGCGGCATCCATTCTGGCATCTATTCCAGCATCTACTCCAGCAATTATGCTGGCATTCCATCGGATACTGTTCTGATACTCTTTCTCGCCAGAGGAAGATCGGAGGCATCAGGACCAGTTGCCCTATGGGTGTGGCGGTGCTCGTGCATATGGGAATAGTTGCATGCATGTGCAGAGCACTAGTGGAGGTTCAACTCCTCCCTGGTCCGCTCTTTGTGATGGATGGGCTATGTTATCGGGATTCTACTTTTCTAGACTTAGACCGGGTCCTTTTTTTTAATTAGCAATTTTTATTCCACCTATAGTCTGGCACATATCTGCCATTCTATCTGATCATTCTGTCTGGCATTCTGTCTGGCATTCTAATAACTGAAAAATATATAATGGCAGCGACATGGATATGGTGGTCTGGCCCAGGTCCAGTGGTAGGACACAATCTGGGCTTGTGATATGGAGGGCAGGCCCAGTCACACTCCACAGCCCTGAGCTTGAGTTCTGGTCCGGGCATGGCCCAGCATCCGAAGCTGGCGGAGGAGATGTGTGGAGGAAGAAGAGGAGGAAGGCAGGTGGTGAAGAAAGAGAAGGTGAAGAAGGAGGAGGAGAGGAGGATAAGCGAAAATTAGTGACCATCACTTGCATGAAAGAAAGAATGAAAAAAACAAAGGACAGCAAGCAAGACCATCGAAAAAACTAAAAAACAGAGGTAAAAAGAGAAGGAAAGGGAGACATTAAAAAATTAGAAACAGAATTGTGGGAAAGAAGAGAAAGCAAGGCACGCAAAAGACATGGAGATATTGTCATCTGATCTAACAATGACTTCAAGGGAAGGAGGCTGGAGTCCATCAAAGTTAGGCTCATGACTCATAACAGACATGTTAAAATGTGAGCCAAATAGTGTTTTCTAATGCCTATAGGTTTTGCATGGGTTAGGAATTAAGAACAAAAATGCTGTCCCATCCGATATGCTCATATAATCATGTTTTATGAGCGCTTCTGCCCGTCCGTCTAAACCTGACAAGAATCCCACAGCTTTCGACACTGGGTGCAAAAAACATCCTTGACATGCCTGCTTGAAAGTAAGGAGGATACGAAGCACAGTGTTGCTAGGATCCTGTAAGTCTGGCAAAGCTGGGACAGCTGGGACGGCTGCTGCAATGAACCACATCTGCAAAACATCACACTGAATGTCTTTCATATGGGCAAGCTTTCCATCACCCCGACTTATCACATGCGAAGGCTCTGATGCCAAGGATGGAACCACACACTTGGCCCGGTATAGCAAATATGCCGTCACCAAGGCCTAGGCGGATCTTCAAACTATGAGGGAAGGCAGGATTGGATTTGTTTGCCTATCTCTTTCCATCTACACAATATAATATGTATTCATATATGTGCTATCAATCAATCTATTGTGAGTCAGAAAGTTAAAA
Organism: Symbiodinium sp. clade C Y103; assembly: GCA_003297045.1. Lineage (NCBI taxonomy): Eukaryota > Dinophyceae > Suessiales > Symbiodiniaceae > Cladocopium > Cladocopium sp. clade C. Next base: position 306,301 of record BGPT01000304.1, on the reverse strand, counting down.
AAACAAGTATAGCAGTGGGACTTAGTAGTCATAGAATCTATGCACTCACACACAACTGTTCCCATTTTCATATTAACTAGGGGGGCTAAAGTTGCGCATAGCCACACTAGGCAATCGCTGGTGGGGCAAATCTCGCAGGAGGAGTTCCACCATTGGAATCAAATCCTTCTCTTGCTCGTTCCAGAAAAGTTTTGCAGCCTCATCATCCCAACTGCATACCCATGAAATAGTCTACTCGATGGAAAGTGCAACAATGATGTGAAACCTTATTCCTTTGCAACGTATCTATGGTGCAACAGTTGGCCATTGATTATGTTGTCGTTGCAGTAAGTGAAGCTGCATGTTTTTCTGTCCAGTGGCTTTGTGTGCTATCCTATCCACTCTGTTCATCTGCTGTGCTTCATAGCCGGCTTCCAGACTCTGCAACTAGAGCCTCACTGCCTTGCTTGCAGACTCTGGTACAGGAGCCATTGACAAGCACCTGGCAAGGGAGAGCCCATTTGCCAATTTACCTTTGGATGTTACAAATTGACCTTTGGATGCATCAGAGGACCTTTGAATGCATCAAAACACCTTTGAATGCTTATGGATGCTCAGAACACCTTTGAATGCATGAAAAGAACCTTTGATTGACATCTCAAAACCATAGCATCCTTAGCTCTTGCGAGCCGGGAGCGTAATCTAGATAGAGTAATGGGAAAGGCTTTGCTTGTGTCAATACGGCCTCAGATCTTGCGAGCCAGGGGTCGTATCAATGTAGGAAAAAAACTAGCAATTTACACGTCTCTGAGAAAAGTGTAATCAGATAGGAAAAACTTATGTCAATATGACCCCCAGATCTTGCCACCCGGGAGCGTATTGATACAGGGTGTCCTAAGGCTACCCCGCGCCTTTTCCCCATGCTGAGCTGCTGATGCTGCTTGGCAGAAATAGCTATCAATCTCTCTTCGGTTTGGTAAATTTACCAAACAAGATGGATCTGCTTTATCTTCACCAATGAGCAATGTCCAATGCTTCCCACTCATGGCAGCACAAGATTTGAATGCTGAAGTCAGCAGAAGAGACCTGCCAATTCTGATGTTGTATTTGAGGCATGTACTGTGAAATCACTTACCATAAATAAGGTCACCAGAAAAAACAAAAAGAAAACAGATGGAAATGCACAGACAAGGACCTGGCAACACTGCCAACCAAATGTATCGTCAAGGTCTTTGAACGAATAGCCGGCTTCAACCACCAGAGCTTCTCCAGGTTCCATTGGCTTCGTGATCCAGTTGCAACGTCCCTGCGACATGCCACACACAGGCCCTGCGCAAAGCAATTGAGGAAGGCCGCAGCCTCAGAGCATGAGGCAATGGTGGATGCTATACAGCAACACTGACCACTCTGTGGACACCTGGTGATTGACATTGTGCCAACTTTTTTCCAAGGCGGCAAAGCCTCTAACAAGTTAGCTCAGCCAGAGACGAATTTGATCCCATTGTAGCAGGGATACATAACTCTGCAAACATACATGCTTTGCATCGAATTCAGTAACACTCCTCAGAGGCAACACTAAGAATGCCAGCGTGTTCCACGCAGGCAAGCCGGTCCTCTACAGGATTTGGCCTTCGTGGCTAAGCTTTTTTTCCTGGCTTTGGACACCTTTGCAACTTTTTTACCATCAGACAAGCCAAACCGAGCTTTCATCTCTAACCTCTTCTCTGCGGCGCTCTTTCGAGGCCTGCTATTCTTGGAGCTTCTGAGCTTTGTTGCTGAAGCTTGGCTTGCTGGGACGGCTGGAACAGCTGTAGGCAGCAAAGCATGTGGGTGGGCCCAATCAACTAAATTCAAAGCTACAGCCATTGCGACAGAAACCGTCTGCAAGTGCATCATGTTGCCTCCCATAGACTCCAGCTCAGAATCAGAAATGCCATCTGGGAGAGCCATGCGATGCAATGGTAAAGCATGTAGCAACAACTTCTCGACTGGAAGCAAGGCTCGTCCAGCAGGGCCAAGGACTATGTGTGCCCCAGGCGTGATTGTTGGCAAGGAACCATCTGTACGGCACGGCATCCTATCCAAATTCTGTGACAGATCAGCCACCACTTTGCAAGGTTCATCAAAGGTCCGGATCAAGCTCCACCTCAGCAGCTACTTTGAATTCCTGACTTGCTGACCAAGTCTGGTGCCTCTGCCTCCACTTTGGATTGCTCCGCTTGTCTGGAAAGCCAAGCTGCTTTGCTTCCTCCCATTTCTGCATTCGCTCCTTTCTCTTTGCATCAACTAAATCGCAATCATCAGGCAAAAGCCTGTACCACAAAGGCACGAGACTAGAACCACATTCACATTTGTTCCGGTGCAGCCGCTTCTGTGTGAGGTGGGACCAAATGTGTTTGTAGAACAGCTGGGACGGCTCTTTGGACAGCTTTGCTACATCACTTCGGACACCCACAAAGTAGA
>BGPT01000304.1:291359-298859 GCA_003297045.1 Symbiodinium sp. clade C Y103 | reverse complement strand
AGAACACCGAGCAAACCTTCTGCAGTCAATGGCTCCATGGAACCCCAATCCTCCAAAGATGAGTTTTTGGACAGAGAAGCTGCTGGGACGGCTGGAGAAGCTGGGACACCTGAGACAGCTTGTGCTTGGACTGCTTGGCAAAAATCATCCATAGATCGGAAGCTGCAGCGGTAGCGCATCACACGAAAATCAGCCCGATCGTCCACAGAGATGGATATGGACTCTGCCAGCAAGAGCACTTTCCTCCTCTGTGAGCGCACCACCCAATGCATAACTTGAATCATCTGGGCCAAACCTTGTGCAGAGCAAGGCAGGTACTAAAAAGACACTGAAGCGAAAGTCGAACATGCGATCAAAAAAGGATTCAACACGAATCAATTAGTGTGTCAGGGAACATTTTCGGGTCACGCTGCATGCCCGGCCAGATGCAAAGTCCTCAGTCTCATAATGCTTCTCCGCATTGTTGAAAGCAGTAGGATTCAAGCAAGCATTCCAAGCACGTAGCCAATCTCGAGGCTGAGGGACATTTCCTCGGAAGACATCCTGATTGTTCAGTTTGTAGGGCAGCACTTCGCTAATAGCTTTGTCGGGCTGCAGGAAATAATTCTGAGCAACCCTGTGCACTGTGCCATCTGCATGCTGACGTATGCAACTAGCTTGCATGCATTGGAGAGAATTCACCCTGAAGGATCCCCATTTGGTTGAAAGGCGACTGCCAAGCCTCAGGCCCGAACAAAACATTCGAATAATCAGTAGGATAACATGTTCCAACGAAGCTGGGGCAACTGGGGAAGCTGGGACAGCTGGGGCAGCTGGGACAGCTAGGGGCAGCTCTGCATTGGTCCTAGCTTTGCAAACCAGAAAAATTATGCCTCTTTAGGTTAAGACACAAGCGCCTCCGCTCCTCAGGATGCTTGGCCAACTCAGCCACCAAAAAGGCACAGAAGGTGCAGCCGATACCCCAAGCACCTCCCCGTCGAACCGGCTTTTCAGCTAGCCAAACTGTGCGGCATGGTTTGCCCCAAGAAGTGTGATGCAAGCTGCCCAACTTCTGCCACTTCTCCCTGAAGCGGACAAACCTCTGCCAGCAGGAAGACAAATCTTTATTTGGCCCTCTCTGACTCTAGAATGAACCATGATCGAAGCCTAAGAGATCTCCAGCATGCAAGACTGCCAGCCACATGTCAAGAAACAGTTGGTAAAAGGTAATCGCAGCATCTGTTGGAATTGAGTTTGCCCGGCCATGTGATGAGCATACAACTTGCATGGTGTTCGATTGCTTTCAATCTCAATGTGTTGCATGGATATTGAGTTCTACAGCATTTCTAAAAAAGAATCAAAAAAAAGCTGAGACAGGAGACTTGCAACGTGCACAACGTTTCCCAGCAGCAGTCTTGACATGCCGTGCACAATGATGAGTTTCCGGCTCATCCACAGGGCCAACGACCTTGTCGGGATCACCGGTCGGCACTCTTTTGGAACTGCCAGGCTGGGACGGCTTAGATGGCTGGGACGGCTTAGATGGCTGAGACGGCGCAAGGCAGAGGCTGCAGGCTTAGGAGATGTCTTGGGGGCTCTCTTGGGCTTGGCTTTGGGGGCTTTCCTCCCAATGCCCCATCGCAAACTCAGAGAAGGCATGGCTGGAAGGCAGCAGCAAATTAAATAGCACTGGCAACTGAAACTGGCAGTTGCGAGTATTTACTGGAAGCAAATAGCGATATATAACAATAGGAATTTAAATATTGCTATTTGAATAAAGTGTAAATTAATATATTGTCGATGTTTGATATAAAACAATCATGCCATGTCTGGATCATAATTCACAATGCTCGAGACCAGAAAGCGGCTAGGACTGGGCAGGTTGCAATAAGAATGAAGGCACGTTGCCGATGATGGCACAAAGGCTTGAAGAGAAACCAACCTGTCTTTCTGAAACTTTCTCCTGACCTACACGGCCCAAAACTGAGCCACTCCTCTGAGAAGGCACCTCGTGATGCAAAGACGTCAGCAATGTGAAGCCTGCTGCAGGCAGCCAGGTAGCCAGCTTAAACAATGGATAGAGAAGCAACCCTGCAACATATGTGATTCCTTTCAATGCCAATCTTGCAGTTCATGCCTACTACAACAAGATGCGCCCCCATGCGTGCACAGCTTGCTTAATTTTCAATACCATGCAGAAGATAAGTAGTTCAACAATTCTTTGTGAAGTCCTTGCCTCTTGTTGCTGGAACGGCTAGAGCAGCTGAATCGGCTTGGGCAGCTAAAGCCTCCGGGTAAAAATCAAGCACAGCAACTTTGCGAAGGCTTGAGCTGCCAATATTGACAACTAGAAAAAAAACACTTGAGAAAGCATTGGGCCAAACCATTTGTAACTAAACACTTTACAAAATTTGCATCTTGTCAGATCTGAAAGCTTTTATCTCGTCGTTGCAAATCCAAAAAACACAACGGAGAATGCTGATTGTGGCCAGGCCTCTCAAAACAGCTTGTTGCTGGAACAGCTGGGACAGCTCAATCCTGTGGGCAGAGAAAGCGAGAGGTAATTTCCAACTGGGTTCCACTGCACAAAGAAGATATAATGCAAAACCCATCTTTAATTTTGAAACTTAAGCCTCAGCTCAAGATGACAAGTTATTGAACAAAAAATCATCATTGGCAGCTGGCACCTCTGCAGGACAGTGTCAGGGTGCACAACCGCACAGGATACCAACCAATGCCTGCAGAGTCTGTGCTGCTGAGGTTGGAGTTACTCACATGTTCTGATTTGAATTGCAAAAGATGTAAATAAAAAACACAGACTTCCCACAAGCAACTGTGTTCTATGATCGTTGGCTACGCTGTACATGGCCTCCTCTTTGCCTGATGGCAACGCACGATGCCACAGCCTGCCAATCATCAGGAGGAAAAAAGGGTGGTGCAAGCAGCCGCTTCTGAAAATGCATGCAAGAGGACAAACAATATCTTACATATCACATCAAGAAAACTACATCATTGAGTTGAACAACCGTTATCTTCGCATGGCAATGATGTATGGCAGGGGCTGCATAAAAGCAAAAATCACATCAGCACATGAAGTTGCAAATGCTAGCATCAACCATGAACAACAAAAAATCAAAAGTTGGAACCATGCCTGCCAAGCGTTTTGAAGCTACCCACAGGCGGCAGAAGCTGCAAGGGCCCTGCAGCACCTGCCAACAGTCAACTGTTAGTACTTGGCTACCATGAAGGTTGTGATTTGAAACCAAGTGTCACCAAGCTCTCCCAAAAACAAAGCGTCCAATGTTCATTGCTGTTGGCCTGTGAACTTCACATTCGCACAGAAACCTCCCAGGCACCTGCTTCTGCAGAAAGAAAGCTATGCGAAGACGCGGCCTGGTCCAGCACAAATTGAACATCATGAAGTGATTGAATGGATTGAGCAATTAAAGGATTCAACTCCAAGGCTACCAAATCACGGGGCGCAAGACATCAATTTTCCGCAGTGCCACCATCGACGTGATAGTGCACAGCTGAGCATAGTTCCAAACCTCTCTTGCTTGATGCTGATGTGGGCTTTGCTAGCCAACATTGTGGTGATCCTGGTATACAGTAAAATATGCATGTACATATTATTATTATTATATATATATACATATTATCTTACATATGTAAAAACGGTATTGCATGTTTGATATGAAATAAATCAAACATCCTCAAAGGAATGAGAGGCTTTGAACAGTGCTCACTTGGAAGAAGCCAAGCAAAAACGGCTTGAACAGCTAAGGCTGGACGGCTGTGGCCAATAGCTTCAGCGACGTGCTGGCTAGTCTCATCTCTGTCTACTTGAAAAAATCGCCGCCCTCTCACAGATGCCTCTCAGTTGGTCCAGTGCTGCCACTGCTGCTGGTTGCCCTTCCCCTGGTTGCGCCGCTGCCCTTGGTTCTGCCCCTGCCCTTGGTTCTGCCCCTGCTGTGACGGCTGGGACGGCTGGGACGGCTGGGACTGCTGCCACTGCGGCCACTCCTGGCGCGGCTGCCAAGTGTTGTACTGTGGGAAAGGAGGGCGAATTGGATTCGCGGGCACAAAAATGGTTTGGCCCCATCCATCATCCGTGGCTATCATGCCTGGAGGAATTCCCGGGCCCAAAGGAAAGCCCGCACTTGCCCCCTCAGCAACGCTTGGCGCCTGCTGCATCGGTGCTTGCTGCGTCGGCGCTTGCTGCATGGACGGCTGGGACGGCTGGGACTGCTGGGGCGGCTGTGTCTCCTCCGGATCCACTGCATAGCGCGACTGGGGGCGCCCAGTGAAAACTTGCCGGACGTCTGGCGACAATACTTGTCGGTGTGGACATTGGGCTTCGTCAGCGCCATCTTCAGCCCCTCAGGCACCTTCTCGCATCTGGCTAGCGTCACACTCCAAGGCTGCCCTTTCGAATCTTCCCACCGGGACAAGCGAAGTGCAAGCACCATGCACGATGTCGTCTTTGATGCCAGAAGTGCACGATCCTGGAGCGAGTTACTCATTGAAAAGCCCCACAAGAGGTGGTATTTTTTTCAGCAAAAGCATGCGCTCATGAAAAGACATTTCATGGGCATATAAAATCTTGGTGAAAATCAACTCCAAGCTACGACCTGCATGCCATCCCACAAGAGGTTGAAGTCATCAGGCCCTCCCCTCCACTGGATGGTGCATGCTGCCTTTTGTCCAGCTCTGTACCTCCATACATCGTCCTCGAAATCACCCTTGAGGCATTCCGCCTTGCAGGGAAGCAGCGATGCTTGAAATTTGAAATCTGGAAACAAACTATTCAAGACAATTATAGATTAAAGTGGGTGTTTGACAAACATTACATAATTAAATTCTTATAAATCAAAGTAAATGTATCTATGCATGTATGTATGTATGTATGTATGTATGTCTGTATGTATCTATGTATGTATGTATGTAAATATGTATGTATGTATGTATGTATGTATGTATGTATGTATGTATGTATGTGTATGTATGTATGTATGTATGTATGTGTATGTATGTATGTATGTATGAATGTATGTATGTATGTATGTATGTATATTAAATAGATCAATTTGACATACATATACATGCAACTAATTGATAATGCGCACACGTGCAATGATGAGATCTGAAAGTTGTACGAAATATAAAGGGCTTAATTAACATTATTATAAACCTTAGGAGCAAGGCAAAAACAGACTGCAATNGCACACGTGCAATGATGAGATCTGAAAGTTGTACGAAATATAAAGGGCTTAATTAACATTATTATAAACCTTAGGAGCAAGGCAAAAACAGACTGCAATTTACCCTTTCCAGCCGGCCTGCAGAATCCACCGCGGTGTGGTCTCATATTTCCGCTGGGCAACATCCGCAGCTCGATAGGAGAGGACATAAAAGAACCCCTCGGCGCTCACCCAATACGAGATGGGTCCATAGCCAGCTGCTTCAGAGAACTCGAAGAATTGGCCAAATCCAAAATCCAACTTCTCCACCAGCTTGTAGTGGATCTGGTTCTTGTATCTGGCAACATCCAGAGTGTAGCGCACTCCCGCAGCAAGGTGGTCTTCCTGCTTCCCACGAAAGGCGCCGCTAAAGAAGCTGGAGCTGATGGTCGCCTTGTTCCGGTCCTCGACGGCCATGACCTGCTGGTTCTCGTCAGAAACAAAAATGTCCAAACTTCTGACACCCTCGGCCTGTGGTCCCAACTTGGCCAACTTCACAAATTGACGTCCCATCTCGAGGACATCCCGGGCGTAGATTGACACGGGCAAGAGCTTGTTGTCTGGGCCCCATGGGAGCGCCCATCCAGCCCACGTCATGTCCTGCAAGATTTGCATGTTTTGAACAAGCAACCTTCAAACTTCTATCAACCAATTTTGTTGAAAATTGTGCCTCATTAATTAATAACTAAACAAAAAACGTCCATGTCTTGAGACGCTCCTTTTGGCCCTGGGGCACTGCCAACTTCCACCCTCTGCCAGCGCCGTTCATGATGTATGGATACAGCAACACATTGCACGTGATGGTGCCGTTTTCCTCAATGGCTTCGGCAAACTGCTCCAAGTGCTCTCGAACCACCGTTGCCAACTGAGCCAAAGGGCGTTTTGGAAAAGAAAAACACATGAATCAAATTTACATCATTCTGGAAGTTTGACACAACCATTCAAAAGATACACCGTCTGGACTGAATGCTAATCAAAGTCACGACCACGAACCTTTGAGGGATGCCTTCGGCTGGGATCATTTCAAGCAAATCTCGGGCTTCTTCCACAATGGCTCGGTCTTTCGCTGGCAGAGTGAAGCCTGAAGCAGAGGCATACAGGTAAAAACCATTCTTCATCGAATCATCAGCAAAATGTTTGCTCAATTCATTAATTTTTGGTGGGCACAATAAAATAAAACAGCTGGTGGCTGGAACGGCTGCGGGCCTGCACAGCATGCAGAGACCGTGGCATAGTTCTTGACCCCTCCTTCGTAAAACGAATTCAGGAGGGTGTTGAAACCGAAGAGACTCCACGAGAAATCTGCGCTCGTGTTGTAGATGTCTCTGAAAATGGAGGGGGCCTGACCGCGCCGGAGTGCATGGCCCCTGATGACATCCCGCTCCAGCAGCATGCCGTCCATCCGCAGATGAATTGGTGTGTGGGCAACAGCTGCCAGCACGGTCTCTGCGACCTGTCGGCGCAATTCTGCCGCCGCCGGGTCTCCGCCCTGTGCAAGCACCAGCGTGCCTTCTGCTTGGACGGCTGGGACAGCTGGGTCTGCTGCATCACCTCCGCCTGCTGGGACAGCTGGGTCGGCTCCATCACCCACCTGCTGGGACAGCTGATCCGGCTTCATCACCTCCAGCTGCAGGCTCCGCAGGCTCTTCATCGTCGCCGTCCTCAATCAGAGGCGCGTCGCCGTGAACGACCTCAGCATCTGCCGCCTCCATCGCCTCCACTGCTTCAGCAATGGCAGCAGCCACATTGGCCATGCGACACAGCGAAGACAGCTGGAACGGCTTGAACAGCTGTGAGAGGCTTCCCATGTTGTTGAACTTTCAATGATCACATGCTTCAACCGAATTAGCCACTTCTTTTATCAACTCATCCAACTGATTTGTTACATGAGTAAGTCAAAGAGAAATCAACGGCCATGGAACTTCAATGGTTCAAGAAGGAAGTGCAAAGATGGATGCCCACCCATGCAAGCCTTCTCCAACACAAAGCAGCTGATGAAAGGCAGCAATAGGCGGTCTTGGCCTCAGGATGGCTTTAACGGCTTGGACAGCTTGGGGTGGCTAGGACAGCTAGAGGCAAATTAAGACAAAGGAAAACCATGCCAAAACAATCAATGCATTGCTTGACCTTTAAATTACCACTTTGGACCCTTGAAGTCACAGTTAAAGCCAATTCCAGCATCCAAAGGTATTAAGGCTGCGACCAAGGGTCAGGATGACACAGGCGATGAAGATGGAGAACAGCTTTTGGCAGCGGGGACAGCGAGGACAGCGTGGACAGC